>JACEFZ010020148.1:0-255000 GCA_014155875.1 Cepaea nemoralis
CCCTCTGCCACATAGCATGCAGACATGATGATGATGGATAGACAAGATCGGGAAAAACCGATACGTAAACACACGCACTAGCGTGAACAAGAGAGTGACGTTATTTGACACCAAACAGACTGGGAAAGGACATGGAAAGAGGAGTCATGTTTTAAAGTTCGTGGCATAAACTGGAGTGGCTTGGAGGTAATAACTAGTATGAATCCAGGGATGGACCGATAAGAAACATTGATACAAGAGCTTAGTATCCTGAATGTGAAGAAATCGAGGACATGACCTAGACAAGAAGAAAAACAACGAAAGGACAGACTGGTCACACTCAAGGTGATACTACGTGATATCTGAAGAAAGACACTGGCCATTAGTTATTCAGGTCATTAACTTATCTCAGTATTATGAGCTCCTATATTTCGGATGCTGACCTGGTAAGAACAGGCACTCTGGAAGGAGTCAACGGCAGATATATTAATTCGACTTTGAAAATAATGCTCAATAAAACGGCATTGAACTTTTGTCAGCCATGGGTCCGGATTCAGTATGTCACAGTTCACAGGTTTGATCATTGTTCCTGTTGTTCAAGTTGAGCCGACATTCTTCAGTTCCAACATGTTTTTGTTGCATATAGTTTTACGTCATGTTTGAGGACGCAACAGCATGCTGGCACCCTCATCCAGCGGAAAGCTGCACCGACCGCCTCCACCTCCACTCCCAAGCCAAATGCCGTGGCACCATATGCCAGCCTCTCCCGCACCAAAGGTCGACCATCAGCCTCTGTCAAGAATCCCCAGGCACCCCTTCCACCTCCCAACACCCAACCACCCATGTAGACAACCACATCACCCGGGCAAGAACCATCCCGAATCAGCCGCTGGATCTCCACTTCCGTGGTCTCCACTGGCCACTCCCTGCACTCCCGGCCCAATGCGATCACAACTCTCCACAAGTCCGACCGTTCTGCTGGCACTCCGACCCACTCCTCCCATCGTCCAATGCTCCCCATGATGCACATCCGTCCGATTGTACCCTGCCCCCGAGCCATCCACGACCTCCCTCTCATCAGTCTCTGACCCTCAACTGCATCCAGCGCCTCATGCAACGGGTGATCCGCTTCCGCAGCCACCCCGAGGCATGCCCTCGCCCGCATCATCCCGTGCCCACCAGCAACAGTCGGCGGACCAAGGATGCAACGCACACACACCACCGGGGAGTCTCAGGTGCATCCCAGAACGACCCGCATAGCTTCGCTCTGCATGCGGTCTAATTTCACCAGCTGACTCCCTGAGACAGTGAGCAGTCCTAGCCCATAATCTATCACCGAGAGGACCAAGTGCTGGCACAGCGTGAAGAGCACTCTCTGCTCTGCGTCCACCGCAGCCATAGTCCCAAGTGCACCGAGTCTCCCCTGAGAGAGATCTCCACAACAGTCCCCACATGGTCCCGGAAGGACAGACTCCCGCCAAACGTGATTCCCAGACACCCCAGCCCGCTCTCTCTGCCGACACCCCCACTATCCACCGCGAGGCCCGGGACACCAGTTCCCACAATCCTGCTGCCCAGAGAGCACCACAAAACAGCCGCCTTTTCCGACGCACTCATTTCAGTGCACCAGTCAATCACTCTGTCTACCGTCGCCCACAGCCCCTGGGCCGCCTGCCTCCCATCTCCCCCTTGCCTACATGCAAGAACAGCATCTGCAAATGTTAGTATCCTACCAACCCCTGGTGCTTCTAGGTTTGCAATCTTGCTCGCATACACGCCAAAGAGCACCGGTGAGATTGCAGATCCCGGCGGCAGTCACGGGGTTAAAACATGTGGCCCCGAGGTCCACGCACCCAGACGGAGAGCAACCCGACGAGAATGCAGGACGGCTGCTATCCAGTTCACCAACCAGGGACCGACCCCCCTCGCCACCAGCGCGGTACTGTGGAAACTACAGCAGAGAGAATGTTGACTGAGGAAACTGCAGCAGACAGGTTGTTGACTGAGGAAACTGCAGCAGACAGGTTGTTGACTGAGGAAACTACAGCAGACAAGTTGTTGAATGAAGAAACTACAGCAGACTGGTTTTGAACTGAGGAAACTACAGCATACAGGTTGTTGACTGTGGAAACTACAGAAGACAGGTTGTTGACTGAGGAAACTACAGCAGACAGGTTGTTCACTGTGGAAACTACAACAGACAGGTTGTTGACTGAGGAAACTACAGCAGACAGGTTGTTGACTGAGGAAACTACAGCAGACAGGTTGTTGACTGTGGAAACTACAGCAGACAGGTTGTTGACTGAGGAAACTACAGCAGACAGGTTGTTGATTGAGGAAAATACAGAGAAACATGTTGTACTATTACAGATGCAAGGTCAGAAACACGTTACCACACATTCTGTAGAACACATGAATCTGATCGTGTTCTTCAGACAGACAACACGGCATCAGAAAATTGATTAGTTCTTCACACAGACACAATGGAATCATACAACTGATTAATTCTTTAAATAGACAACCTGGAATAATAAAATTAATAACTTTTTAAATAGACAACGTGCAATCATAAAATTGATCATTTTTTTCCTTCTAAATAGACAATATGGAATAAAACAATTTATCATTTCTTCTAATAGATAACATGGGATCATAAAATGTATCAATTCTTTGAATAGACAACATGGAATAATAAAAATGAGCCGTTCCTCACAAAGATAACACTAAATCATAGAAATGATCACGTGCTTCAGTAGAAAATAAAACATTAGTGGAATTGATTAGTTCTTTACATCACCATTATTTAGGATATGCTTTGCAGAACATCGGATTCATCCCATCCATCGTTAGTTCTTTTGCCTCATACATTTTCATACTCATGATGTACTTATTGTCCTGTGTCCACCGTCGTATTGTTCAACCCCTGTCTCTTCAGCCAGGAAGTATGAGTCTCTGACTGTTCTCTCTAAACCCCTGCCTCTTCTCCCAGGAAGTATGAGTCTCTGACTGTTCTCTCTAAACCACTATCTCTTCTCCCAAGAAGTATGAGTCTCTGACTGTTCTCTCTAAACCACTGTCTCTTCTCCCAGGAAGTATGAGTCTCTGACTGTTCTCTCTAAACCACTGTCTCTTCTCCCAGGAAGTATGAGTCTCTGACTGTTCTCTCTAAACCACTGTCTCTTCTCCCAGGAAGTATGAGTCTCTGACTGTTCTCTCTAAACCACTGTCTCTTCTCCCAGGAAGTATGAGTCTCTGACTGTTCTCTCTAAACCACTGTCTCTTCTCCCAGGAAGTATGAGTCTCTGACTGTTCTCTCTAAACCACTGTCTCTTCTCCCAGGAAGTATGAGTCTCTGACTGTTCTCTCTAAACCACTGTCTCTTCTCCCAGGAAGTATGAGTCTCTGACTGTTCTCTCTAAACCACTGTCTCTTCTCCCAGGAAGTATGAGTCTCTGACTGTTCTCTCTAAACCACTGTCTCTTCTCCCAGGAAGTATGAGTCTCTGACTGTTCTCTCTAAACCACTGTCTCTTCTCCCAGGAAGTATGAGTCTCTGACTGTTCTCTCTAAACCACTGTCTCTTCTCCCAGGAAGTATGAGTCTCTGACTGTTCTCTCTAAACCACTGTCTCTTCTCCCAGGAAGTATGAGTCTCTGACTGTTCTCTCTAAACCACTGTCTCTTCTCCCAGGAAGTATGAGTCTCTGACTGTTCTCTCTAAACCACTGTCTCTTCTCCCAGGAAGTATGAGTCTCTGACTGTTCTCTCTAAACCACTGTCTCTTCTCCCAGGAAGTATGAGTCTCTGACTGTTCTCTCTAAACCACTGTCTCTTCTCCCAGGAAGTATGAGTCTCTGACTGTTCTCTCTAAACCACTGTCTCTTCTCCCAGGAAGTATGAGTCTCTGACTGTTCTCTCTAAACCACTGTCTCTTCTCCCAGGAAGTATGAGTCTCTGACTGTTCTCTCTAAACCACTGTCTCTTCTCCCAGGAAGTATGAGTCTCTGACTGTTCTCTCTAAACCACTGTCTCTTCTCCCAGGAAGTATGAGTCTCTGCACTGTTCTCTCTAAACCACTGACTCTTCTCCCAGGAAGTATGAGCTCTGACTGTTCTCTCTAAACCACTGTCTCTTCTCCCAGGAAGTATGAGTCTCTGACTGTTCTCTCTAAACCACTGTCTCTTCTCCTAGGAAGTATGAGTCTCTGACTGTTCTCTCTAAACCACTGTCTCTTCTCCCAGGAAGTATGAGTCTCTGACTGTTCTTTGCTAAACCACTGTCAGGTTTAACAATGGTCAAAGTATTTCAGTTTCCCAGACATGATGCTGTTTATGAGCTTGTTTCCTTCCATGTATCCGCATCTTGAACATAACTGTTAAGGATTTCTCTTCTGTATGATCCATATAGGCACATTAAAATCACTAATCATTGAATGAGATGAAAGAATTCTGGAATGTTAAATAGGCCATATATTACTGTACGAAAGTTAACCATGGAAAGTGAGTGAACACATTAGGACAAGCTTGAAGCAACAGAAATATGGTTCTGGAGACGAATGTTGCGAATACCTTGGACTGCCAGAGTAACTATCAAAGATTGTCTGGAGGATGTTAATGAAAGTATAACATTTAATTTAGTTATAAGAAATGAGCCAACAGCATTCTTTGGGCATGTAATGAGAAGAGTGGCATTGGGAACATCGTGGCAACTAGAAAAATTAGTTGTATAAGAGGCACAGGCAGACTAAGAGACAAGAAGATGGGATGGACTGAGATGGTTGCATGGAGGAATATCATCAGCAGAGTTGATACAGAAACCCAGGGCAGAGAGATCTGTGGAGAGTCATGAAGGTCTACGCCAGTTGGCAGGGCACATGATGGTGATGATAAACAAACTGAAATTATTAAATGTATCAGTATCTAGATATAAAATATGAGATTATGGAATTGATTAATCCAATACATGAGGTATGAAATCATGGAACTGATCAGTATGCTAGTATCCATATTAAAGAACTTATGTATTCTAAAACAATTAATCAATCAATATTTATATCAAATTCACGTAAAGGCCAGCAGCTTATTCTGAAATATAGAACGCCATGATACATCACGTGTGCTGCGGTAGCGTAGCTGCTAGACACGCGGAGGTCATGGGTTTGAATTCGCACAGAATCTGGTCTTTAACCTTGACCTCGGCTTCCAGATCGACCCGGCCTAAAACTGGTACCAGAAAATGTCTTGGGAAGTGAAGGCTGCCGGGAGATATTGACGTCATCACTGCCCGAGTGTCGGTTGTCCTATAACAATATGGGTCTAGAACCACATCACTGCCCGAGTGTCGGTTGTCCTATAACAATATGGGTCTAGAACCACATCACTGCCCGAGTGTCGATTGTCCTATAACAATATGGGTCTAGAACCACATCACTGCCCGAGTGTCGATTGTCCTATAACAATATGGGTCTAGAACCACATCACTGCCCGAGTGTTGGTTGTCCTATAACAATATGGGTCTAGAACCACATCACTGCCCGAGTGTTGGTTGTCCTATAACAATATGGGTCCAAAACCACGTGTTCAATATGTCTAAACAAGCGTACAAGGCTCCTTTACTTACTTACTTTACTATGCCAAATAAACAAATAAACACGATCCTTCACTGGCTCACTTTACTATGCCAAATAAACAATGTCATTTAATGACTCACTTTATTATTAAATATAAACGATGTCATTTACTGGCTCACTTTATTATGTCATATAAACAATGTCATTTAATGGTTCACTTTACTATGCCATATAAACGATGTCATTTAATGGCTCACTTTATTAAGTCATATAAACAATGTCATTTAATGGCTCACTTTATTATGTCATATAAACAATGTCATTTAATGGATCACTTTATTATGTCATATAAACAATGTCATTTAATGGCTCACTTTATTATGTCATATAAACAAGTCCTTTACTGGCTCACTTTACTATGTCATATAAACAATGTCCTTTACTGGCTCACTTTACTATGTCATATAAACATAGTCCTTTACTGGCTCACTTTACTATGTCATATAAACAATGTCATTTACTGGCTCACTTTACTATGTCATATAAACAACATCCTTTACTGGCTCACTTTACTATGTCATATAAACAATAGTCCTTACTGGCTCACTTTACTATGTCATATAAACTATGTCCTTTACTGGCTCACTTTACTATGTCATATAAACATGTCCTTTACTGGCTCACTTTACTATGTCCATATAAACGATGTCATTTACTGGCTCACTTTACTGATGTCCATATAAACGATGTCATTTACTGGCTCACTTTATGATGCCATATAAACGATGTCATTTACTGGCTCACTTTATTATGCCATATAAACGATGTCATTTAATGGCTCTCTTTACTATGCCATATAAACGTGGTCCCTTTTACTCGCCTCAAGGCACACAGTGTTGCTGGACAATTGTTTGTATAGACCAGACACATGTTTGTATAGACCTTACACATGTTTGTATAGACCAGACACATGTTTGTATAGACCAGACTTAAGGCACATAGCGTTGCTGGACACATGTTTGTATAGACCAGACATATGTTTGTATAGACCAGACACATGTTTGTATAGACCAGACACATGCTTGTATAGACCAGACACATGTTTGTATAGACCAGACACATGTTTGTATAGACCAGACACATGTTTGTATAGACCCCACGACACTCGGGGTTGGTGTGGTCAGTGTCACGCCGACCGCCTTTACTTCCCAAGATATTTCCTGTAGCCATTTTGGGCTGGGTCCACCTGTGAGCCCAGGTCAAGTTTAACAATTCCAATCCGCCCTCCTGCATTTCGAACACCTGACCACCAATGAGACAGGCAAGTGTCTAGCCACTAGGTTAACGTGGCTCCCATGTCATAGAACTCATCCCAATAGAAAACATGAAAAGAAAACCATGTGGTCATACTTTGTCTGCTCCGTGCGAAACACACTTGAATACAACACTTCACCAGCCTTCATGTCAACAACACTCACACCACAACCGGTTGTTTGTTTCGTCACAGCAGAACTCTTACACACTGAAGTACTTGACTCTTGATCCAGACTGTGCTTGCGTTCGACACTAACACTCGTATATACGTTCTCCGAGACCCATAATGAAATAGATGCCACATAGAGTCCATCAACTGGAGCTGTGAATACCCCGTTATCTGCATTAAAGTTTTCGCCAACATTGCAGGTCGTTCTCTTGTAGTGATTTATTGTAGAAAAGCCAACTATGTCGCATGTAAACCACGTGCAAGCAGTAAATCCACATCTAGTTCCTGGAGATTTCACTTCTGTAAAAGAATCAACGCAAGTTTTCTCTCCATTTCATTCTCTTGTTAAAAACAAAACAACAATGCCTAACTATGCTAATGCTAACTATCATCATCAGCATAATCATTAAATGTCTCGCCAGGTGACATGGGTGAAAACACTTCTCCACATTTCACGATTTCCGAGAGAATGTATCAATGACTGAGGTAATTTTATTCAATGCTTTGGGCAAAGGCTGTCAAGAAACATATCACCCTATCTTCGTTTATCTGTTTATCCATTCATCTATCCCAGTGGGACGCAGAGGTGTTTCCAAGGCACCAGGGCCGGGTTATATACTGGCCAAGACCTATTGACGCGTCCTCGCCGAGCGTCCTGGGCAACAGGTCCCTTCGGGGTCCTGGCTGAAGTCAATAGGATCGCCGATTCCTCCGAAGTCGGAGAGTGTCTGCCTGTATGGCGAGGAACCACCAGTCTGCACACCAATAAGCCAGACATGGGACAACGGATACTCACGCAAACCTCAGGTCCTGTATGACATCACACTGATGTTGGACAACAGGATGCCTTCATCCGACATACAGGACTTTGCGTTGGAGCTCAAGCCAATGAACACAAGCAAGCAAGGAAGCATCTATCCCAGTGGTTCTCAACCGGTGGGGAATCCCCCCCCCCCCCACAAGGAGAATATTAGGGTTTCCGGGGGGGGGGGGTGAAAACCACAGATTGGCATTTTCACATTGGCTGCAGGACCACACAAAACGCGATCGGGAGATTAAGCGTACTCGTGACGTTATATTCAAGGATTATTTCAAGATCGCGTTAATACAAGAACCGATTACTTGATATTGTTTCCCTCCATAATTTACGGTTCTGTGCTTCTATGATCCTAGATATGTAAAATGGTTTACTATATGCTTTTCGGCGTCGTCAATAAAATTGATGTAACCCTATTTGCACCTTGTGACATAATCTGTGTCTTTATTTCTTTTTTTGCTAATTGTTAAACGAAATTCAGAACAAGCATTGAAGAATGCAGATAGTAGACGTTATAATTCTTCCTCAGAGTGCGTTTTAATTGCAGCATCATCTACAAAAAGTATCTCTCTGATCAGTACCCTCCTAATTTTGGTCTTAGCCTTCAGTCTCTGAGCATTGTAGAGTCCGCCATCTGAGCGTGAGTGAATGTATATACCACCATCCTGATCATGAAAGGCATATTTCAGTAGAAGTGAAAAGTATATTCCAAAGAGGGTAACAGCTAGTACACAACCTTGCTTAACTCCACTCTCGATTTCAAACTCTTCTGAAGTTGCACCATCAAACTTGATTATTGCCACGTTCTTGGTTAGGCTCGTCGTGTAGTACGTGACCTCTTTCATGACAAATATTCAGTAGTTATAGAAAAAGTGCGAATACAAGCGTCCTAGCGTTTGATCACCAAGTTTATTCGACATTGTGACATCACTCATTCTCCCACTGTCTCATCATCCTCTCATTCTGTCGGAGGGTAGAAGAATCATATATATTTATGAGATGACCGGTGTAATAGCTTGTAGTCTTAGGTGTCCTACGCTATCGCCTCGAGTGACGCTGTCTTCTTTTAGTCTACAATATGGTAAGTTCTAAAAGAGTCAACTTACGTCCCTGTCTGGCCATCTTGGGGTGAACACACAACAGCAGTTGACGGTTGATATTCATTGAGTCTGGACTGCTGTCAAAGCAGAAACCTGGTTTAATGTCCTAGCCTGCTGTATTACATATCGGCTGTCTTAATCGCTATCATAATCTTGATGGTTTGACGTTTCGGGAGCGCCTGAGAACGCTTTTCGACCTCACCCTAGCTGCCTCTCAGCCTAAATGTCTGACAGCGATTTATTGTCCCTGACGTTACTTCCGTCCCTTCAAGTGATGTTTTGGGGCCCTAGTCGCTTGAGTGGTTTACCTTTGTTTGGCCTCTAGTTCTGTAGTTGATCAGTTGTCACTAGATCTATTCTACCGTGCCACGCTTTCGTGGTGATTGTTATTTATCAACAACTTTAACTCTTTCATGGTCTAGTCTTGTCCACTGTCACTTGTACCGTGTGACTCCTTCTCGAGTCTTTTAGGTGAATGGCATTATGCCCTCCTCCCCCCCCCCCCACTCTTTTCAAAATGGTGCAACCATTTTGACAGTCTATTCGGTCAGTTTACCGTTGACATGTAACAAAAACTGATAATTTGTGGTCCTGTTAGGTCTTACTAGTGTTTAGTTCACTCACGCCTCTCTTTGCCCTCTTGTACTGTAATACTCTCTGATGATAGATGTGTCAATAACTACTAAGAAAGCACTTTACAACACAATCTTCCTACCAACTCTGTGCTACCAATGCCAAACCTGGACAATGACAGAAAAAGAGAAAAGAAAAATCACAACAACAGAAATGAGGTTTCTGAGAAGAATACTCAACGTATCAAGAAGAGATAAGATCAGAAATGAAGAAATCAGGACTAAAGTAGGGGTTAAAGCTGCTCTAGATTTTATTAGAAAGCAGCAAGTCAAATGGTTTGGCCATGCAAGTAGGCTACCAGTCAACAGCATGCCACAACAAGCAATGATGTACAGACCAGATGGAAACAGAGGAAGAGGTCGACCACGTAAACGTTGGACTGAGGGAATAACAGAATCCATGGGAATGTCGATATACGAAGCCCATAACCGGGCACTCTCACGAAGTTTATACTTCACCTCGACACCGCAAGGTACAAGAGGAACATGATGAGATGAGATGATGAGATGAGATAGATGTGTGGTGACTTTATGAATTTATTATTATATCCTTTGAAACTATGATGTTGCGATCATCACCTTTTATGATGTGATATTATATGATGATTGATGATTAATGTTTTCATGAAATTCTTATCTGCCTTCGTACTATGGTGATGTGATATTTGTTATAACATCACAAGCCCCTGATACCGAACTACATAGCGACTGGGGTAAAACACTGGTGTGATGTGAAATAAATTCCTGTATGATTTTGTGATCAAAAATTAGTAAGAGTTATATTTAAGCATGATTTCTTTATGTACATATAAAGTTTTCATTTAATATTTTTGGTTGAACGAGTTTCTTGCATGCAGAGTTATTTGAATTATCGTCATGATTCTTGCATGATATGAAACATTGTTATTTTATTATTAAGTATTATTTCAGGTACAAGCAGTAACTATATATTGAAATACACTAGGCGGCATCGACATCAAAGGCGAACTCTTCTAAGCTGATCAGATTAGGACAATCCCCAACTGACAATTGTCGTCCAAGGTTCGAATCCATTGTCATTTGGCAATACACTATAGTTATGCCAGGACACATCTCTAATATTATATAATCTTTTAAGAATTATCCCTCGAGGAGACATGATTGTGTAGGAACAAATGTGAAGGAAACGAATAGCAATCAATTTATCCATATGGAGAAAAGATTATCATGACGTTGAAGAGAACTCTCCTCTTAGACCGATTTTCTATGGTGATAGTAATGCTTGGAGTTAGTGGTCGGAGAACGGATGAGTGCTCAGCATATGCTTAGTTATATAGGTATATAGAAACGTCATTGTACTAGTACCAATAGAATTGTTTAGACACATAAACTAGCGTTCGACTGTGCGTCCAGAGATGGAAGTGGATGCTAAGATGGAGCGTTTGACTGTTGGAGACTATAACTAGGTCATCAAATGGTTGTTAGTGGAACGAGGAACTTGTTGTAAGACATATAAAGAGTGTGCATGCACCCTCGGCAACAGAATTTGGTGCATAGAATTCAATACTTAAAGTCCCTATCATGCAGTATTCATAGAAATTAATGCTTGCGCTTTTTGATTGCATGTCAGATTGATGTTAGAACAATATTATTAATCAGTTATGTGTTATTTGATAATAACAGCTGATTGATTAACTGATAAAATAAATATATTTGATTATTAAGTAATTGGAAAAGTAAATATATGAATAAAATTCATTTCATGATATTGTATTTATGAAGTATTAAATCAATACAAATAATGCATGTTATTATATTAAGATTATTAATTATTAATTAATTAATTATTAATTTTACTGATAAATTAAAGGTATTTAATAAGATAGATTATGAAGATCATTAATAGATTAAATATATTTGATTAAAGGATAAATTATAAAGATTAATAATCTCATCTCATCCTCGGATACGAATGGCCCCGATCAACCGTTGACTAACGCAGTTTAGTTGTATTTGGGTCCTATATTGTGTAGCTTGTTTTGATTCTTTCGTACATCTGGTTGCTTGTTGTCAGCTTTCTGGCTTCTGATTGGTTGATTTCGTTCATTCCTGTCTTGATAAGGTATTTCATGTCTTGACAGAGTCGCGCACTTGCTGAGGCCTGGAGTTATTGTGTACCCACCCCGTTATATGGTGCTGTTTCCTTCAGGGAGCTCTACCATTCGTCATCCCACCTGTTATTTCTCCTCTTTCCACGTCTTGGGATTTCGTCGAATCTTCTTGTTCGACGTTGGTTTTGTGTGTCGTCTCTATAGTTCGATCTTGGTGGGGGGCGATTTTCAATCCCCGGACAGAATTGGTCTTGATCTGGGTCGCCTTCCATATCCAGTTCAATTGCTATTTCATTTCTTCTTCTGGTGTTTCTTCTTCTGTCTGGGTCTTTGCATTTTCTAGTTCTTTATCTGTTTTTAGCAGTTCTATCTGTTCTCTTTCTTCATGGATTTGTTTCAGCGTTTCTTCTGTCTTTGCTCTTTCTTCTTGAATTTTCAGAAGGGTTTTGTCAGTGTCAGCTTTTATGGTGGCCATTCGAGCGACATCCTGCTCTATCTTCTGCTGGACTTGCTTCAGGTCGTCCAGGATGCGCTGAACGGCCGTTATCTGGGTTTCTTGCGTTTTGTCACTTTTGTCTTCTAGGTTTTTGACCTGTGCTCTCAGCTCCTTCAGGTTGCCTTCCAATATAAGATTAATAATTAGTTGATACATGTTAAATATTACCATTATTTTGTAATTATTGATTATATTGAATTGTATTATTTATTAACTGAAAAAGAATTCATTGCAAAGAATATATATACATATTATATATATATATATATATATATATATATATATATATATATATATATATATATATATATGTAACAGTAAAAATGAATATCAAGGATAGGAGGACATAAGTTTCCTATTCTTGGGTGCTCAAAGACAAAGAAGCGCAACACTGACTTTTAGTAGGCCAGAGAAGAAAAGATAATAAGAAGAAAGAGAAAAAGAGCACCTTATATATTCCCTCCAGTTAACAAAAGAAAGGGATAGAAAATTAGACAGAAGATTTCCAGGAGTTCTTTGAGCGGAGGGTATACATACTGTTGTACACCCCAGACAAAAGATCACACTGTTGGACTGTAACAACATCAATGAATGGGACCGACAATA
Organism: Cepaea nemoralis; assembly: GCA_014155875.1. Taxonomy (NCBI): domain Eukaryota; kingdom Metazoa; phylum Mollusca; class Gastropoda; order Stylommatophora; family Helicidae; genus Cepaea; species Cepaea nemoralis. The sequence continues at coordinate 12,771 of JACEFZ010020148.1, forward strand.
ACCAATGTTACTGGGACAACAAAGACTAAACATAATACAACAGCAAAGACTAGATAAACAAGGTGAAACAATACGCATCAGTCTTTATTTTGTCCAATACTGTAGCACATATTCATAACTATGCGGATGACAAAGTGTGGTTACTTATGGGCAAGACAATCAACACTCTACATCACTGACATTCATATAGGCAGTCTGCCGCATATAGCCAGACCTCTGCCTGTGGTGGCCGAGCCTGCAGAGTACTCCTAAGACTCTGCTACGATACCTATACAGCCGGCTGACCAGGACTGGACAACAGAGAGACCATTACTTGGAAAATAGAAAGTAACACAACTCTAAATCTGAGTATGAGCCTTACAGTGCGGAGACGGGACTTACCATCCTGAGACACACAACACAACACTATGGATCCCTGTAGTACACAGCGGAAACTCAGTGGATTGAGCTCCAGATATTACCAAACCCCCGTGCCTCAGCCAAATCCAATATTGTGCCTAATGCCGCCAGAGAAAGTTATGTCCCCAAACCGATTGGGACACATTACAATAACAAGACCACAACTTCAAAAATAAAAGTATAAACATGAGTGTGAAAGGTTGAACCAGGAACTACACCTTTAACCACGCAGTAACAAACTAAGGTATGGAAAGCTCAACTATAGGATCCGTTAGGAGGGGAGGTGGAAAATGTGAGGTAAGGGAAAATGGGGGGTAATTAAGGACCCAGGGTTGTTCCCTTCGGCAGGAATCACATCCTGTTGTTTCGACGACTTGCGATGACATGTTTGTAGTTGACCTGTGCTTTGTCTGGCATCTGGGCTCTCTTCCGTGCTGTGCTTTGGATATGGAGACATGGGGGAGGGTGTGCGGATAAGGGGGGATAGAAGGAATGGGGATGGGGTTGGGAAAATGGGGAGGACGGAGTTGGGAAGATGGGGGTGGGCAGATGGGGGGATGGGGATGAAGATGGGATCTTGGAGAGGATGGGGAACAAACCTGGGTTCTTTCAAATATGACCCGTCAATCTTTCTACGTGACCATGAAGATCAGGGAAATATAAATAGATCTACCACCTAAAACAATCATCAAGGAATGGAACAGTTACCATCAGGGTGATCCAGAGGCCGCTTATATCCTGGCAGGCTCGCCATTTTGTAACAGTAAAAATGAATATCAAGGATAGGAGGACATAAGTTTCCTATTCTTGGGTGCTCAAAGACAAAGAAGCGCAACACTGACTTTTAGTAGGCCAGAGAAGAAAAGATAATAAGCAGAAAGAGAAAAAGAGCACCTTATATATTCCCTCCAGTTAACAAAAGAAAGGGATAGAAAATTAGACAGAAGATTTCCAGGAGTTCTTTGAGCGGAGGGTATACATACTGTTGTACACCCCAGACAAAAGATCACACTGTTGGACTGTAACAACATCAATGAATGGGACCGACAATAACCAATGTTACTGGGACAACAAAGACTAAACATAATACAACAGCAAAGACTAGATAAACAAGGTAAAACAATACGCATCAGTCTTTATTTTGTCCAATACTGTAGCACATATTCATAACTATGCGGATGACAAAGTGTGGTTACTTATGGGCAAGACAATCAACACTCTACATCACTGACATTCATATAGGCAGTCTGCCGCATATAGCCAGACCTCTGCCTGTGGTGGCCGAGCCTACAGAGTACTCCTAAGACTCTGCTACGATACCTATACAGCCGGCTGACCAGGACTGGACAACAGAGAGACCATTACTTGGAAAATAGAAAGTAACACAACTCTAAATCTGAGTATGAGCCTTACAGTGCGGAGACGGGACTTACCATCCTGAGACACACAACACAACACTATGGATCCCTGTAGTACACAGCGGAAAATCAGTGGATTGAGCTCCAGATATTACCAAACCCCCGTGCCTCAGCCAAATCCAATATTGTGCCTAATGCCGCCAGAGAAAGTTATGTCCCCAAACCGATTGAGACACATTACAATAACAAGACCACAACTTCAAAAATAAAAGTATAAACATGAGTGTGAAAGGTTGAACCAGGAACTACACCTTTAACCACGCAGTAACAAACTAGGGTATGGAAAGCTCAACTATGGGATCAGTTAGGAGGGGAGGTGGAAAATGTGAGGTAAGGGAAAATAGGGGGTAATTAAGGACCCAGGGTTGTTCCCTTCGGCAGGAATCACATCCTCAACCATCGTGCGCCAGTGTTCCAGCAGTAATGTTTCTGCGAGCCATATTTTGCGGGCTCTCTTCACTGTCCTATTTGTTTCACAGGTCTATGCACCTGAATTAATATATTTGGCACCACCTGGTTGGCGCTGGTCACACACACACGGTTCCCGACTGGAGATGGTGTGAGGGGGACGATTACATTCCCCCTCTCTGCTTGGTGTCAGTGCGGCCTTCGGCCGCTGAGGCCACTCCAGCACTGAATCCCCAGGGCAAAAATGCGCGCTCAATTTTTAACCATTCAAATTACCCATGATCCTCCAGCTGCAGGGAGGGGTTTCTTGTCGTTGCATCAGCCAAACATCCTGTGGAGCCGTGTCGTGTCACGCGGCTTCATATATATATATATATATATATATATATATATATATATATATATATATATATATATATATATATATATATATATATATATCTTCTTCAGCGTTCCGAGCCATTGAGGTTCTTTGCTGCAGATACAGTCCGTCTCCATTCCTCTCTCTGGTGGACCTTCTCTTGCCAGTCGTTGATTCCTAGTGCTTGTAGGTCTGTATATATATTATCTCTCCACCGTCTTGTTGGTCTACCTCGGGGTCTACGGTCACTTACTTCCTGAGTGTATATATATATATATATATATATATATATATATATATATATATATATATATATATATATATATATATATATATATATATACACACACACATTGCAGATGAATTAACTAGATATCATTGATTGATTATGTGATTATGTAGAAATGATATAGAGTTTAGAAAGTAAATACAGTGAGAGCTACCACATATTGGAGCATAATGGATCAGCTCAAGTCGGATAGAAGCGATCACAGACATGAAGTTGTAAATATTACTCACTGCAATTATTCGTGAATTGGGTGTTAAGACTATAACGACAGTGTTGAATTGGCTTGGCAACGCATGGGCAGACTGTCAGACCATGACGCTGGCTTGCAGTATTAAGAAATTAAGTTTGATCAGACTTGGGCGGTGGGGAAGTATAAAGCTGTCATGGTTGACCAATAATATCCTTGCAAACCTGGGACGAGTGATGGTTGCAACTAATTTAGAGTGTTTGCAGATTAAGAGAGATCATCCTAATACATTTCAAATGGTATCAAACACACTTTGTATCTCCTCTTTTACACTTATGCATACAGATTGTCACAGTCTCACAGTCTCTAAGTATTGTCCCCCATAGTCTACTTAATAAGTCTGCTAGGTTGTTGTCCTTTTCTGGGACGAGTGATTGTTGCAACTAATTTATATTGTTTGCGGATGAAGCGAGAGATTGGTCAATTCATGATGACCACTAGTGACTCTGATGATCTGACAAGTGGTTAGACTGTTACATAACAGGATTGCATAGATATGCAATTAACTTTTGAGTAAAAAGCTTTCAGATTAATCAAGTGATTTATAAGAATGTATTAGGATGATATATGGTTTCAACATTTAAAAGACGACTAACAGATCGGTGTGTAGATCAACCTATGACAAAATAATACGTTACTAATTAAGAACTTATAGCAGATGCAGCAAATGAGCATATAAATATATATTAATTTGTGTAAAATTATAATTCAGTTGCTTTATATTCCTGAATTTTACCATAGATAGAGGAAATGTTATGCTATTTTAAGATAGTATGGTATCAACAGATTAATGAATTTAGGAGTTAGCATAACAATTAATTAGTGTTTATGTGCGGAAACCAATAGATCAGTATAATCAAATTATATGACGGACGTCAGTCGCGGCGATTGGGCAATCTTGAGCATAGCCTACGATGGGTGACGTTGTGATGTTCTGTTATGATAATTTGGCTGTGTGTCCAACGTGTGCCGCGTGGTTACACACCCGCTTCACACGTCAGCGATCCGGGGCTTGTTTCCGGTTCCGGTCAGGGATATGCACTACTGACGAGCTCAAACGAGGGCGAAACTCGAGTCTAGTGCTTCCATATTGACGTGGATAGGCCTTAGGTTCATACCAGAATACGATCAGCATTGCCAGTAGTGGGTTGTGCTCAACATTTAATATATTACTGAATTTATTATTTTATATTTAAGTTAAATTAGTTATACCACAGCTGATAATGAATGGTTACATAAATATTATTACAGAATTTTGGTGGTATACGTTGCGTGTAGATTATTTATGAGCGATGTATGCATTAGTTGATTGGAAAACGTTAGTAATTAGGAAGAATAATTTATTAGTAAATATTATGCTTGTGAATTGAATGTTTAATATGTGATTACAGGATAATATGATTACATCAATAATTAGTGAATTATGTGGTGTTATAATTAACTTTGCGTATGTTATGATATTAATAAATTAACATCCTTAGATAACTGGGTATGTAAGTATAAACTCAGTGATAAAGTATACTAACCTTGATTAGCGGACTTGATGAATGTTGCATGATAATGATTGATATTTTTGATTATTTGAACTTTGGATTAATAATTAAGTTCAGTGTTTTCGAAATTAAATATTTGCATGATAACAGTTAAATTCTAACAATTTGGATGGTTTCACGGCAGATCGGTGGAAACCTTCGTTGCTTTGTCGGTGTGATATTTGTTATAACATCACAAGCGAATTCTTCACTGCAAAGCTCACACCATGTTGCCTTTTTTCTGCCTGCCCTCTACGCTTTCAAAAACAAAAGGTGTAAATATATTCCCTGAGTGAAGCTTCCCCGGCGAGGCGAGCCTCCTGCAGGCCAGCAATATCAATGTTAAGACGATTGAGTTCGGCATCAATCACTGCCGTTTTTCTCACATCGTCAGTATTCTTACGTTTCAGGTTGCAAGCCGTAGCGTGAGGTTTCTATTTTTATTTCTAGAAGTACTTAGTGCATTGGTTTCATAGCCTGCAATTCAGATTGTGTCCTAGCTCCAAGCACCCATTGAAGCAGGCAGTCTGTGGCGGATCCCAGTTGGTCGGGGGCTGCCCAGCTTGAGGCGGGCGGTAGCTGATCAGATATATGTAGTGTTCTCCCATCGTCAGAGGCAACCCGTGGTGCCCCATGTCTACACCAATTGACAAGGACTTATAACCTGTAACTGCTACCTCTCGCTTTGATTCTGAGAAAGGTTAAGATCAGGGCTGGAGTTATTGCCTCCTCATAGTACAAAGCCTGGGCTAAAATATTGAGATCATGTGTTGCACATGCAGCGTGATCCCTCTCTCGGCCTGAATAGTTCACCTTCGTCGGTCTTCGCGCAGGTCCCCCTGGCCAAGATGTTTGCGACATTGTTGGTAATCCCGTATATCTACGTGGGGAAAACAGCAGCTGCGAGAATCGGCAGCATTTCGCGCTGCGCTGGTAACTTACGGGGGTATGTGAGCGGGTCGTTCAGAAAGCAATGGCAAACTACTGAACGTAAAACCTGCCTTGTACATCGACAGCAGCTGAAAAATGCTGGTGTTGACTGCATTCCTTTACGGAATATGCAACAAGAAAAAACATATATATATATATATATATATATATATATATATATATATATATATATATATATATATATATATATATATATATATATATATATATATATATATATATATATGTATACACACACACACATACATACTAACCTCATATACATATATATATATATATATATATATATATATATATATATATATATATATATATATATATATATATATATATATATATATACTAAAGTGTATGGACGGTTATGGGCGGGACAATGGCCGCGGGACAATGGCCAATCTTATTGTCTTAAGGTGGCTCATATGTTATACCCATATATCCAGAAGTCCAATAGTATCCATTTAAGAGTTCACATGTGTCAACGCCAAGATTATATTATGTAAAGTGCTGTTATTTTTCCATACAACAACAAACAAACAATGATCCACGGCCATGACCTCTACATGAAGAATTAGGTGGTCAGTATTTAAGTTCACTTACCTCTACATGGAGGATTAGGTGGTCAGTATTTAGCTCGCTGACCTCTACATTGAGGATTAGTGGTCAATATTTAGCTCGCTGACCTCTACATGGAAGTGTAGGTGGTCAGTATTTAGCTCGCTGACCTCTACATGGAAGATTAGGTGGTCAGTATTTAGCTCGCCAAGCAAAATTCGTTTGCAGACATCGAACATGTGTCGATGCCATGATGGAAGGCTGTCTGGAATCATCCCTCACTGTCATCCTCTAGATCTTTGTCCATTTATCTGTCCACTTTTAGGGATAAAATAGTTTCCGGTTTCAAGATGGCGACGGACGGTCGTGTTGTTTTGTGTTCGTTAACTTTTTCGCGTAGGGGATGGATTTATTCATCTCTTGCGTGTAATTGGTGTGCCAGGATGTAAAACCAGGAGTTTCTACTCAAGATCTGCGCGGGTGCTACGGAGTTCGTGCATCGAGCGAAGCCATCCTTGAGTGAATTTTCAGCAGCGTGTGTGGTTTCTCAGTCTGTGTTTTCGTTTTTTCAAAATGGCGGAACAACCTGTGTTCTCCGAGCGGTCAGCAGTCAACCTAACGAGGCGGCGGGGAAGCCGCGCAGGCAAAAAGAAGCAAGGTAAGCGTGGTGGTTTGAGACGCTTTAGACTCAAGTGTCACCGTCTAGGGCTCAGGAATATCCGTATTCTGTATTGGAACTGTGTCAGTGTAAAACAACGGGGCTCTATTTTAGAAACCCTAGTTTACAAGAAAGACATTGTAGCACTCCAGGAGACGAGACTGGGCGATCAGCTACTCCAAATTGCCGGCTTCAAATGTTTCTACAACAGACGATATCTGGGAATGGTGATTCTCGTTCGCGACAGCATGGTGGCGTCAGAGCTAGACATGTCCAGTTGGGACAGTGACGATATACAAATACAGGCGTTGAGAGTTCATTCCAGTATACCATTCGTGTTGGTTAATGTTTATGCCCGCAATGCGAGTGTGGACGCCCAGAAGTGGCAGTGCTAAAGTGGCATATTAGGCCACGAGAGAAATGTTACTTTCTGTGGTGACTTCAACGCTAAATTCAGATCATGGGGAAACATTTCCTCCAATACACAGGGGGAGAAGCTCGAGACTGTACTGGAAACCATCGACCTGGTTTGTATCAACAGTGGCTGTGTCACCAGGACAGCAAGCCGTCCAGGCGATGAGGACAGTGCTATTGATCTGGCGCTAGTTTCACCTTCACTCACTACAGTGTGTAGATGGGGTGTCCTAGGACACCACGGCAGCGACCACCACCCTTGCAGCATATTGGTGGAGAAAGGCAGAACCAGGCAGCACAAGCTAAAGGTAAAGACGTTCCAGTTTGACAGAAATAGTACAGGGCAAGATGTGGTGAGTAAAATAAGACGTGACAAGCGCAGAACGTTTCAGGGCAGGAAAAAAAGCTGGGAGCAGCCACCGTGGTGGAGTTTCGAGGTGGAGAAGGCTTGGGTGGATAAGCGTAGTTCTGTAAGGAGATGGCAAAATGCCAAGAAGAACAGAGCTGGTCATCCTAGTCCCTGCTTGCACTTAGAAAGAGAGATGCACACAAAAGTAAGCTATTTCAAAAAACTGGTCAAGGTGGTTAAAAGCGAAAAATGGGCAGAGGTGTGTCAAAGAGTAAGCACAGACAAGTCACTGAAATTGTTCTGGCGACTACATAAAAGCATGAGTGGTGTAGTCAAGAATAAGAGCATTTCTGACTTCCAAGGTGCTGACCTCATCTGGCAGAGGACTGACGAGGACAAGGGAAAAGCCCTCTTTGAACGCTACCTTGAGCAGAGCAACCAGACAGACATGGGAGGCCGAAATCTGGCCAAGGAGGTCACCTCAGACAGATGCAAGGCCCAGAACACTTCGGATGAAGTACACAGTGACAGTGAAAGAAATCAATGCTGTACTTCGACGATCAAAAAACAGTGCTCCAGGTCCTGATGGCATAAGATACGACGACATCAATAGGTGTACCGACAAGGAGCTAGAGAAACTAGCAGACATGTACAACAACAGTATAGGGAGTGCTAGCATCAAGGAGGAATGGTTACACAGCTATCTGATTCCCTTGCCGAAGCCTGACAAAGACCACAAAAAAATTCAGGGATATCGAATTATAACCATGCAGAATACAATAGGCAAGCTGCTGGAGAAGGTAATTGCCAGGAAAATATCAAGCCAGCTAGAGAGGCAAGGTGTTTTCCCACCTACCCTGGGTGGGTACCGTCCAAAAAAAGAAACCTGGACCAATGCAGCAGTCTTTGCCCATGATGTCTATGAAGGTTTCCACTCAGGCACTGAAACTGTTGCTGCAGCGATTGATCTTGAGGACGCATACAACAGAGTACCACTGGATTTTTTAATGTTTCAGCTTCTTAAACTAAACGTAAGTCCATTCCTTCTTAGTTGGATCGCTGCAGCCCTCTTCCAACAGAAAGTAGTTTTTAGATGTGGCAGTTGGACTTCGGAACCAACAACAATATATCCTGGCCTACCACAGGGATCACCATTATCTCCGGTACTGTTCAACGCCTACACAGTGAGAATCACCAGTGAGCAGATCACTGGACCTGGCAGGACATTGTCATATGCCGATGATGTTTTAGTGTATCGTCACAGTAAGGATAGAGAGGAGGTTGCTGTGGAACTACAAACCGAACTCAATCGCATAAGTACTTGGTGTGATGAAGCTGGGGCAATGGTCAACACAAGAAAGGCAACAGTGACTTGGTTATCGTTGAATAATCATATTGTCAACACTCCAACACCAACTGTAATGCTGTGTTCAGAGACGGTGGAAAGAACGCAGGCAATGAATTACCTGGGGATACGGTTTGATCGAAGCCTTGCTTATAATGTGCACATAGACCAGGTGATAACAAAGGCCAAGCGGGGTTTGGCTGCGATGCGGGTGATGGCGGCAGCAAACTGTGAGCAGCGCCATCTATGTCTTCTTAACGAGGGGCTGGTCATGTCTGTTTTGGAGTATGCAATGGCAATCCTGACTCTCAGCCATAAGCAGATAGAAAGGATGGAAATGATACAGAATGAAGCTATGCGCATTATTCTTGGATGTACAAGAGATACAGCATGCAGGGCGTTGCGCTACCTTCTTGATTTTCCAACCATTGAAGAGAGAATACAAGTTTGCAGGGCACGCGCCTACCTCAGAATTAACGCAAACACACAACATCCACTGCATAGTGAAATTAGGAAGGTGAAGGGCAGCAGGTTAAAAAGAGGACGGTCGTGGATGGGTCAAGCCGAAGACATTCTTCAACAGGTGTGTTCACTTGAGGACTTAGAATCTGGCGAGGAGTGGGTGCAAGTGCCAACAGACTTCTGCACATCCTTTTCAGTTTGCATCAAACTAGATAGAAAATGCAGACAAGAAAATCCGGCTGCTGTTGAGGCTGAAGTACAAGCGTTGATTTTCGAGAATTCGCTAGACGGTGACGCGGTCATCTACACAGATGGGTCGGTCGTCCGACATGTGAGAAGCTCATGGGCCTTTACAGCTCGGGCCGGAGAGAGAATTGTGAAGGAGGACTCTGGTGCTTTCACTGAAACACAAGTAGCCTGACCATGGAAGTCATGGCAGTAAGTAAAGCAATAACATGGCTCGAGACACAGACATTCACTAGGGCTTGTTTCCTTAGCGACTCAATGAACATGATCAAGAGGATAGAGGAGGGATCGATCCGAAGAGAATGGTTGCTGCCTCTGGAGCGGTCTCGGCTGGCAAATATTAGTTTCATCTTCGTGCCAGGGCATGTGGGAGTACAAGGAAATGAGCGGGCTGACAAGCTCGCAGGTGAGGCTGCTGTGGAGGGCGGACGCGCCATGGACCAGGCTGACATTCTGAATGCTCTACGAGAAGTGAGACTTTTGCGAGAACCTAGTGATGACTGTGAATCTACAACAATGGCCAGACTGCGAGAGCAGCAAATTAAAAGAGGGGTGGCCAAACAAGAACACTATGCAGGAAGCCAAAGAAGATTGATAAACCAACACAGAACTGGCGTCGTTAGCCGCTACACGCTGCGGGATTTGCTGAGGAGGGGATCCGAGCACTTATGGACTGAATGGTTCGATGTGCAATGAGGATGATCTGTCGACTAACTAACTAACTAACTAACTATCTGTCCATTTGTTACTGTATGTTCTCGATTGCCCTCTTACAGGCGTATAATCCCAAACAGCTGTGCAACAAAACAACAAAACACCAGCTCCATTAAAATACTCGTAAGAAGACAAATATGAGTGGAGAGTCATGATATCTAAAGTCTGGTTTTGAACAGCAGCAGCAGCAACAACAACAACAAGATCAAAAACAAGACAGCAACCGATCGACGATAACAACAACAAAAGCAACACATGCAACGCAATATACAATAACAACGTCAAAAACAGTGATACGATAACTGTATAGAAGATGTGAGAGTTACCTAATAGTTTTAATCTCGGGGACATAACTGCTACCTCCTGGATTAACTGGGACAGCTGCAAAAGTGACATAAATACTATACTATACTATACTATACTATACTATACTATACTATACTATACTATGGAGTCAAGAGTGTACATTGTCTAGCACGCTTGTCTACCGGATCCGGAGGTAATGAGTTCGAATACCGTTGGATGAGGAAATATTTTCAGTGATCTGGACATCCAGATGGACCCAGCTTAAAATTGGTACAGGAAATATCCTCGGACGTAAAGGCGGCCGACCAGATATTGACCACGTCATCCGGCGAGCTCCCATTGCTCTGTAAAAATATCGGGCTAGCACCATTGTTGTTGTGATAACGTACTCCAGATTCCCTTTCTCATGACGTGCCCAAATCTACTTCTGATACCAGTTACCAGTTCTCTCTGTGAGTTACGTCTGGCTGGCAGATTTAGGCAACACCTCTCTGATATCAACAGTGGTGCCCAGAAACCGGTATTCACACACTTTAACAGTTCTGACCACTTTGGAGTGGCGGACATACAGGTCACGGCGCTCAAATCGTGCGCATCTCACGAACGTGATCGTAAGACATTGGAAAACCGCCTCATCTTCCAATTGGATTCACTCTCACCTAAAGGCATCAATGCTCAACATAGTTTCATTGAACTTCCAACCTTCCCCCTCCCCCTGTCCATCCCCTCAGTTGTATAGCCCACTAGAAAAATGTGGTAGCATATCCTTTACAGTACGTCGCAGTCAACCCCAGCATTACTTTTGCCGTTTGTGATTTCTTGGCAAGTTTGAGTTCAGTGGATTGTCGTTGCTTTCTGAGCGACTAGCTCGTGCCATTCAATGCAAACCAACGCAGGGCGGACTGCATTCGAAGCGCCCGCAGCTGTGTTCCTACTCGGTATGCGAAATTGCGAACTAAACCTTGACCACAGAGCCGGCTATAGTTCACTGCTAATCCGCTTTTTAAAGTTCGCTCACATGGGCGTCCCCCCCCCCATCCCTCCCATCGGGCGACTAAGCCAATCCTTGTCGCCTCTCGACCCTTTTAACCCATACATCCGGTTCTTTCCATCCACATCAAACGGTAAGCGCCTAAGGCGCATTCACCAAGCAAGGATTCAGATAAGTAACCTTTGAATTTTCATGTAGTGTTTTTCGTGTAGTTGTGTGTCTGTTTGTGTTTGTTTGTTCTGTGCTGACGAAGGCTTTAGCCGCAATGTCCATTTTGTTTCTTGTAGTCGCGTTCTAGTAAAGCTCACAATCAACTTCTCGTTCTTTGGTGATTCATGCATTGTCTCTGTAAGTTAACTTCTTTCAAGGTATCTTCATTGTTCTTTCTATCAGTTCACGATGTTCTCATCATTCTTCGATAAAACCACATCTCCACAGCTTCCACGTCATTCCTCACTTGTCTGTCAATTGTCCATGATCAAGATTGGCTCAATATAGCTCAAGAGAAAACTTTTCCTCACCTCGATTGACAAACAATACATTCAGTGAATATTCTCCATCTGGTGAAATGCTGCCTTTGTGCTATTCTACATTTAACATCCTAGATACCTATTCTATTTGCTTTTATTAAAATACCCAAACAATTAAATACGTTGATGTGTTTCAGATTTGTTCCGTTCACATTGGGATTAAGTGTAATAAATAATAATTGTAATTTGCCCAGAAGCAGTATCCTGCCATGGGTCTGTGAAATGATAGGGTCCATATATTCTGTCAGCCTGAATGCGCAGATACATAGGTGGCCAATGTGTCCCTGAGTTCAGTGTAAGCCTGAATGCACGGAGACATAGGTGGCCAATCTGTCCCTGACTTTAGTGTAAGCCTGAATGCACGGAGACATAGGTGGCAAATCTGTCCCTGACTTTAGTGTAAGTCTGAATGCACGGAGACATAGGTGGCCAATCTGTCCTTAACTTTAGTGTAAGTCTGAATGCACGGAGACATAGGTGGCCAATCTGTCCCTGACTTTAGTGTAAGCCTGAATGCACGGAGACATAGGTGGCAAATCTGTCCCTGACTTTAGTGTAAGTCTGAATGCACGGAGACATAGGTGGCCAATCTGTCCCTGACTTTAGTGTAAGTCTGAATGCACGGAGACATAGGTGGCCAATCTGTCCTTGACTTTAGTGTAAGCCTGAATGCACGGAGACATAGGTGGCCAATCTGTCCCTGACTTTAGTGTAAGCCTGAATGCACGGAGACATAGGTGGCCAATCTGTCCCTGACTTTAGTGTAAGCCTGAATGCACGGAGACATAGGTGGCCAATCTGTCCCTGACTTTAGTGTATGCTTGAATGCACGGAGACAAAGGTGGCCAATCTGTCCCTGACTTTAGTGTAAGCAAGAATACACGGAGACATAGGTGGCCAAACTGTCCCTGTGTTCAGTGTAAGCCTGAATGCACGGAGACATAGGTGGCCAATCCGTTCCTGACTTTAGTGTAAGCAAGAATACACGGAGACATAGGTGACCAAATTGTCCGTGTCTTTAGTGTAAGCCTGAATGCATGGAGACATAGGTGGCCAATCTGTCCCTGACTTTAGTGTAAGCCTGAATGCACGGAGACATAGGTGGCCACTCTTTCCCTTACTGTAGCAGGTGACGAGCTCAGCCGACGAACCTTCCCCCGTCCGTGCTCATGATATTATCAGTGCAGTTCCCTATCAACTCGTGTTAAATTTGGGTGTACTATTGTTATTTGTTAAAATCATTACTTCTGTAGTTGTGTTGTTAAATTTTGTTGTGCGGCTGTATTTTGTTATAACTATTACTTCTGCTTTTCTTTTGTACTTGTAGGTGTGACAATTTATGCCGGCTCCATGGCCGAGGGGTTAGCAGCTTTCTCCGCTAACCCCGAATACTCTCGTCACGTGACGCGACGAGAATTAGCAGTGGTTCGAATCGCAAAAGTGACTTATGAGAGTATGGAGCCGGTCGCTCAGAAAGTCGTGGCGTGCTGATGAGCGTAATCTAGCCTAGGAATCAACATACAGCTGAAAGATGCTGGTGTTGACCGCAATATCCTGAAACAGGATGGAAACGCGAAAAAAAAAAGGTGTACAATTGTTCTTTGTAATAACTATTACATTTGTTTTTCTCTTGCTACACTTGGGTGTACAAGTGTTATTTGTTATAACCATTACTTCTGGTGTTGTATTGTTGCGTTAGGATATACAGTTGTTCTTTGTTTTAAATATTACTTCTGTTGTTACATTTGGACTTACATGTGTTCTTTTTTTTATAAACATTACATTTGTTTTTCTGTTGAGATAAATAACACACCTCTGAAACAAGTTAAAGAATTCAAATACCTTGGAAGTATGATCACAGAAGATGGCAGATTAGACAGAGAAATTGAAATCAGATGTCAAAAAGCTAGTGCACTTACATATCAACTGTCACCCTTACTGAAACATCCAAACATACCCATGTCCGCAAAACGACAGATAATAAACAGCATATTCACACCAACCCTATGCTACCAATCTCAAACCTGGACTTTATCCAAATTACACCTTCGCAAAATCAACACCTGCGAAATGAGATGCCTGAGGAGCGCTGCCAACTTAACAATCCGAGACCGAGTAAGAAATGTTACTATCAGACAGACTGTGGGATCAACACCTTGTGCCACATTTATTGAAAGACAGAAGATCAAGTGGTTTGGCCATATTGTTAGAATGCAACATCAGCAACTACCATCACTGGCCTTACATCAAAGATCATCTGCGACGAGACCACGAGGACGTCCAAGAAGAAAATGGATTGACGACATCAGAGACATTGTACAACCACACGGAATGACACTATCCAGTGCCGCCCACCGGGCGCTGGAACGCAAATTATTCCTCCCCACGACGCTTGACGGCAGAAGTGGAAGATGATGATGATGATGATGATGAATGGTTCTTTGTTATAACTATTACGTTTGTTTTTACGTTGTTACATTTGCGTATTCTAGTGTTCTTTGCAATAAACATTACTTCTGTTTTTCGGTTGTTCAGACTAAGTCCTTTGTTTTGACTTTCTGTTGCATTCATAATTGATATTTCTTGTAACATCGTTTCATTTGCAACGACCACAACCACGTCATCAGCATAATGCATGTTGTTTACATTATGTTAACAATTCCTAACAGTGTAATCATTTCTTCGTGTTTCACCCTATCAAATATCTTAGTGTAGTCAGTAAGCACAATATAGAAGTCTATTCATTTCAATCATTATTTCTACCAATGTTCTCATACGTTATTAGTGTCTTTCCCTTCCAAAAAAATACCACGGATCATTTCCAATTCAAGGTTATTGTTTGCAGATTAAATCGTTTTGCTGAAATGTAGTCTATGTTTTGTGATTGTATTCTTGTAATCCCATGCATTGTCTCTTCCATTTGTTTTCATTTCTACAGCTTTACCGAAGTTTTGAAAAGACGAACCTTTGTGACATTGTCATCTTGCATGCTGGCCCGTTCATTGAGACATGTTCTGAGTTGTTCTAGTGGTCTCAGTCGATCGTTTAACATCTGACACAGGATCCGGAACTGTACAATTGAAAACAGCACTTTAATTATATAGAACGTCAGTAATATATGTTATCTGTTATAAAGTCTGTTGGGAGTCTCTGTGGCGAAGTGGTCAAGCCGTTTGACTCGGGCTCCGAAGGTTGTGGGTTCGATTCCGGGCCGCGTCCTTCGGTTCACGATTTAAATTTTTCGGAGACTCATGTGGGTCGTTGCTAAGCTACGGAGTTCGTGCTTGGTGCGACGCTTTCCGCGCTGCGGAAAGAGACCGAGCCATATAGGATAAAACCCGGTGCAATGAAGTCGACCCTGTCGACTTTTAAAGTCTGTTATCATACCAGTCGATCAAGGTTCAACATTGTCTTCTCTTACTTTGATTGTTGTTGTTGTTGTTGTTGTTGTTGTTGTTGTTCTTCTTCTTCTTCTTCTTATTATTATTATTCGTCTTCATCTGCCTCCTCCATCTATTAATCCTCCTCTTATTTCTTCCTCATCCACCTTCTCCTCTTCTTCTTCCTCTATTCTACTTCTTTTTTTCTCTTCATTCACATTTTTCTTCTCATTACCACCACTGTACTGAAACTGATACTGCTACTACTACTGCTACTACTACTACTACTACTACTACTACTACTACTACTACTACTACTACTACTACTACTACTACTACTACTACTACTACTACTACTACTACTACTACTACTACGACTACTATTACTGCTACAGCTACTACTACTACTACTACTGCTACTACTACTACTGCTACTGCTACTACTACTACTACTACTGATAATGCTGCTACTACAACAACAACAACAACAACTACTACTACTACTACTACTACTATTGCTACTACTACTACTGCTGCTATTGCTACTGCTGCTGCTACTACTACTACTACTACTACTACTACTACTACTACTACTGCTCCTACTACTACTACTACTACTACTACTACTACTCTACTACTACTACTACTACTACTACTACTATACTACTACTATTGCTAATACTACTACTGCTATTGCTACTGCTGCTGCTACTACTACTACTACTACTACTACTACTAATACTACTACTACTGCTCCTACTACTACTACTACTACTACTACTACTACTACTACTACTACTACTATACTACTACTACTACTACTACTACTATTACTACTACTACTAATACTGCTATGCATCGTGTAACACCTTATTTTAGGAGTTTAATTTATAATAGTAATTGTTTTCAAAAACGTTGACACAACAAGTGTCAATCAAAACGAACGTCCAGAACGTATATTTTCAATGAAACAAGTTTAGAAATGGAATTCAAGAAGCAGCAACATCTTTCACCTGTTGACATGCCAGTGTGGATTGATTGTTCACCTATACCGTCTCAAACACAAAATAGATGGTCGTGTATGACGTCTTAAATGCAGTGCATTTGATCATTCATACCGACTTAAAGTCACCAGCACAGAGTACCTGACCACATCTTAAAGTCTCAGTCTCAGAGTACTTGGTCATCGATACGATCTCAGAGTCTCAGAGTACTTGATCATCTACGCGGTCTCATTGTCACGGAGTACTTGCTCATCAAGATGGTCTCAAAGTCTAGAGTACTGGGTCATATTCACGGTCTCAAAGTCTAGAGTACTGGGTCATCTACATGGTCTCAAAGTCTCAGAGTACAGGGTCACCTACACGGTCTCAAAGTCTCAGAGTACAGGGTCACCTACACGGTCTCAAAGTCTCAGAGTACAGGGTCACCTACACGGTCTCAAAGTCTCAGAGTACTACATCATCTACTCTACTTGGTCTCAAAGTCTCAGAGTACAAGGTCATCTTCACGGTCTCAAAGTCTCAGAGTACAGGGTCACCTACATGGTCTCAAAGTCTCAGAGTACAGGGTCACCTACACGGTCTCAAAGTCTCAGAGTACAGGGTCACCTACACGGTCTCAAAGTCTCAGAGTACTACATCGTCTACTCTACTTGGTCTCAAAGTCTCAGAGTACAAGGTCATCTTCACGGTCTCAAAGTCTCAGAGTACAGGGTCATCTTCACGGTCTCAAAGTCTCAGAGTACAGGGTCACCTACACGGTCTCAAAGTCTCAGAGTACAGGGTCACCTACACGTTCTCAAAGTCTCAGAGTACTACATCATCTACTCTACTTGGTCTCAAAGTCTCAGAGTACAAGGTCATCTTCACGGTCTCAAAGTCTCAGAGTACAGGGTCATCTTCACGGTCTCAAAGTCTCATAGTACAGGGTCACCTACATGGTCTCAAAGTCTCAGAGTACAGGGTCACCTACACGGTCTCAAAGTCTCAGAGTACAGGGTCACCTACAAGGTCTCAAAGTCTCAGAGTACTGGGTCATCTACATGGTCTCAAAGTCTCAGAGTACAGGGTAACCTACACGGTCTCAAAGTCTCAGAGTACAGGGTCACCTACACGGTCTCAAAGTCTCAGAGTACAGGGTCACCTACAGGGTCTCAAAGTCTCAGAGTACTACATCATCTACTCTACTTGGTCTCAAAGTCTCAGAGTACAAGGTCATCTTCACGGTCTCAAAGTCTCAGAGTACAGGGTCACCTACATGGTCTCAAAGTCTCAGAGTACAGGGTCACCTACACGGTCTCAAAGTCTCAGAGTACTACATCGTCTACTCTACTTGGTCTCAAAGTCTCAGAGTACAAGGTCATCTACACGGTCTCAAAGTCTCAGAGTACAGGGTCATCTTCACGGTCTCAAAGTCTCAGAGTACAGGGTCACCTACACGGTCTCAAAGTCTCAGAGTACAGGGTCACCTACACGGTCTCAAAGTCTCAGAGTACAGGGTCACCTACACGGTCTCAAAGTCTCAGAGTACTACATCATCTACTCTACTTGGTCTCAAAGTCTCAGAGTACAAGGTCATCTTCACGGTCTCAAAGTCTCAGAGTACAGGGTCATCTTCACGGTCTCAAAGTCTCAGAGTACAGGGTCACCTACATGGTCTCAAAGTCTCAGAGTACAGGGTCACCTACACGGTCTCAAAGTCTCAGAGTACAGGGTCACCTACACGGTCTCAAAGTCTCAGACTACTACATCATCTACTCTACTTGGTCTCAAAGTCTCAGAGTACAGGGTCATCTACACGGTCTCAAAGTCTCAGAGTACAGGGTCATCTTACACGGTCTCAAAGTCTCAGAGTACAGGGTCATCTACACGGTACTCAAAGTCTCAGAGTACAGGGTCATCTACACGGTCTCAAAGTCTCAGAGTACAGGGTCATCTACACGGTCTCAAGGTCTCAGAGTACAGGGTCACCTACACGGTCTCAAAGTCTCAGAGTACAGGGTCACCTACACGGTCTCAAAGTCTCAGAGTACAGGGTCACCTACACGGTCTCAAAGTCTCAGAGTACAGGGTTATCTACACGGTCTCAAAGTCTCAGAGTACAGGGTCACCTTCACGGTCTCAAAGTCTCAGAGTACAGGGTCACCTACACGGTCTCAAAGTCTCAAAGTACAGGGTCACCTACATGGTCTCAAAGTCTCAGAGTACAGGGTCACCTACATGGTCTCAAAGTCTTAGAGTACAGGGTCACCTACACGGTCTCAAAGTCTCAGAGTACAGGGTTATCTACACGGTCTCAAAGTCTCAGAGTACAGGGTCACCTACACGGTCTCAAAGTCTCAGAGTACAGGGTCACCTACACGGACTCAAAGTCTCAGAGTACAGGGTCATCTACACGGTCTCAAAGTCTCAGAGTACAGGGTCATCTACACGGTCTCAAAGTCTCAGAGTACAGGGTCATCTACACGGTCTCAAAGTCTCAGAGTACAGGGTCATCTACACGGTCTCAGAGTACAGGGTCACCTACACGGTCTCAAAGTCTCAGAGTACTACATCATCTACTCTACTTGGTCTCAAAGTCTCAGAGTACAGGGTCACCTACACGGTCTCAAAGTCTCAGAGTACAGGGTCATCTACACGGTCTCAAAGTCTCAGAGTACAGGGTCACCTACACGGTCTCAAAGTCTCAGAGTACTACATCATCTACTCTACTTGGTCTCAAAGTCTCAGAGTACAGGGTCATCTACACGGTCTCAAAGTCTCAGAGTACAGGGTTATCTACACGGTCTCAAAGTCTCAGAGTACAGGGTCACTTACACGGTCTCAAAGTCTCAGAGTACTACATCATCTACTCTACTTGGTCTCAAGTCTCAATGTGTACAGGGTCACCTACACGGTCTCAAAGTCTCAGAGTACAGGGTCACCTACACGGTCTCAAAGTCTCAGAGTACAGGGTCACCTACACGGTCTCAAAGTCTCAGAGTACAGGGTCACCTACACGGTCTCAAAGTCTCAGAGTACTACATCATCTACTCTACTTGGTCTCAAAGTCTCAGAGTACAGAGTCACCTACACGGTCTCAAAGTCACAAACTGAGGCAAATGTTCTCGTAGAGCGAAAACTGAGACCCCTGAACACATCGTTCAGTTCTGCCCATCTTTCAGAGATCTACGCTGGCAGACGTACCAGGAATGTGCTGAGCCGGAGTAGAAATTACGGGGCACCGACATGGAGAAAACGATGAACTCCATACCGGCAAGGGGGCAGCATGTTCAGTTAATAAAATACAGTGTTGGAGAAGACGATAGACACAACAAACATTCAATTTCATGTCAGCAACAAACACTTCCTCCTACGCCAGGGTTAACGTCAGTCATACTTGTACACAATTTCTGTGTTGAAGAGTTCATACTCACATTTGTCTCCCCTTTCTCAGCTTGTTTCTGGACATCCTTCACATTTCTCCCGCCGTCTGCCTCCAATGTCTGCAACCTGGTCTCTAGTTCTCTCAACAAGGTCGTGTTCTGAGCTTGACCTTCAGATATGAGCTGGACACTTTGTGTGTTAGCCATGACATTGTCTGCTAGGTCACGTGTTACAGTTTCTATATCCTCATGTTTGTTACTGCAGTCATCAATGATTCTGTCAGTTCTATCATCTAATGCATCGACATGTTCTTTCACAGACTCCAGTAGATTAGGTACATGGACAAGTTTCTCTACGAGTTCTGCCTGAGACTCAATCTCTTCGTTTTGTTTGTTTTGTACCATAGCTATCTTCTGCAGCTGTTTCTCTAGACTTTGTAATCTTGTCTTCTGCTCTTTCTCTGTTTCATCGTGTGTTTTTCTGATATCACTGATTTGTTGGTTGACTTGTTTACACCTTGAGTTGTACTTCTTGTCCCGACTCTGATAGTTTGGATAATAATTCCTTCAGATGTTGATCAATGCCACTTTGTTGTTCAGCAACGTTTTCTGTCCTGCTCCTGAAGGAGCACATGGCCTCTTCTATGACAGCAATTCTGTCTAAAACCGGTTTATGTGAGCTCCATCTGTGCATGCAATCAAACAACTTATCAATGATAACTTAATTAAACAAGGTATTACATATATTCATTGTATTAACATGTTATTATCACAGCTGTAACAGCAATGGCTAGACTGATGGTCAACTGACAACTATAAGAGTAATTTATGCAATCATGTGATATCCCACTCTAAAGACAATATCAACACCATACTTCACCGGAACCAGAAACGATCTTTAGACACGAATAAACATTGACTTTATCATAATACCCGCCAGGCAAATTGGTAATTGTTAGTTAATTAAGTAGCTCTTAAGTTGCGAGTGTGTTAATGTAGTTTAATTAATTAATTAACTAGCACGTTAGATTGTTGTGATTGTATCGCTGTGTTTAAACCAGTATGCAGATTTATGGAACTCTAAAGGTAAATCACGAGACGAAAAGAGAACTAGGCTAATCATCAACATTCCACCGTGCTATGATTCTTATAGCCGGCTCCCTGGCCGAGGGGTTAGCAGCTTTCTCCGTTAACCCCGAATACTCTCGTGGTTGACGTGAGCGCACGAGAATTAGAAGTGGTTCGAGTCGCTGCCTGTGACTTATGAGAGTATGGAGCCGGTCGCTCAGAAAGTCGTGGCGTGCTGATGAGCGTAATCTAGCCTAGGAATCAACATACAGCTGAAAGATGCTGATGTTGACCGCAATATCCTGAAACAGGATGGAAACGCGGGGAAAAAATGATTCTTATAACGTTGTCGTGAATGTGTTGTGTAGAGTTGGTCATTATACCGGACACATGGGACTGAAGTGCTCGAGACAACAGAGGTACGAGCAGAAGGTGGCCTTCACTGTCATGGACACAAGTCATCAGTTCAGATCAATAATAGCTTCAATCAGGACTGGACCAGCCAGGATCACACTATAGATCTACATCCCCGGATCCACACTTCCTCGGAAATCCACAGAGATCCAATGTCAATAATGTATTCAGATGTCGACTCCTGACAAACTAATACACAGAATGATTGGAGACCGTACTCTGATTGGAGCTATATAACAACTCACTGTATGGGACACAGAACAACACACTGTAGGGGACATAAAACAACACACTGTATGGGGACAAATAACAACATACTGTATGCCGGCATAGAACAACTCACTGTATGGGGATATAGAACAACAGCAGACATGTACGACAACAGTACAGAGAGTGCTAGCATCAAGGAGGAGTGGTTACACAGCTATCTGATTCCCTTGCCGAAGCCTGACAAAGACCACACACAAATTCAGGGATATCGAATAATAACCATGTAGAATACAATAGGCAAGCTGCTGGGGAAGTTATTTGCCAGAAAAATATAAACCAGCTAGAGAAGCAAGGTGTTTACCGCCTACCCTGGGAGGGTACCGTCCAAAAAGAGAAATCTGCACCAATGCAGTAGTTTTTGCCCGTGATGTCTATTAAGATTTCCACTCAGGCATTGACACATTTGCTGCAGCGATTGATCTTGAGGACGTGTACAACAGAGTACCATTGGATTTTTTAATGCTTTAGCTTCTTGAACTCAAGATAAGTCCTTTTCTCCTTAATTGGATCGCCGCAGCCCTCTTCCCACGCAAAGTAGTTTTTAGATGTGGCAGTTGAACTTCGTAACCAATAACAATATATCCTGGCCTACCACAGGGATCACCATTATCTCCGGTGCTGTTCAACGCCTACACTGTGAGAATCACCAGCGAGAAAATCATAGGACAGGGGATGACATTGTCGTATGCAGACGATGTTTTAGTGTATCGTGAGGGTAAGGATAGAGATATATCAAGTTACTGTGGAACTACAAACCGAACTCAATCGCATAAGATCTTGGTGTGTTGAAGCATGTGCAATGGTCAACCTAACAAAGGCAACAGTGATATAGTTCTCCTTGAATAACAATATTGTCAACACCCCGACACCAACTGTAAATCTGGGTTCAGAGACGGTGGGAAGAACTCAGGCAATAAATTACCTGGGGATACAATTTGATGGAAGCCTAGCTTATACTATGCAAGTAGACCAGGTGATAGAAAAAGCCAAGCGTGGTTTTGCTGTGATGCGGGTGATGGCAGCGGAAAATTGTGAGCAGCGCCATCTATGTTTTCTTTACGAGGGTCTGGTCTATTCTGTTTTGGAGTATGCGATGGCGATCCTGACTCTCAGCCATAAGCAGATAGAAAGGATGGAAAGGATACAGAAACTATGCGCATTATTCTTGGATGTAGAAGAGATACAGCATGCAGGGTGGTGCGCTGCCTTCTTGATTTTTCAACAATGAGGAACATAATACAAATTTGCCAAGCACGTGCCTCTCTCAGAGTCAATGCAAACACACAACATCCACTGCATAGCGAGATTAAGAAGGTAAAGGGCAGCAGATTAAAAAGAGGAAAGTAGTGGATGGGTCAAGCCGAAGACATTCTTCAGTAGGTGTGTTCACTGGAGGACTTAGAACCTGGCGAGGAGTGGGTACAAGTGCTAACATAGTTCTGTACACCCTTTTCAGTGTGCATCCAACTAGATAGGAAATGCAGACAAGTAAATCCAGCTGCTGTGGAGGCGGATCTTCTGAGCTTCGATAATTCTTTTTGCACGGTTGGGTCGGTCGTCCGAGGAGTGAGATGTTCATGGGCCTTTACGGCTCAGGCCGGAGGGAAAACTGTGAAAGAATAGTCTGGCGCTTTTGCTTTGACCACATGCAGCATGACTATGGAAGTCTTGGCAGGAAGTAAAGCAATAACATGGCTCAAGACACAGACATTCACAAGGGCATGTTTCCTTAGTGACACAATGAGCATGCTCAAGAGGATAGAGATGGGGTGTGTCCGAAGAGAGTGGCTGCTGTCTCTAGAGCAGTCACGGCTGGCAAAGATTAGTTTCATCTTCGTGCCAGGGCATGCGGTTTTACATGGGAATGAGCGGGCTGACAGGCTTGCAAGTAAGGCTACTGTGGAAGGCGAACGAGCCACGGACCAGGCTGACATTCTGAATGCTCTACGAGAAGTAAGTCGTTTACGAGAATCAAGCGATGACTGGGAATCTCCAACCATGGTCAGGCTGCGAGAACAGCAAATTAAAAGATGTGGGGCCAAACAAGAACACTACGCAGGAAGCCAAAGAAGAGTAATAAACTAACTAACTAACTAACTAACTAACTAAATAACTAGATAACTAGCTAACTAGCTAGCTATAGAACAACATTCTGTATGAAGACACAAAACAACATACTGTATAAGGATATAGAACAACACACTGTATGGAGACTTAGAACAACTTTCTGTATAAAAAAAAAAATATAGAACAACACACGACATGGACACATTATAAAGAGCCATGAGCGAATTATCTCAACAGACATCCTACCTTGACTACTTGGCAAAAGGATATAATAGTGAAATATATGGCACTTTGAAATCATCATCAAATGATAGGTATGCCACTCCACAGATATCGCGCAGAGAACTAGATCAATACAAATACAAGAGGTGTAAAAAGACGCTGCCACTGGTATTTTGGCTCAAGTCTGTCTATGGTATTCCCCCATGCCTCCATCTTAGACAACAACATTTTAAATCTGTCAGTGTGCCTCTTCTTGTCTCTTGTATCACTGATCTCTCCAGTCGTCACGATGTTCTCCAATGCCTATCTTTTCATTATGTGATCAAAGAACACTTTCTCATGGTTGCATATACTTTTCTGCCTGTATTAACCTTTACTTCCTCCGGCTGCCATGGAAGCGTTTACAGCAGCGCAGCTCGCCGTAAAATAAATTGTTTGCGGAGCCTGTAATCTGGCAAGTGAGTCAAGTGGCCAGTTGTTTTTCATCTGTCAATAATGGCACATCTTCATAACGCAATCTGATTATACAAGTATTATAATCCCAGGTAGGGTAGCGGGGTAGGGGTATACCCTATCAAAGGAGAAGTAAGGTGCCTCCTTCCCTCCGCTAGCCTACGGGACACCCTTGGGCAAGGTGGAGTACCCGTTTAGCCCCCCCCCCCCCCATCAGGGTAACGTGAAGCCATGGTAGCAGGTGGTGGATTGGACTTGGGAGCAGCCAACAGATAGTTGTTGGTTAAGGTTTCAAGTCAGTGACGGTGGGCAGAGGATCTCTCAGTAGAGACAATGGCTACGGTCATCCGATCAGTATGGTCACTGCCAGGAAGGAAGAATGGTAGACTTCCCTCCTTATTGATTCCCGGGCAGAGGAGGCTCGTCAGCCTTGGTTGGTATCTCTTCTAAGAGAGGGAACTCTAAATCTCAAACCTCCGCTGCCTTGCGGGTATACCCATATGGGAAAGGCTTCGGGAGTAAACCCTGAGGACAAATCCGGAGATGGAGTCCCTAAGGCAGTTCCATGTTGTAAACAACATAGTTCTGGCAACTCCTGCGACGGCACTGATGCCAAGTTGCATTGGCTACTGCCTTTGCCTTGGTCAACATCGGCGACGTGGAGAGGGGGAACCTGCTACTGGGCAACAGCTGGTTCTCCGATTTCCATTGCCCAGGCTTGTGCCCTGAAGAGGTCACTTCAGCACCGCGTAAAGCGGTGACGCAACACGGGAAGCAGCATTTGCCGGTTATAAGTCTTAATGCTCGATTGGCGTAGAGCAAGGCGCCAGGGGCTACTTCCGACGGTGGGAGAGATCATCGTATCTCACTAGACAGCTACCGCCCGCCTAAGCTGGGCAGCCCCCAGTCAATAAGGTGTTGTCTCGCCACGGTTCATCTGCTCCTGAGGGTGTGTGGAGCTTAGGGGAAAATCCTGACACATGGACCGCAATCTATACACCTAGCAACAAGAAAAAAACAAAACAACCAGCCCTAAGGCTGGGAACATGGAACGTAAGAACCATGACCCCTGGCATCTCAGACGATCTAAACGAGATTGTGGATGCCCGCAAAACTGCAGTGATAAATAACGAACTACTAAGACTGGGGATAAACATTGTCGCCCTGCAAGAGACCAGACTCCAAGAATCTGGAAGCATCAAGGAGAGGGACTTCACTTTCTACTGGCATAGCAAGCCGTGCGGAGAGACCAGGGAGCATGGAGTTGGCTTCGCTATCAGAAACAAGCTGCTTAATTCCATCATACCACCAAGTGATGGCACTGAAAGAATATTGAAGCTCCAACTCCAGACAGAGGCAGGCCCAGTTAGTATTATAAGCGTTTACGCCCCAACACTAACTGCAGCATCAGAATCTAAAGACAAGTTCTATGACGACCTTAGCAAAGAAGTCAGTGAAACACCAGAGAAACAACATCTTTTTATCCTGGGGGATTTCAATGCCAGGGTTGGCTCCGACCACGAATCTTGGCCTTCATGTCTAGGACAGTTTGGCGTTGGGAAGATCAATGACAATGGACAACGTCTCTTGGAATTCTGCAGCCACCATAATCTGTGCGTGACCAACACCTTCTTTGACACGAAACCTCAACACAAGGTGTCATGGAGGCACCCCAGATCAAAGAACTGGCACCAACTCGACCTGGTGCTCACTAAACGCAGCAACCTCCGCAATGTACGGCTGACTCGCAGCTATCATAGTGCTGACTGCGACAGCGACCATTCACTCGTCTCCAGCAAGGTGAAGATAAAGCCCCAGAGAATCTACAGAAGCCGAACAGAAGGAAGACCACTCATTGACACCAGTGGCACCCAAAATAAAGAGAAGGTCAACAAATTCATGCAGGCTCTAGCGGATACTCTGCCCGGCCCCACAGACGGAGATTCCACCGAGAGATGGAGTCATTTTCGCGACACCATCTACAATACAGCACTATCAACATTTGGCAAGAAGCAAACTAAGTCAACCGACTGGTTTGAAGCACACTCTGAAGAGATGCTCCCAGCCCTGGAGATAAAGAGACATGCATTCTCAATGTATAAAACATCACCTTCAGAGAAAACACTGCAGGCATTGCGAACGGCCAGAAATAGAGTACAACAGATGGCAAGAAGATGTGCGAACAGGTACTGGCTACAGCTCTCTGCTCAAATTCAAACTTGTGCAGACACTGGAAATATAAGAGGAATGTATGAGGGCATCAAGCAAGCTGTCGGTCTATCAAAAAATAAGATGGCCCCTTTACGATCAACTGAGGGGGTAATCATAAAAGATCGAGCGAAACAAATGGATCACCGGGTAGAACACTACTCAGAGCTATACTCAGTGGATAACACTGTCAGCGAAGAAGCTCTGGAAGCCATCGATCAACAGTCCGCCATGCATGCCTTGGATAACGAACCTTGCCTCACAGAAATCAGCGAAGCACTAGACTCTCTCAAATCCGGCAAGGCACCTGGAAAAGATAGTATCCCACCTGAAATTTTAAAATGTAGCAAAGAAACAATCATCCCAGAACTATATGCAATATTACAGCTCTGCTGAAGAGAAAAATCAATACCACAAGACATGAAAGACGCAAACATCGTTACCCTTTATAAAAACAAAGGCCACAGAAGCGACTGCCATAACTATCGTGGCATTTCCCTTCTCAGCATTACAGGCAAGATTTTTGCCAGAGTAATCCTTAAAAGATTACACATTCTTGCTGAAAGAATCTACCCCGAATCGCAGTGCGGATTTAGACCCAACAGGTCCACCATCGATATGATTTTCTCACTCCGGCAGCTTCAAGAGAAGTGCAGAGAACAGAGGAAGCCATTATATATTGCCTTCATCGACCTCACAAAGGCATTTGACCTCGTGAGCAGAAGCGGCCTTTTTAAGGTCCTTGAAAAGGTTGGATGTCCACCCACCCTTCTTAGTCTCGTGAAATCATTCCACGAAAACATGCAGGGGACCATTTTATTTGACGGCTCAACATCCCAGTCATTCAGCATCAGCAGCGGAGTAAAGCAGGGCTGCGTGCTTGCTCCTACACTCTTTGGTATCTTCTTCGCTATTCTCTTAAGGCAAGCATTTGGGACTGCCACTGAAGGCATATACCTCCACACAAGATATGATGGCAAACTTTTTAACCCATCAAGACTCAAGGCAAAGACCAAAATAAGATCAAGATGCGTAAGAGAACTACTTTTTGCAGATGATGCAGCACTGACTACTCATACAGCAGAAGATCTCCAAAGGCTCATAGATCATTTTGCAGCCGCCTGCAAAGACTTTGGGCTCACCATTAGCCTAAATAAAACACAGGTGATGGAACAAGATGCTGATGCGCCTCCGTCAATCAAAATCTATAATTACGAATTGAAGGTCGTCCACAATTTTGTGTATTTGGGATCAACAATATCAGATAATCTTTCATTAGAGATAGAAATCGACAGACGCATTGGAAAGGCAGCCACAACATTTTCCAGGCTAGCTAAAAGAGTTTGGGAGAATACTAGACTAACAGAGCGTACAAAAGCTCAAGTATATAAAGCTTGTGTTGTTAGCACACTACTCTACGGGTCTGAATCCTGGACCCTGTACTCAAGACAGGAAAGGAAGTTGAATTCCTTCCACATGAGATGTCTGAGACGTATCCTGGGCATAACATGGAAAGACCACATAACAAACAAACAGGTGCTTGAAAGAGCAGATATTACCACAGTGCACACCCTCCTCAAGCAGAGACGCCTCCGGTGGCTGGGCCACGTATCTCGAATGGAGGACGAACGTATTCCCAAAGATCTCATTTACGGAGAACTAGCCACAGGAAAGAGGCCAACCGGAAGACCCCAAATGCGATATAGGGATGTGTGTAAACAAGATATGAAAACCATTGGAATAGATCCAGACACGTGGGAGAGAGTTGCAACAGACAGATGCTCCTGGAGAAGAGATGTACGAAACGGACTGGTGCTCTTTGAGCGCAATCAGATCCAAAAAACTGAGGAGAGACGGCACAGGATCAAAGAGCAGTCACTTACTGCGGGTCTTGCCTCGTCTTACAGATGCGGAAACAGTGACAGGGATTGTCATTCTCGAATTGGACTATACAGTCACCAGCGGTGCTGCCAGGCACCTCCCAAGCGGCACAACTCTATAGTCCTTCAGGACTGAAAGAGGCCTACTACTATAATCCCCAGATCGTACTCCTGGTCTATATCTGATAGATCTGCTTTTGTCTCACATGTTCTCTCTTTTAGTGTTTGGAATGTATGTATTGCATAATGTGTCCCTTTCTCTTCTATAAATTCGTATTGTTCGTCACCAATTTCCATAGTTTTGTTCTTGTTGTTCTCCTCATAATTCTAAGTAGAACCTTGGCGACATGGTTTACGAAACTGATTGTACAAATTGTTTGCATTCAGTTGGTCATGGTATCTAGAGTAAAGCTATACACCCTGTGTTTAATCTGATCTTTTTGAATGTTAAATCACCGAATGATCCCGAGTACCGTAATAAGATAATATTGACAGATAGAACACTTTGATGTCTGGGACGTCATGTAGTGTCCAGAGATCAAACATAAACTAGTCTTACTGTGTGTGTCATTACATAAATCATTCCAACATCAGAGACCAACCTGCAGATTGAACAGACTCTGTTGGCTGTCTGTGGGATGTTGTCGCTGTGGAAGCGAGCGATGCTACTGACTGTCTGTAGGATGTTGCTGGAGTAGAGGATGCTGGGACTGTTGACAGTGATGCCATATTTTGCTTCTGACAAGAAAGTTGATGTTCTGTAACACCCACTGATGCCCCGGTCAAAGAATGGAGGGAAAAGACAAATATATCCAGTAATATCAAAGGCAACATAAACTTTCATCGTGGTTTGTTTTGAGGTTTCTGAATGACTTTAATTACACTAGGATATCTACATAAGCCCTACAACCTGGCAGTCACGTGTTCGAATCATATTCGATTGGGGAATATTGTCTTTGACCTGGGCTCCCAGGTCGACCCAGCCATTAATGTATTCCAGGAAATGTTCTGAGAAGTAAAGGTGGCTGGCGTGATACTGAACGCATGACCCATGACCCATGACCTGTGGAGTTCCGACTGCCGTAAAATTATGCGATATCTCCACATGTTTAATATGTCTGAGGGCGGGGCATGACCCACGGAGAGCCAAATGGTATAGAATTGTGGGATCCATCCATCCATCATGTGCCATGCCGATAAGCGTGGGTGGTCATGTTGTGCCATCTCACTCGATCACCAGAGTCGTGGATCAGCTCTGTGTTTCTGTCTCGACCATGCCACATGACCAAGCCATCCAGGTATTTAATTCTTGGTCTTCCTTTTGGTCTCCTCCCTTCGATCTTGCCAGTTGTCACCGAGTTCTCCAAGTAATTTCTTCTCATAACATGCCCAACAATGTGTGATTGTCTACGTCTAATGTCTCTAATCTGTTTACCATCTTCATTTAATTCTGGTAGAACTTGTTCATTGGTTTTTCTGTCTGTCCATGGTATTCTTTGTATTTTCCTCAGAAACCACATTTCTACAGCCATCAGATGTTTTTCAGTCTGTCTGCTCATTATCCACGCTTCACACCCATATAAAAGTACAGGTTCTATGTAGCACTTCAAGACTCTTTTTCTCGTTTCAATTGATATCTTTTTATTAGTCAGTATGTTTTTCATCTTGCAAAAGGCTACCTTCGCCATGGCAATTCTTGTTCTAGTCTCTTCAAGGCATCTCCCATCAGATGTTATGACTGTTGCAAGGTAACTGTACCGATTCACTTGTTTAAGAATATGCCCATCTACTTGTATATTACATAGTGATATTTCTTCCTTCCTAGTGACGACCATAATCTGTGTCCTCTTACAATTCATTTCTAACCCTAGTTGTTCACTTTATGCGAAAATCGCATCTACTAAATTTTGCAGGTCCTGTTCATTGTCTGCAATCACGACTGTATCATCTGCATATCTAATGTTATTGATGTATCGTCCCCCCAATGTTGATTCCTTCCATATCTTCTATATTTCTGAAAATATTTTCAGTGTACAGGGAAAAAAGATCTAGAGACATTACACATCCCTGTCGCACACCTCTCTTAATAGGCTGATATTTACCTACTTCATTATCAATTCTTATGGCAGCTTGTTGTTTTTCAATATATGTTTTTAACAAGTTTAAGATCTTGTCCATCAATTTGTAGATCGATTTATTTGGTTGTTTCGGGATTTGAGATTTAAATATTGAGCACAACCCACTACTGGCAACGCTGATCGTATTCTGGTATGAACCTAACGCCTATCCACGTCAATGTGGAAGCACTAGACTCGAGTTTCGCTCTCGTTTGAGCTCGTCAGTAGTGTATATCCCCGACCGGACCCGGAAACAAACCCCGGATCACTGGCGTGCGAAGCGGGTGAGCAAACACTAGACCACGCGGCCCACGGCCAAATTATCACAACAGAACATTACAACTTCACCCATCGTAGGCTGTAGCTCAAGATTTGCCCGATCGCCGCGACTGACGTCCGTCAATCGATGTGGACCCGAACGATCAGGTCTTCTCACTGGCAAGGCTCGCCAGGCCGCTTAAAGTACAGCGAGCAATAATAAAATTTCTTTATGTGGTTGTTCCGGGATTTGAGATTTAAATATTGATCACAACCCTCTACTTGCAACGATCAGCGTTCGATGTTGATCACATTTCAAGGCTTCTGATTTCTTTGGGATTGCAATAAATACAGAATTACATAATTCATGAGGTATATCTCCAGTATATTTTACAATTATGGGATATCTCCACATCCTGAATATGTCTGATGGTGTGGACATGATCCTTGGAGAGCCGACTGATGTAAAATTATGGGCTATCTCTACATATTGAATATGCCTGAGGTCGGGGACATGACCCATGGAGAGCCGGCTGGTGTAGAATTATGGGATATCTGTACCATAATAAACCAGTCCATGTACAATGACTAGCTGTACCATAATGCCAGCTCTCTACAGACCTCCACAATATCAACCCGCTATATACCTCTTCACAAATCAGCTCTCTATAAACATCCTTAATGTCGGCTCCATATGAACCTCCTCATTGTCAGCTCTCTATAAACCTCCTCAATGTCAACTCTCCAAATACCTCCACAATGTCAGCTCTCCTATAGACCTCCACAATGTCAGCTCTCTATAGACCTCCACAATGTCAGCTCTCTATAGACCTCCACAATGTCAGCTCTCTATAGACCTCCACAATGTCAGCTCTCTATAGACCTCCACAATGTCAGCTCTCTATAGACCTCCACAATGTCAGCTCTCTATAGACCTCCACAATGTCAGCTCTCTATAGACCTCCACAATGTCAGCTCTCTATAGACCTCCACAATGTCAGCTCTCTATAGACCTCCACAATGTCAGCTCTCTATAGACCTCCACAATGTCAGCTCTCTATAGACCTCCACAATGTCAGCTCTCTATAGACCTCCACAATGTCAGCTCTCTATAGACCTCCACAATGTCAGCTCTCTATAGACCTCCACAATGTCAGCTCTCTATAGACCTCCACAATGTCAGCTCTCTATAGACCTCCACAATGTCAGCTCTCTATAGACCTCCACAATGTCAGCTCTCTATAGACCTCCACAATGTCAGCTCTCTATAGACCTCCACAATGTCAGCTCTCTATAGACTCCACAATGTCAGCTCTCTATAGACCTCCACAATGTCAGCTCTCTATAGACTCCCACAATGTCAGCTCTCTATAGACCTCCACAATGTCAGCTCTCTATAGACTCCCACAATGTCAGCTCTCTATAGACCTCCACAATGTCAGCTCTCTATAGACCTCCACAATGTCAGCTCTCTATAGACCTCCACAATGTCAGCTCTCTATAGACCTCCACAATGTCAGCTCTCTATAGACCTCCACAATGTCAGCTCTCTATAGACTCCACAATGTCAGCTCTCTATAGACCTCCACAATGTCAGCTCTCTATAGACCTCCACAATGTCAGCTCTCTATAGACCTCCACAATGTCAGCTCTCTATAGACCTCCACAATGTCAGCTCTCTATAGACCTCCACAATGTCAGCTCTCTATAGACCTCCACAATGTCAGCTCTCTATAGACTCCACAATGTCAGCTCTCTATAGACCTCCACAATGTCATAGACCTCCACAATGTCAGCTCTCTATAGACCTCCACAATGTCAGCTCTCTATAGACCTCCACAATGTCAGCTCTCTATAGACCTCCACAATGTCAGCTCTCTATAGACCTCCACAATGTCAGCTCTCTATAGACCTCCACAATGTCAGCTCTCTATAGACCTCCACAATGTCAGCTCTCTATAGACCTCCACAATGTCAGCTCTCTATAGACCTCCACAATGTCAGCTCTCTATAGACCTCCACAATGTCAGCTCTCTATAGACCTCCACAATGTCAGCTCTCTATAGACCTCCACAATGTCAGCTCTCTATAGACCTCCACAATGTCAGCTCTCTATAGACCTCCACAATATCCGCTCTATGTATTGGTTGAGCGTTTGGTATAGTGACAGTGCCATCCTGCCGTCTATTTCATTGATTATTTCTTACGTGCTAGTTCTGAAGAAAAAAAACTAGTTTTTACCTGCTTGTTCTTATCTGGTAGCCCTTACCTGCTAGATCTTATCTGATAGTTTTTACCTGTTAGTTCTTCACATTTGTCACATAGCAACACAATAGCAGCGTCAATCATCTGACATAACTCCAGGTACTCCAGGTTGTTGTCTCCTCCTTGTGTCCAGGAATCTCCTGCTGCGATTATCTGCAAATGCATAGACATTCTCAGAGACCAGTGACTGAACAGTGATTTTGAAACAAGTTCCTCAACTGGATGTCCAGACAAGAAGGTGCACCAATAAACTAACCACACAACGTCACAGGCAATTACTTCGAAGCATCAGTGGACAGGACCAGAAATGGATGTGTAACGTGCAGATTTCAACTCATCTCTCAGAGATGACATCCTGCCTCTTTACGGCATTACCTAGAAAATGTGGAACCCTAACATTTCACAGGAGCAGCGGTAGATGCGGTACCAGGTTTGCCTTCCCGTCTGGTGCCATGGCCCGAATGCCAATAGCGATGAAATTACTTCTTTTTTTTTTTTAAACTTTTAAATGTGATCAAGATTCGTCAGTTGATGCAGCCTGAATGTGCAATAGGACATGTTCCGGGAAGTCAGACCACATCAGTACAGTGTTACGTAGTCTATAAGCCATATACCCAATAATCTTAAAGCAGCTTAGAGACGGATCACATACTTTACTCACAATATACACGACGCGACTCAAGGTTTATACAAGGTCCTTTACTTTACTTTACTTTACTTTACTTTACTTTACTTTACTTTACTTTACTTTACTTTACTTTAATTTACTTTACTTTACTTTACTTTACTTTACTTTAATTTACTTTACTTTACTTTACTTTACTTTACTTTAATTTACTTTACTGTACTTTATGTTTTCATCATTGGCATCTTGCCGTCTTGACAGACGATATAGTTTGTGCTTCAAAAAGGCATAATAACTGCAACCCATGGCGGTAGCGAATGTGACTGATCAGACCAATTCGCGTTGTAAATGTTCGTCCACAGTGGATGCATGTGAACACATGGTCATTTCCACCGTCATGCACCATCTTACGTCTCAGACGCTCGGTGTGTGACCTTTCTGCAATAATTTTCTCCTTTGTCGTTATTCCACTTCTGATAGTTGCCCTCCATGCAACACGTTCAGCGGCGATATGCTCCCAATGTGCATTATCAATGCCTGTATCAATCATGTCCCGCTTACACACATCTTTGTATCGTAGTAGAGGCCGACCCTGAGATCTTTTACCCATCTGTAATTCACCCAAAAAAAAGGGTCTTTAGTATTCTACCATCATCCATCCTCCTAAAGTGCCCTATCCATCAAAGTCTATGAAGACTGAGCATGGAATCAATGGTCACACAACCTGATCTTTCCAATACGTCAGTATTTGTGATTTTGTCTTGCCACTTAATACCAAGTATTCTTCACAGACCCGAATATGAAGGCTGTGTAAACGTTTCTCTTGGTGTGAATAAGTTGCCCAGGCTTCACTGATAAAGAAGAGTACAAAGGACACAAGCTTGATAGACAAGGACTTTTGTTTTGATATTAAGCTTCCTGTTCTCCCAGACTGTTATTCTTAACCTGTTCATTGTTGTTGCTGCCTTACCAATCCTGATGTTGATTTCCTGATCAAGGGATAATTTGCTATTTATCACTGATCCTAGATATGTAAAATGGTCTACTATCTCTAGTTCGGCGTCGTCAATAAAGATTGATGGTACCCCATGTGCACTTTTTTGCACAATTTGTCTCTTTTTGTTTTTTTTTTGGGCTAATTGTTAAATACCAAATTCAGAAAAAGTATTGGATAATGGAGATAGTAGACGTTGCAATTCTTCCTCAGAGTGGGTCGTAATTGCGCATCATCTGCAAAATGCTACTCTCTGACCAGTACCCTCCAAATGTTGGTCTTGTACTTCAATCTCTGGGCCACATTGGGAGTCTCCGTGGCGAAGTGGTGAAGCTATCTGGCTCGGGCTCCGGATGTCGTGGGTTCGAATCCGGGCCGTGTCCTTCGGTTCACGAGTGCATTTATTTCGGAGGCTCCTGTGGATCGTCGCTGGAGCTACGGAGTTCGTGCTTTGTGCTGACTGCTTTCCGCGCTGCGGAAAGAGACTGAGCCATATGGGAAAACAACCCATAATAACCGGTGCAATGAAATCGACCCTGTCGACATTTAAGCGACTTTTTTAAATCTCTGGGCATTGTAGAGGCCGCCATCTGAGCGTGAGTGAATGTATACACCACCATTCTGATCAAGAAAGGCATATTTCAGTTGAAGTTAAAAGTATAATTCAAAGAGGGCGGGAGCTAGTACACAACCTTGCTTAACTCCACTCTTGATTTCAAACTTCTTCTGAAGTTGCACCATCAAACTTGATTATACCCTTCATGCCTGTGTGGAACGATTCACAATGGACAGAAGAGTTGGTGGGCATGCCGATCTTCTTTAGTACCTTGAACAGACCCTCACGCTGACCAAATCAAATGCTTATGTGAGGTCGATGAAGGCAATAAACAGTGGTTGATTCTGTTCACGGCATTTGTCTTGCATTGTCGCAATGAAAATATCATATCAGTGGTAGACCGGTTCTGTCAAAAGCCACACTGTGATTCGGGGTAGACTTGATCTCCTAGGACTTGAAGTCTGCGCAGAACAATTCTGTCAAATACTTTCCCAACAATACACAGAAGTGAGATACCCCTATAGTTGTTGCAGCCGCCCCGATCGCCCTTGTTCTTGTACAGTGTTATGATACTTAAATCTTTGAAATCCTGTGGGACATGTCCTTCTCGCCAGTATTTCTAGACATTCCCTAGAAAATTCTGAAAATTATCCGGTACACATTATATGATACTGGGTCGAGCTCACGATTGTACTTATCGGAAAGACGAATTTACGACTGCTTGGGATTAAACACCATGAACGATTGTCTTGGTTAGCTAGCGTACTGACTATTATGTTACTAAATATTGTGCTGAAAGAGAATGTTCTAGTCTATGTGACATGTTCTCTCATGGTAACACTTTACATGTGACACTGTATGGAGGAGATCCAGATTTGTGTACCATTCGTCCTCAGACCTGCACATTAATACATCCAACAAAAGCAGCAGCAAGTGTCAGGTTCATGAAGGCATACTTCATTTCAACAATCAAAGATACGGGACATCTGTTGGGTCTTTACCCGAGGACAGAATGGCCTGGTCTGCACCGCTGGGTGGAGTATTGGTGCACGATACGGCTGATGTTGTCAGGACATGCTAGTAACATGTGTATAATTCGGGAAGAACACATGATTCAATAAGGCCTGGAGATAATGGTGCACCTGGGAACGACAAGTGGATCTGGTCGACGACTCTTAGTACTCCGAAGTGAGACCAGATGGACGTGCATCAGGTACTATTAGTATATGAACTCTTCGCTGGTTGTAGAAGATTGGGACGGAGCATTTGGGAATGTCCCGGGTGAGGTTATATTGGATGTTGACTCACCTCAACTCAACTCAAAGTTCATGAAATCATCATACAGTTTTGGTGGAAGAATGTTGCTGGATGCCATACTTGTTTCGTTCACTACTGTAAATTTGACAGGGCTGTAGAAAGTGACTAATCACAATGTGGCGATTGCAAAACTAAAGAGATTCGATGAATCAATCTTCAACGTCTACAATAGATGATATTTATTTTCGCTGCGTCACGTTCCCAATCTAAAAATGTTGACCACTTGACAGTTGATGATAAGCATTATTGTACACGTGGGCTGCGAGGTCGTTTGTGCAGGTTGCCATGAGGGAAGCTTGTATACAAGTTTCAAACATTATGCTTACATCACTTTGTTGTACACATCCAGTCAGGTGTGTAAGTCGATCTGGTTCCTTGTCCGTATATCTCCGTGTTGTACAAAGGTCATTTTTAGTCTTATTTTTGTTTTCTATAAACCCACATTTGCAAGTCTTTCAGCTTCCTCATTGTACAAAGGACATTTGTAATGTATATATATTTCTTAAGGTGGGGCGGGTAGACGTGGAATAGAGTACCCAAACCCACAATGAAAACATGCCAGACTGGAATCCACATGTAGATAATTTCTATAAACGAGGAAATGGCTGCTGCCACTCCCACCTAACCGGGGGATTGTGGACCCAATGTCCAGCCATCTTAGACAGGAAGGTGCCGTGTCCATGTTGCGCAAGTTAAACACCCCTTGGACATCCTCAAGGGTAGACCATATATCCGAATGCCCTGGCTGTCACTTGTTTTCCCGGGAGAGAGTTGGAATCAACAAGCACATCTTCAAACTTATTATCTGTTGGGATTATTGACTGACTTTTGTCTACACTCCTCTCTTCTGTCTTCCCTTCCATATATCTACTTCTGTCACTCTCTCTATTATTCTCTCAACACATACTCCGACAACATTTCCCTTTCAACATATAATAAAAGATTTATTAATAAAGAAAACTATGTCCGGTGTGTGTATGGATATTGTCTGTGTAGTTGCTATTGTATTCTATGGTTGTGGACAGAATGAACTCAGAATGTCTATCAGCTGTATCTTCTCGCCAGTCATTCTTCACGATTACAGGACATCACATCAAACAGGACAGAGCTCACCCGGGATGATCCGTAGGCTTGAATCTGATGGTAAATCCGTTAGTGAAATGAAAACAAACTGTTCATCACTGATTCACCGTATTGCTATAAAAGTCCCGTAAGTTTATGACTGTGCCCAAATCGGTTTCATGATATTAAGTATCCATCATCAAAAAAGAAAACACCACATTGTCAATGTTCTTCCTATTGTCTATTATGATTATCACTATTGTCTTTGTCTATTCCTTCTACCCTATGTATGCAAGTCGTATGTAGGTTGAAGTCTCTGCTTGCCCCACCTTAACATCTTTTTCTGTTTAGGAGCCCCGTGGTATATGCGTGTTAGCATACAGTCTTCGGTATTTTACTTGATGTTAGTATTTGTTCATCTGAACGAACTATTTAGGTTCTTTCTGGATCTAAGTATGTACTTTATTGGTTCACGTAGAGTAGGTTTTTCTTTCTTCTCTAATGTCCCTAGAAACTGGGAACCTTATACACATCTATGTTCCTATATAGAATTAATGTAGATCCACGAATCGAAATTAATCCTCAGCCAAGCACTTTATCCCATTATAAAGGAGGATATTTCTTTTCATTACAGGACACATAATTCTATCTTTCCGTCCAGTTGGGGAACACACACTAAACTGACACAAAGACGTGGCCACTCTCTTTAGATCATCTTTGTCCCATCGTCCTTGACATTGCTGGACAAAGCAAATTCAGACTTCATTATCCCTGGTCAGTGGAAAATTCCAGATCTGGGCTTTTCCGTATATCCCTACCTCCAGAACGCAATAGACTGATCCATGATACTGTCTGTCTTTGTAGCAAACTAATTTTTCCACTCTCCAGGTCACCTGTATTGTAGTCGACTCTCCCGCCTTGACCTATATACATATGCGCTGGTCAATCCGTTGTGTTTTATCCTTCTGTTTCATTAACCCTTCTACTCCCTGGGTATTCGCTGCATACAGTCGTCGATCTGGGATTCACTAACATGCAGCATTTCATGACATAGGCCCCCTCTTAAGAGATTAGACCGCGTCGAATCTTTCTCGCTGTAGGTTTGATTCCCATGATCCACAATCCTATTCTTCTTCCTCCGGAGCTGGATGTCTGGATATAAAATCTGCTCCTACATTCTCCTTACCAAGGATGTATTCCACTGTGAAGTCCAGTTGCTAGCAACAACGTCCATCACATCCATCGTGCGTTGAGCTTCTGCGAAGTAGCTATTAACACCACGTGTTGATGATATGATTGGATCCTCACATGCTCACTTCATTATCCAGTAGGCGCTCTAATTGACACCCTACTATACTACTAACGACTGAAACTAGTGTTGGCTCCTCGCTCCTGTACGTTCAGTCGACCTACTTTCGACTTGCGTCAGCGACGGCTCACAATACAAACGGATTGTCCCATCCTGATTGTAACACTGCTTCCATGTCCTCTTGGTTTCCCCCGGCTTTTCCTCTGGGGATGTTCCGCCTCGTCCTCGTCGGACCGAGTCGTCTTTCCCAAACCTCCTGGGCTTTTGCTTCCAGGACCATCTTGGGCGATGTTGTATCTGGTCAGCCAATCTTTGGTTGGAGTCCTGGGTAATTCTCGCTTTTCCCGACGTTACCCACCCCTTCTGAACTTGGCTACCGGTGAAACTTTCACTCTTGTCCTTTCCCTGACTTGTGATTTCCCTCCTCCTGTCGTTGGGTAAATCTGACCTATCACGTACTGTCCCATAGGCCCTCCTATGTTGTACTGGCGATCTCTGGTCTTCGTCTGGACTGGTAACCGTTGTCCTAATGGCTGCCATCACCATAAAGTGTGAAGCTTTGCTCCCGGATCTCTCCTCATATTTCCTAATGAGATGTCTAGGGAGATTTTTCTTCTCTTCCCCGATCCGTATTTTGTAGATGTTCTTGGACACCACCTTTTCCACAGGATAAGGTCCTTTCCATCCTACTTGGAGTATATTGGTCTCTGCTGGACTCCACACTTCCACTTTGTCTTCCACTTTAAGAGCTAGTTTCCTCTTAATTCGCTTGTTGGGTGGTGCTCTCTGGCACTCCGAACAAGACTTCACCCACCGGCGGACATCTCCGGTCATTCCTGGCCAGCAATAATGGCCGGATATTTGCTGCAAGGTCTCTCTGACACCCATATGTCGATTCTCGCCTATGATGTGTCCACTCTGAAGAATGTGAGGACGGTGGGTCTCTGGAACCACCCACTGCTCATGCAGGTTATCTCCCCTCCCAGCTCTCCGATAGAGTAGTTGATTCTTCAGAAAGTACTGTCCCCGTTCTGGTGGCTCAGCACTTCTTTGCAGCTTCCTGTAGCAAGGATGCAACGTAGTATCCTTCCTCTGGGCAGTATGCAATTCTCCTATCTCCGAGTTGTCGCATAGTGTCTCTGCCTCTTTTTCCTTCCCCTTGAGATCCACTGACTACTGTTCCCTTGTGGGCTTGCTGTTTGGGCATCCCCAAAAAGACATATTTCGTGCCAATGATCATTGGAAATAAGGAGTCAGATAATACAGCAGCTGGAATAATGCCCGTGACGTACCTGGATTTAATCTCCACCTTGGCGATTGGCAGCGTCATGGTAACAGCACTCCTCATTGCCGGCTGTATTTCTATGGTCTCCCCTGTAAATTGGTCTGGGCTTACTAAGCTGGCGTCCACCACCGCTTCCCCATCCAAACCTGTATCATAGAGACAAGCAACCTGATGGCCATTTACTTCAATCAGTTCAACCACAGGTGGTCTCTCTTGGTCCTGAGTGTCTTTCATCTCCTTGACCGTTTCCTTGCCTTCCTCTTTTGATTCCTCGAGGTTGGTTATGCAATTGGCGTGTTTGGCCTTGCATCTGCAGTCCACAGTATTATGTGTTGTCGACTGGCAGTGTGTGCACTCTGTTCCCTTCCTAGGTTTCCGTGTGTCCTTTTTGTTCCTTTCTCCTTCGCCGACCTCAGCCTTGTCTGTGATCACCGATGTAGGAATCACCTTTGCATGCTGCGAAGTAAGAACTTTTAGGTTTCGATCTGCAGTCTTTTGTGTTGTGGGAGGCCGCCCTACAAAATGAACACCATTTCTCAGACCACTTGTCGTTTCGCTTGAGAATTCGAGGTGCTCTGGTTTCCTACCTTCACCTTCTCTGAACTCTCCTCTGTGTGCTTTATATAAGGTTCCCCTTTTTCTCCTTCCCAGTTTTTAGGTTTCTTTTTCTCTGTTTTCTCCTGACTTTTGGATTGTGTACTTAGTTCCTCCGTTTCACCATGTACTTCCACGAATCGTTCAGCCAGCTTATTCACCACATCAATCCGTTCCGCCCCTTGTTCTCCCAAGAAGGTTCTGAGAGGTTTCGACATTTGCTTTCGCATTTGGTCTACCACCATCATCTCTTCGAGACTCTCATAATCCCTCTGGAATTCTGCCAAGTCCATCCATTTCTGTAGATAGGATTTCAGCCTCAGACTGTAGGCGGCGAATAGTTCTCCCGGCTCTCGTCTAGACGATCTAAACTTCTTCCTATACGTTTGTGCGGTGATGTCATAATGCTTCATCAAAGCTGCTTTTAATTCCTGGTAATTATTTTCCTGTCCTGGTGGTAAGCGTGTGTACACGTCAAATCCCGAACCGATTAAACCCTGGGATAGTTTAAGAGCCCATCTGCCCCTATCCAGCCCCATAGCGACTGACATTGCTTCGAAACGAGATGCGTACTGGTCAAAGCGTTCCTTAGACTGATCGTAGACAGCTAAGGGAAACTTCATGGCATGGTAACCATGTCCACTCATATGGGTTGCACCAGGTGACGAAGAATTTCCTTCCACTCCATCTATTTCTCCCTTAGTTTGTGTCTTGAGCTCCAGTTCTCGCATGCGGTATTCATGTTCCCTTATCTTGTGGGCTTCTTCTGCTTCCAACTGGGTCTTTCGCTCCTCCCTTTCCGCTTGACGAAGTTCTCTCTCTCTTTCTTGTATGTAATCCGTTAGCTCGGACCCAGCTAAACCAATTGCCTCCCCGTTGGCCCTCAGTTCAGCTGTAGTTACTTTAGGAGTTGCCATAGTTACAGCAGATAAGTCAGCACGTTGATCAAAGACACCTCCAAGCAGTAAAGAATACTCACTATAAACCGATACTCTACCTAGAACCTATATCATTTATCTATGTCTATTAAATATTATAAATCTCCAACACCATACAGTACATCACAACCACTCTCTCATCCACAAGAGG
Organism: Cepaea nemoralis; assembly: GCA_014155875.1. Lineage (NCBI taxonomy): Eukaryota > Metazoa > Mollusca > Gastropoda > Stylommatophora > Helicidae > Cepaea > Cepaea nemoralis. Next base: position 54,742 of record JACEFZ010020148.1, read on the forward strand.
AGATATAGGATAAAGACTTATGTAGACGTGTGACCGTGTGACTAGGTATGTAATGTCTTACCACCTATCCACATTCACTCTGTCTGGAACTTTCTCACTGCAAAGTCACCAGCCTTAATGAAATGTTTCTACCATAAATGTAATGGCACCATATATCCAATGGACGTCCTTCCATTAAAAGTCATCAATGTATACTTCTATTTATTCCAATCAGTATGTCCCAACATGTAGGTACTCCGCTATGCCTGTGCCAATATGCAGGTCATATGGGTATAATGTATGTACGTATCCCGCTCGCTCCACCAATTATGTCACTCGTTTAAATTCCAGAGAGAAGGTTGGACTCAACAAGCACATCTATAAAACTGATTATCTGTTGGGGTTATTGCCTGACTTTGGTCTACACTCCTCTCTTCTGTCTTCCCTTCCATATATCTACTTCTGTCACTCTCTCTATTATTCTCTCAACACATACTCCGACAACATTTCCTTCAACATATAATAAAAGATTTATTAATAAAGAAAACTATGTCCGGTGTGTGTATGGATATTTTCTGTGTAGTTGCTTATTGTATTCTATGGTTGTGGACAGAATGAACTCAGAATGTCTATCAGCTGTATCTTCTCGCCAGTCATTCTTCACGATTACAGGACATCACATCAAACAGGACAGAGCTCACCCGGGATGATCCGTAGGCTTGAATCTGATGGTAAATCCGTTAGTGAAATGAAAACAAACTGTTCATCACTGATTCACCGTATTGCTACAAAAGTCCCGTAAGTTTATGACTGTGCCCAAATCGGTTTCATGATATTAAGTATCCATCATCAAAAAAAGAAAACACCACATTGTCAATGTTCTTCCTATTGTCTATTATGATTATCACTATTGTCTTTGTCTATTCCTTCTACCCTATGTATGCAAGTCGTATGTAGGTTGAAGTCTCTGCTTGCCCCACCTTAACATCTTTTTCTGTTTAGGAGCCCCGTGGTATATGCGTGTTAGCATACAGTCTTCGGTATTTTACTTGATGTTAGTATTTGTTCATCTGAACGAACTAGTTTAGGTTCTTTCTGGATCTAAGTATGTACTTTATTGGTTCACGTAGAGTAGGTTTTTCTTTCTTCTCTAATGTCCCTAGAAACTGGGAACCTTATACACATCTATGTTCCTATATAGAATTAATGTAGATCCACGAATCGAAATTAATCCTCAGCCAAGCACTTTATCCCATTATAAAGGAGGATATTTCTTTTCATTACAGGACACATAATTCTATCTTTCCGTCCAGTTGGGGAACACACACTAAACTGACACAAAGACGTGGCCACTCTCTTTAGATCATCTTTGTCCCATCGTCCTTGACATTGCTGGACAAAGCAAATTCAGACTTCATTATCCCTGGTCAGTGGAAAATTCCAGATCTGGGCTTTTCCGTATATCCCTACCTCCAGAACGCAATAGACTGATCCATGATACTGTCTGTCTTTGTAGCAAACTAATTTTTCCACTCTCCAGGTCACCTGTATTGTAGTCGACTCTCCCGCCTTGACCTATATACATATGCGCTGGTCAATCCGTTGTGTTTTATCCTTCTGTTTCATTAACCCTTCTACTCCCTGGGTATTCGCTGCATACAGTCGTCGATCTGGGATTCACTAACATGCAGCATTTCATGACACTGGCAAACATGTAACATTAAAATATCCATGCTTGACAGAGTATTTGTTTGTTTGTTTGTTTGCTTGTTTGTGTGTTTTGTTCGCATATCCTTTACAGAACATCGCAGTCAACATCAGCATCTTTCAGTTAATTGTTAATTTCTTGGCAAGATTACGCTTAGTAGTTTGTCATTGCTTTCTGAGCGACTGGCTCACATACCCCATAAGTTACCGACCCGGAGAGAACCGCTACCAATTCTCGCGCACATCACGTTACCTACGAGAGTATTCGGAATTACGGAGAAAGTCGTGTAACCCCTAGACCAGGGAGACCGGCGCTTGATAGAGCATTTAGTGTATATATTAGAATTGTGGTACACGCACATTTTGATTCTTACCGGTGCTACATAGCTCCTACCTTGTGTTCAGACTCTCCTTGTATGACTCATGGGGGGGGGGGAGAGATTGGAGCATTTCTACATGTGTGTGTGTGTGTGTGTGTGTGTGTGTGTATGTGTGTGTGTGTGTGTGTGTGTGTGTGTGTGTGTGTGTGTGTGTGTGTGTGTGTGAAGCAAAAGAAAAGTAGGAAGAGAAGAATTGGATTCTTCACATTCGTGGAAGTAAACATATCACAAGACCCTTCTACGCCTTGTGACATATGTGATATTTGGTGCAAGCAAGACTTATTTATAGAACAATTGCCATTGTCTGGTTGATGTGCTGATTATCGCACCGGTTGCTTTTATTTCCCAGAGTATTTGCTGGCACGCATGATAGGCTAAGTCTACCTGGGAGCCCAAGTCAGTTTTGAAAACACTTCCGCCTCAATGGGAATTCGAACGAATGACAAATGGGCTAGCCACTAAGTAACACGATTGTCCCTTGTATCGTGACACAGAAAATTAGCAACATACACATTTATACATTCTAGATTCTAAATGTGGAGAAACATGCTTGAATTCTACATTTAACAAGGTATTTGATGACCATGATGATAATGATAGAGGTGGTGTTTATTATTTAAAATATTTGACAGCTTGACTACATTAATTAAATTAAATCATCATCATCAAGTGCTATGCCGATTGGCGTAGGCGTTGATGACTCTAAATCCAGGAAAGTTAAGGCTGAGAGAGCGCGCAAGACCTTCCGGTATGAGTGGACCGACAGCCTTCTTGGACGCCTCAGACAGGGAGCGTGCAACGGGAATGTTAAAAATCCTTTTTTGCAACCCCCATGGTGGACCCCAGAAGAAGACCAGGCTTGGAAAGCAAAGAGAGTTGCAGTGAAGCAGCTAAGGAACGTGCAACAGACAACCAGAATATCACGACAGGAAGTGGACACGGCGGAAAATGTCAAGAAAGACAAGGTGGAGGTTTTCAAGCGCTGTGCTGCAGAGGCCAAAAAGGCAAAATAGGGAATGTTTCATGAATGAGATTGGAGGTGATAAAATACTGCGAAAGTTCTGGAAAACTGCACAGACAATTACAAAGAAAAGATCGGCTTATGGCAGTGGGAACAATTTATAGAGATGATGGTGTGCAACGTGACAACAGACACAGACAAAGGGGAGGCGTTTCTTCAGATATTTTTAGAGCAGACCAATCATGATGATGTGGACACCAGGGATGCAGTTAGAGAGAAGTTATCTGACACCATAAAGAATATGACTTATGAAGGCATCATACGAGTTGAAGATGTTAAACATATTTTGAAAAAAGCAAAAGACACGGCACCAGGGTCTGATGGGGTCAGGTATGGCCACATGAAAGCTTTGAGCGATGTAGACCTGGAGGATATGACCGACTGCTTTTCAGTACTTCAGGATTGGGTACACAGTTATCTCATCCCTCTCCCAAAACCGTTCAAGGATCATTCAAAGTTCAGCGGCTTTAGGATCATCACTATTCAAAATGCATTTGGGAAGGTTTTAGAGAAGATAGTCGCTGTCAAACTGCAAGAGATTGTGGAAGCTTCTTCCAAAGAGGCCTGCGATCAAAATGCAGCCGCTTTTGCCTTTGACGTTTATGAGGGGTTCCAGAGTAGACAAGAAACGATGGCGGCGGCGCTTGATCTCGAGGATGCGTACAATAGAGTTCGATATGATATTTTGATGACCGCACTGATGGAGAAGGGGGTCAATCCCTGGTTGGTGAACTGGATAGCGGCCGTCCTACATTCTCGTCGGATTGCTCTCCGTCTGGGTGCATGGACCTCAGAGCCACATATTTTAACCCCGGGACTGCCACAGGGATCCGCAATCTCACCGGTGCTCTTTAACGTGTATACGAGCAAAATTGCAAACCTAGAAGCACCAGGGGTTGGAAGGATACTAACATTTGCAGATGATATTCTTGCATATAGGCAGGGGAGAGATAGGGAGAAAACAGCCCAGGAGCTACAGGCGACAGTAGACAAAGTGATTGACTGGTGCACTGAAATGGGTGCTGTCATCCACCCGGAAAAGGCAGCTGTTTTGTGGTGCTCTCTGGACAACAGGATTGTGAGAGCTGATGTTCCAAGCCTCACGATAGATGGTGGAAGCGTCAACAGAGAGAACAAACTGAAGTATCTGGGAATCACATTTGACAGGAGCCTGTCCTTCAAGGATCATGTGGAGACGGTTGTGACAAGATCTCAAAAGGGACTCAACGCACTTAAAACTATGGCTGCAATGGACATAGAGCAGAGAATGCTTTTCAGACTATACCAGCACTTGATCCTCTCAGCGATTGATTATGGGCTAGGACTGCTCACTGTCTCAAAGAGTCAGCTGTGAGATTGGAGCCCATACAGAACGAGGCTATGCGGGTCATTCTGGGATGCATCAGAGACACCCCAGTGGTGTGTATGCGGTACATCCTTGGTTTGCCGACTGTTGCTGGTAGGCTCAAGGTGATGCAGGCGAAGGCATACCTCAGAGTAGCTGCTGACACAGATCACCCGTTGCATGAGGCGCTGGACGCAGTTAAGGGCCAGCGACTGATAAGAGGGAAATCATGGATGGCTCAGGCGGAGGATACGATCAGACAGGTGTGCCCCTTGGAGAACATTAGGCGAGGAGAGGAGTGGGTCAGAGTGCCAGCGGAGCAGTCAGACTTGTGCAGAGTTATAATCACATTGAGCCGGGAGTGCAGGGAGTGGCCAGCAGGGGCCACGGAAGTGGAAATCCAGCAACTAATTCAGGATAATGCTCGCCCGGGTGATGTGATTATCTACACAGATGGTTCGGTGTTGAGAGGTAGTAGAAGTGCCTGGGGTTTCTTGGCAAAGGCTAATGGTCAACGTTTGGTGCAGGAGAGCCTGGCATATGATACCACAACATCTAGTTTAAGAATGGACGTGGAGGCAGTCAGTGCAGCTTTCCGCTTGATGGAGAATACGATACACACAAACATCGTGATTGTAACTTACTCAGAAAGCATGCTGAGTAGGGTGAGGACAGGCAAGCTTCGTGCCGAGTGGCTTGCTTCGCTTCGGAAGTCACGGGTGGCAAGCATCGTCTGGAACTTTTCTCCAGGGCATGCTGGTGTGCTGGGGAATGAACAGGCAGACAGATTGGCCTGGAGTATTGATGCATGATAAGGCAGACGTGGTTGCGGCCTCGTGGGAGCACGCGTACACCTCGGAGAAGCAAATGGATCATCATGGTCTGGCAAGAATGCGACAGGGTGGTGTGACATGGGAATCTGGCCGATGCTCGACGCTTAGAGGAAAGGCGAGACGGACATATAATCAGATTGCTATTGGTACTATTGGGGTTGGAACTCTTCGCTGGCTTCTGAGGATGGGGACGGAGCGCTTATGAGAATGCCCCGAATGCTGTGATGTCGGTTCCTAAATCAATCAATCAATCAGGCATTCGTTGTTAGTTACTTTGGCAGTCCAAGGAATTCGCAGCGTTTGTCTCGGGAACAACAACTCCGTTGCTTCCAATCTCTTCCTAATTTGTTCATTTACATTCCAAGATTCACAGCCACTCAGCAAAGCAGGTTTTATATAGCACCTCAGCACACTCTTTCGTACATTCAATGATAGCGACTTATTTCATAAGATATTCTTTTTTTTTCTGAAATGCAGCCTTTCCTTGCCCTATTCTGCTCTTAATCTCTGTTGTGCATCTTCCATCTGATGTTATAAATGTCCCTAGATATTTAAAACTATTCACTCTGTGAAGAATTGTCCTTCTATCTCTATTTCACATTTGGGTGTTACCTGTTTCTTTGATATCACCATTGTTTCTGTTTTCTTGATATTCAAGGCGAGTCCTTTCTTTGCACTCTCTGTTACTACAATGTCCAACAGTTGTTGTAGATTCTTTGCATTATCCGCAATCAATACTGTGTCATCTGCATAGCGTATATTATTTATATTATAATCTCCAAATATTATTCATGGCTTGTCTTTGATCTCTCTCATTATTACTTCGCTATAGAGGCAGAAGAGAACCGGTGACAAAACACATGCCTGTCTTACTCCCAGCTTTATGTGTTCATAATTTCCTTCTTTATTTCCCATTTTAATTGCTGCTATTTGGTTCCAGTAAATATTTTTTTTTGATTATTCTAAAATCTTCCCTATCAATGTTAATATCTTCCAACATTTTAATCATTTCATCATAGTTTACTTTATCAAGTGCCTTAGTATAATCTATGAAGCACAAATATATGTCTTTCTTTGTCTGTAATGATATTTCTAATAGTGTTAATTGTACGAAAATCTTCGCATTCAATAGCTCCTGGTCTTTTTGGTATAGCTATAAATACATATTTCAACGTATCGCTTGGTATATATCCACTGCAGTAAATAGCATTCAACAGTTTGGTTAATATATCTACTCCAAATTCTCCCAATACTTCTAATTCTTCTACTGTGATTCCATCTAGTCCAGCTGTGTTTTCTATCTTCATATTCTTGATAACGTCATCGACTTCTTCTTTTAGAACAGGTGGACCTTCTCAGTTACTTTCTTCTGTTAATTCTGCCCTTTCTCCATCATATATGTCTCTTATATACTCATTCCATCTCTTTATTATAGCATCTTCCTCTAATAATATCTTAATGTTTTTTTAATTTTAAAAATCCTGTGTTTATTCGTACTTTTCGTCCAGTGAGCTCACTGATTTGTTTGTGCATATATTTTTTGTATCTTTTATATAATTTAATTCAATTTTCTTGCACTGTTCATTTAACCAACTTTCTTTTGCCGTCACACAATAATTTCTTATTTCTTTATTTCTCTCATTATAAATAAACACACTTCAAATAAATAAACACGTTACATCAGCGTAAAGATATAACACATACCTTGTTGACATAATCCCCAACAGCGCCGATCAAACGATCTCCCTGATCTCTCAATAGTTTCAGTTTGAGGGACATCAAAGTGACTTTTACCTGATTCGCAGACGCCATCTGCGCAACCCTAAGGTAACTGTCTAGTCCTGGGAAAGTGGATAACAAACATCTCAGCAATTTAATGGAAACGGGACATGGCTACATTTTAAAAAAAGGTACTCAGGTGTAAAACAATGTAAGAATCAGTCATCAGTTCTGTTCAGTCGGCCATATGTGATTGCAGAAGTAATGAGTAATTTCTCCACTATACAACAAATGTTGTTCACTTAGAAAAACGCAATTTTTCTACACTACCAAACACGTTAGTGACTTAGCATAAGCTAATTTCTTAACTTACTAAAATGTGTTATGAAACAAAAGAAAAAGCAGCGGCTGTAGCAGGATATAACAATATGATTTGCAAACAATTAAGTATATATAGATCCTGCGAAAAGAAGAGACATACTACACACAGACACGGTGTACATACCTTACAAAGTACTCCATCTTACACAGGTGAAAACAACGTGTCAAAATGAGAAACAATTAATAAATATATAATACTGAAGTATTAAAATAAAACAATAAGTAATAAGTATCATAGGACAACAAAACACTACCGACGTTTCGGTTCTAGAACCTTTGTCAAGGACAGAACAACACAAACAGATAAAAAGCTAATTAGTTTCTTTCATTGTGTCGCCATTGTTGGTAATCAATGACCCAAGATACTCAACATTTTCCACCACCTCCAATCTTTCCTCATTAACATATATTTCTTTCTCCAGTGTAGTTTTATCTGTATGCATTATATTTGTTTTTGCTATGTTAAGATATAAGTTGTGATTTTCACTATTTCTTTGGTTTGATGTTATTAAGTTTTCTATACCAGTCTGTGATGTGGATAGTAATACTGTATCATCAGCATATCGAATCTCTGGTATGTCATGACTGCCGATATTTAGGGCATCATATAGCTCCCTGTTTAAATCATCTCTTACATTTCTCATTATATTTTCGGCGTACAGGTTAAACAAATAGAGCGACAGCACACAGCCCTGACGGACTCCTTGCTTGATGTTAAACCAATCTGATGTCTCGCCATCTATTCTAACTGCTGCTTGTTGGTCTAGATAGAGCATTTTTATGAGTTGTACTACATGTGATGGAAAGCCCATATTCCTCATGATTTCCCTAAGTTTCTGATGTTGTACACAGTCAAATGCCTTTTGAATAATCCACAAAACAAGAGATTAGGTTAATATTAAATTCTCTGTACTTCTCTATTATTAAACGCATGTTGATTATGTGATCTCTTGTTCCTCTTCCTTGTCTTAATCCAGCTTGAACCACGTTAATCTTTTCTTCCATTTTCTTACGAAGTCTTCCCATTATGATTTTTAGTAGAATGTTACTTGCATGACTGATCAGGGCAACAGTTCTATAGTTGGTGCATAATTTCAGGTTGCCCTTTTTTGGTCTTGGAATGAAGATAGTTATCTTCCAATCTTTTGGCCATATACCATATTTCCATATCTTTTTACATAATGCATGATAGATTTGTTTGCTGTCTTCTCCTCCCGCTTTAATTAGTTCAGCTGGTATCTCATCACATCCTGGTGATTTACCATTCTTCAGGTTCTTTGTTGCCCATGCAATTTCATCTTATGAGGGTTCAGGTTCTGTTTCTGCTGTCATTGGTTCATGTATCTCATTCATATTCTCACTGTCACTCATATCATACATTCTATTGCAGTATTCCTGCCATCTTTCTAGAATGTGTCTAGATTCTGTTAAGGTATTTCCCAACGTATCACAGATAACATTTAATTGAGGTTTAACATTTCCTGTCAATAACTTCATTTCTTTGAACATTTTGTAATCTCTTCCTTTCTTATGATATTGCTATATCTTTGTACAACAATCTTTTATATATTGGTGTTTGTCCTTTCTTGTGTTCTCACTTATTTCTCGTGTTAAAGATTTATACTTCATCCTACTGTTATCGGTTTCTCCTTTCTTTTTCAGTTCCCTCGGTGTTTTATTAATTCTAACGTTCATGGTGTAATCCATGGTTTATATTGCTTAGTCTTGGTCGAAAACACAATACACAAATTATAGGTAACATAACACACAGCATACAAATACGACACGAAATGTATTAGGAAATATATAATAATAGTTAGCATAGCGTATTGCATAACATATTGGCTCAACTCTGTGCAGAATAAAAATTATATATATATATATATATATATAATATATATATATATATTAATATATTATATATATATTATATATATATATATATATATATATATATATATATATCAACAGGCAGTATAGACGGACATAGATGATATACGCGTCATTACAAAACATGCATCACAGGAAATAATACCAGAAAATAAAAATTGCGAGAAGAAATGCATAACAGTGAAAATTCTATAATTGATGCACACTATAAGAGAAAACACAAAATTGCAGGATGAATATAAAAGAATAATAAGAGAAATAGTAAGAACATGTAAGGCAGCTAAAGAAGTCTTGCTAAATAGCCAGTACAGTATAAGGATATCGAAAATCAGCGAGAAGACACAGTCTACGTACAAAATAATACAAGAACTGGGATGATCTAATACATATAAATGTAAGAGAAAGTTAAAATAAATGACAGTCTGAACAACAGAAAAACAATAGAAACTAATATTGCATAATAATATCTATATCCAAATGCAACATCAAAGTGGATGGCGCTAATCTGAAACAAGACAACACATTTAATTATTGTTGTACTTTAATTGCAGCGAATGGAAGATGCGTTCCCATCCATCATGTGCCATGCCGATAAGCGTGGGCAGTCATGTTTTGCTATCTCACTCGATCACCAGAGTCGTGGATCAGCTCTGTGTTCTTGTTTCGACCATGCTAGGTGGCTAAACCATCCAGGTATTTACTTCTCTGTCTTCCCCTTGGTATCTTTCCTTCGATTGTGCCAGTTGTCATTAAGTTCTCCAAGTTATTTCTTCTCATAACATGCCCAAAAAATGTTGACTATATACGTCTAATGACTCTAAACAGTTTACGATCTTCATTTGTTTCTTGAAGGACTTGTTCATTAGTTTTCTGTCTGTCCATGGCTTTCTTTGCATTTTCCTCAGAAACCTCATTTCCACAGCCATCAGATGTTTTTCAGCTTGCCTGCTCATTGTCCACGATACACATCAATACAAAAGTACAGGTTCTATGTAGCACTTCAACACTCTTTGTCTTGTCTCAAATGGTATCTTTTTTTTGTTAGTATGTTTTTCATCTTGCAGTAGGCTACCTTCGCAATGGCAATTCTTGTTCTAATTTTTTCAAGGCATCTCCCATCAGATGTTATATCTGTTCCGGGATAACTGTGTCGATTCACTTGCTTAAGAATATGCCCATTTACTCGTATATCACACTGTGGTATTTCCTTCTGCCCAGTGACGACCATAATCTGTGTCTTCTTGCTATTCAGTTCTAACCCTAGTTATTCATTGTGTGTAACAGCAGCATCTACGAAATATTGCTGGTCCTGTTCATTGTCTGCAGTCAAGACTGTATCATCTGATATCTAATGTTATTGATGCATCGTCCCCCAATGTTGATTCCTTCTATATATTCTATATTTCTGAAAATATTTTCACTGTATAGGGAATAAAGTTCTGGAGACATTACACATCCCTGCCTCACATCGCTTTTATTAGGCTGATATTGACCTGCATCCTTATACATTCTGACGGCAGCTTGTTGTTTCCAATATATGTTTTTTTACAAGTCTACGGTATTTTCCATCAATTTGTAGATCTTCCAGCGTCCTTATCATGTCGACATGTCTCACTTTATTGAAAGCCTTTGTGTAGTCAATAAAGCAAATATATAGATCTTTCTTTACTTCTATAGAACGTTCAATTACTGTTCTCAGTATATACACAACATTTACTGTACCCCTGCTTTCTACAAACCCACATTGTTCTTCTTCTATTTCGGGTTGTATTTTTTTCCTAACTCTTTGCATGATAATTCTCAGCAAAATCTTCGTGATGTGGCTCATTATACCAATTTTTAGATTTTGATCACATTCCAAGGCTCCGGACGTCTTCAGGATTGCAATAAATATAGAATTACATAATTTAGGAGGTATATCTCTAGTATCGTATATTGCGTTCAGCAGCACTTGGTCTGGTGCATTTTCTTCTAAGGCATTGATCATTTCTATTGTCATGTTATTTGTACCCCGGGTCTTGACTGTTTTCATATGGTTAAGAGCATTCTGAACTTCCATCTTCAAAATTGATTGTCCTTCATTATTATTCCGATGATTATATTGTTCTTCTCTTGTATCGTCATAAAGATATTTCACATAATCTGACCACGCATGTAAACTCTGGTCGTTTTCTATTATGAGTTTGCCATCTTTGGTTTTTAAGCATCCCGTTTATGTGTGTGTTCTTTTGTTAGTGATGTCATTAAATCTTTTAATGTAGTATTCCGGGTATTGTGTTTGTTTTCAATTTCCTTGCAATTTTCCTTAAGCCATGTTTATTGCACAGCTTCCTAATTTTTCTGTGAATCTCTTCATATTTTTCCTTGTTATTTTTGTATTTTTCTTCTTATTTCCATGAGTTTTAAGATGTCTTCCGTCATCCATTTCATGCTCCCTATTATCTTTATTTTTTTGGGGATGGTTGCTTCTGCAGCTTGGTTGACTGATTTCTTTAATATTTCCCATTGGAAGATGCGTTAGGGAAGTAAAATATGGAATAGCGTCGAGGCAAAGACAGCATTTCACAAAATGAAGAATATTCTCTGTAATTGGTCTTTGTCAGCTGAGGTAAGAGAAAGAGTTCTTAAAAGCTATATTGTGGCAATCCTAATGTACGGAAGCAAATCATCGAAACTTAGCAGACAAGTGAGAAATTATGAGCATGCCTCAGAGATTGATTTTATAGAAGAATGAAAACAGTAAGCTGTCAGAAAGAGGAATGATTATATCTTGTAGGAAGATATCTCATAAAGGGAACTGGTTACTAGCACCAGAAGAGAGATGGTCCACCTGCTTTAGACATGTCACGAGCAAGGAAAAGCTGGGGTACGTCGTCACGACGGCAAAGTTGGAACAGAGAAGAGCCAGGGACAGACCAAGAGAGAAGATAGTTAGACAGTTTTACATCATAGCATGGACGAACATCAGTATCAGCAAGGATTGGCAGCACAAGAGACAGAAGGCTGTGGGCAGACATGATCACCAACTCCGCAAGGCATGGATTATAAGAAGAAGACGACCACACGTATCAGACATGTCTGCATCTCAAAGTCCATGGGGTGTGGGGTTGGTGATCCTGTCTGTCCCATTGCTTCCTGCACTCTTGCATATCCAAAGGCGTCTAGGATGTTACTGGGAGATGGTGTATCCGATTATCTTCTCATGTGCCCTTGCCCATTCAGTCAGATTTCGCCCTCTCTCATTTTTTTGTTTTTGTTTTTGTCTCCAAGGCCAATCCTCAATTAACTTCGTTATCTCTTTCTTCTCAAACTTTTTATATTTGCTAGTCAGAATGAGTTAATTTATCTACTCTACTATATGTGTTTGTCACTTAGAACGTCACTCTATCACAATTGTTTGTAATTTAAAATGAGTTAATTTTACCACTCTACAAAAAAGTGTTAGTTTTTTTCGAATGAGTTAATGTCTACACTCAACCGACCGCACATGATATTTACTTAAAATAAGTTATTTTCTCCACTTCATCACAAGAGTTAGTCTCTTAGAATGATTTAATTCGTTTATTCTGCCACATCGTAAGTTTGTAACTGTTCTCAGTCATGTTGTTTATTGTTATTCTAATGTCACTCTAATGTAAATATTCTCTCTATGGCAATGCTTAATGAAAATATATGTTTTGAAATAGCTGGCTCATCAATTGTTGGGGTCAATTGAAATGCCGCGAAAAATAAATACATTGTTATTGATTGACACTTACAGAAGTATATTAAATAAGTAGAGATTAGAGGACATACTAAACAATAAAAACTTTGAAAGCTATAGCAATCTTACAAGGATTCGAACCAGCAGCTTCCAAATAACGACAGCACCTCTCTGAATTTAACGGCCAACTGATGTAACATATGAACAGTCGGAGAGAGATAAAATCAGAAACTAAAGATAAGAAAAAACACGTCCTTTAAGAGATAAGCTGGGTTATGATTACAGAAAGACTGAAGGCTGTCTTATGTCAAACCAATATGTATCCCTGTCAGATCAGGTGTCATGTTCTTACTGAATTTTAGATTTACTAGAACTCCATTTTTGACTCCCTTCGTGAAAATAGTCTATCATTACTTTTCTAGTCTATCTGTTACATTATCTTCCCATTTATAACATGCCTCTCTATATGAACGTTCCAGTGCTTCTGTGTATGTTATCTTCTCATTTATAAGCATGCCTCTCTATGTGAACGCTTCCAGTGCTTCTGTGTATGTTATCTTCCATTATAACATGCCTCTCTATGTCAACGTTTCAGTGCTTCTGTGTATGTTATCTTCTCATTTATAAGCATGCCTCTCTATGTGAACGTTTCAGTGCTTCTGTGTATGTTATCTTCTCATTTATAACATGCCTCTCTATGTGAACGCTCCAGTGCTTCTGTGTATGTTATCTTCTCATTTATAACATGCCTCTCTATGTGAACGTTTCAGTGCTTCTGTGTATGTTATCTTCTCATTTATAACATGCCTCTCTATATGAACGCTCCAGTGCTTCTGTGTATGTTATCTTCTCATTTATAGACATGCCTCTCTATATGAACGCTCCAGTGCTTCTGTGTATGTTATCTTCTCATTTATAACATGCCTCTCTATATGAACGCTTCAGTGCTTCTGTGTATGTTATCTTCTCATTTATAACATGCCTCTCTATATGAACGCTTCAGTGCTTCTGTGTATGTTATCTTCTCATTTATAACATGCCTCTCTATATGAACGCTCCAGTGCTTCTGTGTATGTTATCTTCTCATTTATAACATGCCTCTCTATATGAACGCTCCAGTGCTTCTGTGTATGTTATCTTCTCATTTATAAGCATGCCTCTCTATATGAACGCTTTCAGTGCTTCTGTGTATGTTATCTTCTCATTTATAACATGCCTCTCTATAGTGAAACGTTCAGTGCTTCTGTGTATGTTATCTTCTCATTTATAACATGCCTCTCTATGTGAACGTTTCAGTGCTTCTGTGTATGTTATCTTCCCATTTATAACATGCCTCTCTATGTGAACGTTTCAGTGCTTCTGTGTATGTTATCTTCTCATTTATAGCATGCCTCTCTATGTGACACGTTTCAGTGCTTCTGTGTATGTTATCTTCTCATTTATAACATGCCTCTCTATGTGCCACGTTTCAGTGCTTCTGTGTATGTTATCTTCCTCATTTATAACATGCCTCTCTATGTGAACGTTTCAGTGCTTCTGTGTATGTTATCTTCTCATTTATAACATGCCTCTCTATGTGAACGTTTCAGTGCTTCTGTGTATGTTATCTTCTCATTTATAACATGCCTCTCTATGTGAACGTTTCAGTGCTTCTGTGTATGTTATCTTCTCATTTATAACATGCCTCTCTATGTGAAGCGCTTCAGTGCTTCTGTGTATGTTATCTTCTCATTTATAAGCATGCCTCTCTATGTGAACGCTTCCAGTGCTGTGTATGTTATCTTCTCATTTATAACATGCCTCTCTATGTGAACGTTCAAGTGCTTCTGTGTATGTTATCTTCTCATTTATAACATGCCTCTCTATGTGAACGTTTCAGTGCTTCTGTGTATGTTATCTTCTCATTTATAACATGCCTCTCTATGTGCCACGTTTCAGTGCTTCTGTGTATGTTATCTTCTCATTTATACATGCCTCTCTATGTCCACGTTTTCAGTGCTTCTGTGTATGTTATCTTCTCATTTATAAGCATGCCTCTCTATGTGAACGTTTCAGTGCTTCTGTGTATGTTATCTTCTCATTTATCAGCATGCCTCTCTTGTGAACGTTTCAGGTGCTTCTGTGTATGTTATCTTCTCATTTATAACATGCCTCTCTATGTGAACGTTTTCAGTGCTTCTGTGTATGTTTCTTCTCATTTATAACATGCCTCTCTATATGAAGCGCCTTCAGTGCTTCTGTGTATGTTATCTTCTCATTTATAACATGCCTCTCTATATGAACGCTCCAGTGCTTCTGTGTATGTTATCTTCTCATTTATAACATGCCTCTCTATGTGAACGTTTCAGTGCTTCTGTGTATGTTATCTTCCCATTTATAACATGGCCTCTCTATGTGAACGTTTCAGTGCTTCTGTGTATGTTATCTTCTCATTTATAACATGCCTCTCTATGTCCACGTTTCAGTGCTTCTGTGTATGTTATCTTCTCATTTATAACATGCCTCTCTATGTGAACGTTTCAGTGCTTCTGTGTATGTTATCTTCTCATTTATAACATGCCTCTCTATGTGAACGTTTCAGTGCTTCTGTGTATGTTATCTTCTCATTATAACATGCCTCTCTATGTGAACTTTTCAGTGCTTCTGTGTATGTTATCTTCTCATTTATAACATGCCTCTCTATGTGAACGTTTCAGTGCTTCTGTGTATGTTATCTTCTCATTTATAACATGCCTCTCTATGTGAACGTTTCAGTGCTTCTGTGTATGTTATATCTTCCCATTTATAACATGCCTCTCTATGTGAACGTTTCAGTGCTTCTGTGTATGTTATCTTCTCATTTATAACATGCCTCTCTAATGTGAACGTTCCAGTGCTTCTGTGTATGTTATCTTCTCATTTATAACATGCCTCTCTATGTGAACGTTTCAGTGCTTCCGTGTATGTTATCTTCTCATTTATAACATGCCTCTCTATGTCCACGTTTCAGTGCTTCTGTGTATGTTATCTTCTCATTTATAACATGCCTCTCTATGTGAACGTTTCAGTGCTTCTGTGTATGTTATCTTCTCATTTATACATGCCTCTCTATGTGAACGTTTCAGTGCTTCTGTGTATGTTATCTTCTCATTTATAACATGCCTCTCTATGTGAAACGTTTCAGTGCTTCTGTGTATGTTATCTTCTCATTTATAACATGCCTCTCTATGTGAACGTTTCAGTGCTTCTGTGTATGTTATCTTCTCATTTATAACATGCCTCTCTATGTCCACGTTTCAGTGCTTCTGTGTATGTTATCTTCTCATTATAACATGCCTCTCTATGTGAACGTTTCAGTGCTTCTGTGTATGTTATCTTCTCATTTATAACATGCCTCTCTATGTGAACGTTTCAGTGCTTCTGTGTATGTTATCTTCTCATTTATAACATGCCTCTCTATGTGAACGTTTCAGTGCTTCTGTGTATGTTATCTTCTCATTTATAACATGCCTCTCTATGTGAACGTTTCAGTGCTTCTGTGTATGTTATCTTCTCATTTATAACATGCCTCTCTATGTGAACGTTTCAGTGCTTGTGTATGTTATCTTCTCATTTATAACATGCCTCTCTATGTGAACGTTTCAGTGCTTCTGTGTATGTTATCTCTCATTTATAACATGCCTCTCTATGTGAACGTTTCAGTGCTTCTGTGTATGTTATCTTCTCATTTATAACATGCCTCTCTATGTGAACGTTCAGTGCTTCTGTGTATGTTATCTTCTCATTTATAACATGCCTCTCTATGTGAACGTTTCAGTGCTTCTGTGTATGTTATCTTCTCATTTATAAACATGCCTCTCTATGTGAACGTTTCAGTGCTTCTGTGTATGTTATCTTCTCATTTATAACATGCCTCTCTATGTGAACGTGTCAGTGCTTCTGTGTATGTTTATCTTCCCATTTATAACATGCCTCTCTATGTGAACGTTTCAGTGCTTCTGTGTATGTTATCTTCCCATTTATAACATGCCTCTCTATGTGAAACGTTTCAGTGCTTCTGTGTATGTTATCTTCTCATTTATAACATGCCTCTCTATGGTGAACGTTCAGTGCTTCTGTGTATGTTATCTTCTCATTTATAACATAGCCTCTCTATGTGAACGTTTCAGTGCTTCCGTGTATGTTATCTTCTCATTTATAACATGCCTCTCTATGTCCACGTTTCAGTGCTTCTGTGTATGTTATCTTCTCATTTATAACATGCCTCTCTATGTGAACGTTCAGTGCTTCTGTGTATGTTATCTTCTCATTTATAACATGCCTCTCTATGTGAACGTTTCAGTGCTTCTGTGTATGTTATCTTCTCATTTATAACATGCCTCTCTATGTGAACGTTTCAGTGCTTCTGTGTATGTTATCTTCTCATTTATAACATGCCTCTCTATGTGAACGTTTCAGTGCTTCTGTGTATGTTATCTTCTCATTTATAACATGCCTCTCTATGTCCACGTTTCAGTGCTTCTTGTGTATGTTATCTTCTCATTTATAACATGCCTCTCTATGTGAACGTTTCAGTGCTTCTGTGTATGTTATCTTCTCATTTATAACATGCCTCTCTATGTGAACGTTTCAGTGCTTCTGTGTATGTTATCTTCTCATTTATAACATGCCTCTCTATGTGAACGTTTCAGTGCTTCTGTGTATGTTATCTTCCCATTTATAACATGCCTCTCTATGTGAACGTTTCAGTGCTTCTGTGTATGTTATCTTCTCATTTATAACATGCCTCTCTATGTGAACGTTTCAGTGCTGTGTATGTTATCTTCTCATTTATAACATGCCTCTCTATGTGAACGTTTCAGTGCTTCTGTGTATGTTATCTTCTCATTTATAACATGCCTCTCTATGTGAACGTTTCAGTGCTTCTGTGTATGTTATCTTCTCATTTATAACATGCCTCTCTATGTGAACGTTTCCAGTGCTTCTGTGTATGTTATCTTCTCATTTATAACATGCCTCTCTATGTGAACGTTTCAGTGCTTCTGTGTATGTTATCTTCTCATTTATAACATGCCTCTCTATGTGAACGTTTCAGTGCTTCTGTGTATGTTATCTTCTCATTTATAACATGCCTCTCTATGTGAACGTTTCAGTGCTTCTGTGTATGTTATCTTCTCATTATAACATGCCTCTCTATGTCCACGTTTCAGTGCTTCTGTGTATGTTATCTTCTCATTTATAACATGCCTCTCTATGTCCACGTTTCAGTGCTTCTGTGTATGTTATCTTCTCATTCATAACATGCCTCTCTATGTGAACGTTTCAGTGCTTCTGTGTATGTTATCTTCTCATTTATAACATGCCTCTCTATGTGAACGTTCCAGTGCTTCTGTGTATGTTATCTTCTCATTTATAACATGCCTCTCTATGTGAACGTTTCAGTGCTTCTGTGTATGTTATCTTCTCATTTATAACATGCCTCTCTATGTGAACGTTTCAGTGCTTCTGTGTATGTTATCTTCTCATTTATAACATGCCTCTCTATGTGAACGTTTCAGTGCTTCTGTGTATGTTATCTTCTCATTTATAACATGCCTCTCTATGTCCACGTTTCAGTGCTTCTGTGTATGTTATCTTCTCATTTATAACATGCCTCTCTATGTCCACGTTTCAGTGCTTCTGTGTATGTTATCTTCTCATTTATAACACTGCCTTCCTGCTAAATTGTTTAGTCAATCTGTTTATATTATATTCTCATTTATGCCACTGTTTTCTATTCTGAAATGGCCAGTCCACCTGTTTGTTCATCATCATCAAGTGCCCTGTCAGCTGGCGTGGTGTTCAGATCTCGGTCTTTGGTGTTCTGGATCAACTCTGCTGATGATATTCCTCCATGTCACCGTCTCAATACAACCATCATAATTTCTTTTAGTCTGCTTCTGCCTCTCTTCCCATTGATATTTCCAGTTGTCACAATGTTCTCAAATGCCTCTCTTCTCATCACATGACCAAACATGTTTGTCTCATTAATGTTGATGTATATAATGTTCTAGTTTCATTAGCCTTTTTAAGCCAGTCGTTGTTACGTACTTTTGCAGTCAAAGGAATTCACAACATTCGTCTCACGAACAATGTATATGTTGGCGTAGGCATTCATGGCTCTCCACAGATCTCGTTCTTTGGTGTTCTGGATCAACTCTGCTGATGATATTCCTCCATGCCACCGTCTCAATCCGCCCAGCATCATTTCTCTTGGTCTGCCTCTGCCTCTCTTCCCCTCGATCTTTCCAGTTGTTACGATGTTCTCCAATGCCTCTCTTCTCATCACATGACCAAAGAAAGCTGTTTGTCTCTTTCTTATTGTTGTATATATTGTTCTATTTTCATTAGCCTCTTTCAGGCAATTGTTGTTAGTTACTCTGGCAGTCCAAGGAATTCGCAACATTCGTCTTAAAAACCACATCTCTGTTGCTTCTAAGTTCTTCTTAATTTGTTCATTTACATTCCAAGATTCGCTGCCATAAAGCAAAACTTTAAGAAGAGAAAATCCCAAATGCACTTTCCAGTGGTAGAGGATGAGAAACACACCATGGTGTGGCAAACGCAGCCCAGGGGGATGAAGGCATTCACTCTTTCCTGACAGTAGGAAATGGTTGTCAAAGACAGAGGTAAAAGACCCCCTGTGAACGGGGAAGGCAAGGAGAAACCACCACATTATCTTACCAAGACTTAATGAGTACCCATATTTTGGAGGCAGTTAACGACGTTAGTGGCTGTCTAAAGACATCCTCGTCCGGAAGGGGCAATCATGAGACACAGGTGACAACAGGCAGTCATCCTGTTTGTTATCTTCTCATTTATACGATAGCCTTCCCGCTAAGTTTTATAATCAGTCTGTTAATTTCATCTTCTTATCTACACCATTGTCTTCTATTCTGAAATTCCCAGTCCACCTGTTTATGTTATCTTCCCATGTCTACCATTGTATTCCGGTCTACACTTCCGTGTCCATCTATATATGATGACGGTCGGCTGTAATGAGTCTCCAACAGCTTCTGCGCTGCTTTGACAATGTGTATTCAAGAAGGCTTCTTTCAGCAAATCTCTGGATGTTGTCCCAACATGTCACATGTAACTGTTGTTTTGTTGTTGTTGAGATCTCTTACAGGACGTTGCAGTCAACACCAGCATTTTCAGCTGCCTTTGATGTACTAGGCAAGATGATGCTCAGTAGTTTGCCATTGCTTTCTGAGCGAACGGCTCACATACCCCTAAGTTACCAACGCGGGGAGAACCGCTACCGATTCTCGTGCAGGTTACGTTACTCACGAGCGTATACGGGATTACGGAGAAAGACGTTTACCTCTAGGCCAGGGAGACCGGTATCCAAAATGTCAATGTAACCGTGGCTTCTGTACATCTCTTGATGTTGTCCACCAACATGTCACATGTTACCGTATCTTCTGTCAATCTCTGGATGTTGTCCACCAACATGTCAGATGTTACCGTATCTTCTGTCAATCTCTGGATGTTGTCCACCAACATGTCACATGTTACCGTATCTTCTGTCAATCTCTGGATGTTGTCCACCAACATGGCACATGTAATTATTCCAACCCAGAGCCCGGAAAGAGGTTCGCAAGAGATAAAATGGGCGTTGAAACCTTAAAGCTTTCCTCAGCCAATAAACATCAACCACACAAATTGTGACGGACGCGGTAGCAGAGTAGGTAGCGGACTGCGCTGGTATTGTCATGTGCTCGATTGTGCGCGGGTTCGACGCCTGGGCATATTATATACTTAAACATACAGCTAGTGCTAGTTCTAGGATACATGTGACGGGCGTGTAAACAAGGATAGCTACATGTTATATACGTAAACTTACAGTCAGTGCTAGTTCTGGGATACATGTGACGGGCGTGTAAACAAGGATAGCTACATGTTATATACTTAAACTTACAGTGAGTGCTAGTTCTAGGATACATGTGACGGGCGTGTAAACAAGGATAGCTACATGTTATATACTTAAATATACAGTGAGAGCTAGTTCTAGGATACATGTGACGGGCGTGTAAACAAGGATAGGTACATGTTACATACTTAAACTTACAGTGAGTGCTAGTTCTAGGATACATGTGACGGGCGTGTAAACAAGGATAGCTACATGTTATATACTTAAATATACAGTGAGTGCTAGTTTGGGATACAGTGAACGGGCGTGTACAGAGATGAAAGCTGTATGTTATATACTTAAACTACAGTGAGTGCTAGTTCTAGGATACATGTGACGGGCGTGCAGACAGGGAAAGCTGCGTGTTATATACTTAAACATACAGTGAGTGCTAGTTCTAGGATACATGTGACGGGCGTGCAGACAGGGAAAGCTGCGTGTTATATACTTAAACATACAGTGAGTGCTAGTTCTAGGATACATGTGACGGGCGTGCAGACAGGGAAAGCTGCGTGTTATATACTTAAACATACAGTGAGTGCTAGTTCTAGGATACATGTGACGGGCGTGCAGACAGGGAAAGCTGCGTGTTATATACTTAAACATACAGTGAGTGCTAGTTCTAGGATACATGTGACGGGCGTGCAGACAGGGAAAGCTGCTTGTTATATACTTAAACATACAGTGAGTGCTAGTTCTAGGATACATGTGACGGGCTTTGGCACTGTACCTTGACCTTAGTTAGCCTACACCAACATGGAAGACTTTAGTGGAGTCTATGAACCACAGGAAAGGGGGCGGATCCCCTGAACAGCCTCCACATTGTTTTAGAATTACGAATCTCATTCGAAACTCAACTATTAAACCAGACTCTATTAAATCAATCTTAGTCGGGTGATGAAATTAAACGTGTACATACACTTTAACAAACCTTGCGAAGCCTAAAATCCAAGAAGAAAGGACAACAGGAATCGTGGGTTAGTAGTGGAAGTCTTGGTCCTCTGTGAAACAAAATGTACGTGCGATACTGCAACACCTGAAGTCCATATCAGAACGGGAATTCCCGAAATGGATTACTACAGTTATATTTACTGGATCGTGACTACTTGAGGTGGTGACCCACTATAGTAGAAGAACTGAATGTTACAGATGATTTACTGTCCACTATTATAACATGGTTATCTATCATTTAGTGCCAATGTTTCCGAGCTTATGTGATTTGAGCGGAGGGAGGGGAGAAAGGGGGAAAGCAGTAAGGTATAATATTCCGTCCGGGAACTTTTATTTACTGATTTCTTTTGTGTTTGTTTGTTTTGCATATCCTTTACAGGACATCGCTGTCAACATCAGCATCTTTCAGCTGTATGTTGATTTCTTGGCAAGATTACGCTCAGTAGTTTGCCATTGCTTTCTGAGCGGCCGGCTCAGTTATCCCGCAAGTCACCAGCGGGGGTCGAACCGCTCCCAGCTCTCGCCGTGCTGCGAGACTTTGCGTTATAAACGGGATTACGGAGAAAGTGTTGTAACCCCTCGGCCAGAGAGACCGGCGATTTCTTTTGTATAGTCCCAGTAATAGTCGTTAAGAGTTCACGTGATAACTATTTATAGCATCGGTATTGTCAGGTGAACAACATCGACAAAGCGCACGACTGAAATTCTCTGATTATACGAAGGGGTTAGTAACCCCCGTGGCACAGTAATTAGTGTGCAAGCCTGCCAAGACAGTGTTCCGAGTTCAACCCCCAGCAGAGGCAGGGTTATTGTGTCCCGACAGTACGGCTCTGGGTCGACCCAGCCTCATCAACATGGGTACCGGATATTTCCAGAATGTTCTGGGACTTGGTAAAGGAAGACAGGAAGCTGGGAAGGTAACCAGGCACCGCACCTCCTATATCCTGGCCTAGTATATGAGAAGACCAGACACTTCACAGCTCAATGGCAGTCTCTGCTGCAGTGTTACATTTACCTTGTTATTCAAGTTATTTAACTCCAAAACGATATCAGGGTATTCTCAAATTTAATGTTGGCTGTTTTGTAAACTGGTGAACCATTATAATGTTTGTTATTTTCATGTTTATTTCACAACTAACATATAATTTCTGTGCCTAGAAAATCACATGTTTACGGTAATCAGCAAGCACGATGCTAACTATATGACAGCTGAGTATACTATCAGGAATTTGGCTTCAGTTTTTGGAATCGAATAAATCACGGCTGCTGAGTTGTGATGACGAGTGTGATGCCGGCAATCGACCCATAGGAAAGAACCTAAGTTTCGCTCGGATAGGTAGGGAAGCGGGTTTGCAAGATGAACATGGTTTACAAAGTGTGCATGTTTATTGTGTGATAGCAAGGCACGGCCGAGGAGCTGGGTGGTCGAGTTCTGAAGGTGACGTCAGCTAGTTGTCGAACACGGAGGAGGACTGGAAGCGGGAACACATGATGGGAAGGAATATAATAATTACATATTTAGTTGAATAAGCTGAAATTGTTGACTATACATATAAATATTGTTGAAGTAAGCTTACATTGTTACCTATCAATATACGTTTTGTTGAAATAATCTGAAATTGTTGACTATACATATAAATATTGTTGAAGTAAGCTGAAATTGTTACCTATAAATATACATATTGTTGAAATAAGCTGAAATTGTTGGATATACATATAAATATTGTTGAAGTAAGCTTACATTATTACCTATAACTATACATATTGTTGATATAATTGTGTCAGGTCTTAGTCAGATATGACTGCGCTACTGTATGACAGTACACGGTACTACCTGCTTTCTGTTAGCTGAAATTTCTGGTTGTGGATATAACATTTTTTGTTTTGCATATCCAATTTACACGACATCGCTGTCAACACGTTCAAATGACAGGGTCTGCTGCCAAATCAGTCGCAGCTGTATTTCGAACACAGGTAAGCAGAATTACGAACCGCGTCCGTAACGACTTTGCCACAGAGAAGGCAAATATAAGCATAGTTGAAATAAACTGAAATTCAGAGACGCAATTGGAGAAAGACGTTTATAAGTCATGGTACAAGCGGTTCCACTACATATCAATTTAACAAACGGTAAGATGACCAAGCATACGTTTATTGGACGGTAATACCACTTCTGGCGATCAGAGGCTGTCAGTCTTATATGCTGTATCAGTAAGTTTTCCAGACAATACTGATGCTGTTCTGAAAATTGTCCTATCCCCATTCTCGTGAAGCTGGGTCGACGTCCAGAGCCGTACGGGTCTGAGAAAATTAGCTTCTGCTGGATTTATATTTAAACATTATAACTAGGACAACACGATTCAAATAATTACTTAAGAGTATTCTGTCCAGGACACGTCTGCTGCTTTCACATTCGGAACCATAGGACACACAATCATCATCACCATCTTCCACATTTGCCGTCAAATTTCGTATGGAGGGATAGAGCGTCCGATAGGTGTACCATGTCTTCGATTTCGTCAATGCATTTTCTTCCTTGGAGCTCTCTTGTTCGTGGATCAGATGCTGAGAAACAATGGAACTAAATAATGACCCATCGTGATATGACGGCCAGAAGCAAAACATCTGTGTCATTCTATTGCTCTACAATAGCAGCCCATTCAAGTAGTCGCCAGTCCTCTACAATAGCAGCCCATTCAAGTAGTCGCCAGTCCTCTACAATAGCAGCCCATTCAAGTAGTCGCCAGTCCTATACAATAGCAGCCCATTCAAGTAGTCGCCAGTCCTATACAATAGCAGCCCATTCAAGTAGTCGCCAGTCTTATACAATAGCAGCCCATTCAAGTAGTCGCCAGTCCTCTACAATAGCAGACCATTCAAGTTGTTGCCAGGCCTCTACAATAGCATCCCACTAAAATAGTCGTCAGCCCACTTCTTCTGCTGTCGTCCTTTACCCGTCATTGAAGCATAGGCACCAAAAAAAGCGCGCACCGAGCCGTCCTATATATATTGCTACCTCCCTTAGCTCCCCCCATGCCCTCCCCATCGTATTCACCGTTTTCTATTTCTCTACTCTGTGTGCTTTTAGTTCTCCCTATCTTTCATTCTCCGTATGGTTACCAATGAAAAAACACAATAGTTAAGCTATTGTTGTCCGGTTGTCTCAATGTCTGTCCATTCAAGCACCAGCGTCCCTTCCTCACCACTTGATTCCCTGGAATCTGTCTAGTCGTGTCACAAAGCTCCGCATGAGTGATTCTGTCCTACCAGGTTAGCTCACCTACTTTGTGCACCAGTTTAGTCTAATTATTTTGCGCAGCCGTCAGTGAGTGATTCTGTCATACCAGTTTAGACCATCTATTGTGCGCACCAGTTACTGAATATTTCAAGTATATTAGTTAGCAACTGTTTTAGTCGTCGTTCTACATGAATGTGATCTATACACCAGTCTTTTGACATCCATAAATTCCCTATTGCAATGTGAACTCGGCTTGCCTGTTGCATTCATATATTAATATCACTGTATGTTTCCTCATGTTAGTCTGCATTGCTACCTAAATAGGTATATGATTTCACCTCTAGAAGTGATAGTTTTTTCCACTAAGAGAGATCACTTGAACATTTGCTAAATGTTTTCTCATTGCTTTTGTTTGCTCCCATTTCATTCTGAGATCTACTGTTTGTGACCTACCATCCAGTTCGTTTAGCTTACCTTGTATCTCATTTCGTGTGTGGGACAGTAATGTCGTCAACTACATCCTGATCATCAAGTTGTCTGTCAGAAATCTTATAATCTCAATTCTGAGGGTTGTTATTATCGTCTTCGTTACACCGTCTCTAGTCCATACAAATAATAAAGTGACACTTCTGTTCTGGAAGGGATCTATCGCTGATCTTAGTTTGACACCGCCACGCTTGAAACGAGAATAATTAATGGGTTGTGGTCACTGCCGTGATCATCTAGGACACATCAGTAGCAGTCCGGGATGTCAAATGATGATGCTAAAGATAGGTCAGCCACACAGTCCACGCCACCTGATCTACATGCCTTTCTGGCAATTCTGAAGTCATTTAGACACGTCAGATTCGTGCTGAAGAACATATCTATATATAGAAAAGACAGTGTGTGTGTGTGCGCGCGCGCGCGCGCACGTGTGTGTGTGTGTGTGTTTCCTTTATGCGTTCCCGAAAGGTCCACCCGATTGAGATAAAATTGTGTACAGATGTTCTTCTCATTCCCGGGAAGCCAACTGACATAGTTATTTAGTTTAATAACAGTTTTGTACGTAATAAATTAACATTAATTAAAATATTGCAAGGGGACTTAACTTAAGAAAAGTTATATCAAGGGACATTACTTTTAGTAGCATTGCTATATTATGTAATTTAAATAATTGTTGTATTTTTCTTAAGTTTCATAAAATGTTTAAAGAAGTTATCTACAGTCACATGCGTTATAAACAAAGTGAAAAAAACTTTAAGGAATCCTCAAAGTTTTCATAAAAATAGTGCATCTATTTTAGATACGTGACAATTTTCTAACTCAGCTTTTTATTTCTCTTCGACATCACATTAAATGTGTTTTTTCTTCTATGCAATGTACTGTTTTGTGAGAGGAAGTTAGTTGCATATCCTTTAAAGTACGCCGCAGTCAACCCACCATTTATTGGCTGTTCGTGATATCTTAATAAGTTTACGTTCAGTACTTTCACGTTGGCCTTTTTAGTTATTGGAATGAAGATAGATCTCTTTCAATCATATCTTCTACTATCAATCTAACTATCATTCTATTCTATCTATATTGTTATTTTTCTATTTTTATTTACACAACAAGTCATATGCGCTATAAACAAAGTGATAACAACTTTAAGGCATCATCAAAGTTTTCATAAAAATAATGCATCTATTTTAGATAGGAGTTGGATGGATGGGTGGTGGATGGGTGGATGGATGGATGGATGGATGGACGGACCGACCGACCGACCGACAGACAGACAGACAGACAGACAGACAGACAGACAGACAGACAGACAGACAGACAGACAGACAGACCGACCGACCGACCGACCGATCGAGCGAACGAACGAACGAAAATCTGTATTTTCAAAGGGTTAATAATTGGGCACGCAGGCCCGTCTGACATTCTGCCCTTCTTCTCTATCTCCTCTCATACATTCTTTCATTCAACATCTCTTATGAAGCAATTCTTTGACAACAAAAGAAAAATAAGCATTAAAACACATGAAAAATAATCAATAATACATGACTCATTGAGGCAATGTTTAACATGGGCATAATAAATACCAAAGGCGGGTGTAACGTGCCACACATATGGGAATGTTTTTGTTTTTTTGTGTGGCTAGTTGTCGTTCGAGATAATGTACCATTATTATTGTCGAAGTATTAAGAGTCGAACTCGTGTCTGTGTGATGAATGACTACTCCAGACACACTTGGGCCACGTGCCTACGTCAATGCCCTATGTCCGCCATCTTGGATTGTCTAGGTTTAGTGGTTATCTTGGGCTCGTACAAATCCTGTATCACTCTCAGATCTCAGATGCACACAAGACAAGTCAGTCGCGTCCTTAAACAATACAAGCATATTTATTGCGCCGCAGTACTACACGGGTCTGGCACAGACCGCCGGATCCTACCGTTACACGTTCTGCCTATGCACAGCACACCGTCTGCCATCAATATACTAATGTCTTGCTCATTTAATCGTCAGATGACTATCATGGCTACATCAGATCTGTCTGACAGCATACATCTTATCTATTCACTCAGTTACTAGTTAACACATTATTACGCAGTACTACTCACAAGACAATGTCGTAACCACCAGCTCTGGTCACGGCGTGCATCTGCCGGCCATTCTTGTTGACATGTTGTCACACCAGGGCCAGCTGTCTAGCCATCACGTTTGTGTACCTCAAGCGACGGCTTCTGTGCATTGCTCCATCATTGCCGTCGTTCACACTCAACACAATCTTCACACAACTGCATCTCAGATGTTTCCCATTCCTTGAAATACTTTCGAACACTGAAACACTTTCACAATTCTCCAAATCGATCTTCTCCTTGTCACGTCCCAGCGCCTACTCAAAATCAAGCACACTGCTTTTCGGCTTTCGCCTGGGCGCCGTCACGTGACGCATTAGCTCCGCCCACCAATGCTAGCGGCGCTAGCTTGTGTTTTTCCAACTGTGTGTCACCAATATCTCTCTAGTTTCCACGACTCGACACACCTGCTGTGTTTCGCGTAATTCATCTCATGGCAATATGCCCCCCCCCCTTTTTTTAAATGTTGTAAACATACTTCTTGACATGAGATGGATAAGTACACGCTATTATTTGTTTTAGTGGACTCATGGTCGCACGCTTTGGTCTCTCTCAATATTCGCACATATTTGTACGTCTGTTGTCAATACATATGAGCCTATCTTTCCCATGATACCTTTAGACTCGTGACAAGTTTTCATCAATAACCAACATCACAGAAACAAAAAAAAACATATATTATGCGGACACGGCAACCCGTCTACCCCTAGACTTCCGTGTAGTCACAGCCTCCTTTCAAGTTCAGAGGTTATGTGATCTAGTCTGACGTAGGATCCAATGTTTTATCAAACATCCCTAGCAGCTCCTCACTCATGTACTCTACATGAGCATCCTACTCAATCCAAGCCCCAGGCTCTGAGTAAGGTATATGTGTGTGATTATGGACTATTGCTTTCACTGTCCCTTCTTGTATCAATGGGTTGCTCTTGCTTCGACTTTGACGTTAATGAGTTGTCTTTGACCTTGGTGCTGCTTTGATGCTTGTAGTGTCTCTTTAGTACTTTAGATAGGTATTTCTATTTTGGGTTATGTTTACCTGATCTCTCTTTGTCTGGTAGCTATCATTACCCATGGATGTTAGGGTGATGCTAGTTTTCTGTTTGTTCTATACCACTTCTCTATGCAACTTATACCTTTGCCATTTTCAACTATGCATTTGGCAATGGGACTTATTTACCTCCCTGAATCATTATATCCCTGCCATGCATAAGTGTTCTATAAACCTCATACATACTAATCGTATCTCCTTGTCATGTATACATATGTTATCATACTACCTGAATGAAAATTATATTCTATCCTATGCATACATATTCTACAGTTTATCATCCCTGTACACTGAAGTAATAAAGTAATACAACATTTATATACAACGAGTTTGTTTTCATTTGCACTATTCTGGTTTAGAACATTTATGCAAATTTGTACTTGTTTGGTTTCTCTCAACTTTACATTGCCCTTATTTGGTTTATCTCAAATTTACATATCCACTTGTTGTTTCATAAGTTATGTGGACTTATGACCATTTCGTGCTTTACCATTTGCCTCAGGTTGCACATTCTGTTTCAAATGTAACCACATGTGTCATACCATTGGACTTGTAGTCACTCTGTTTGCAACATATAGTTATCGTGCTGTAGAGACAAGTAGTAGACTCATTCATGTCTCTCGTACCATATGTTGTGGATCTTCTCATAAGATCATAATTTCAAGTAGAACTACACAACTTCAAATCTGTGGACATCTGTACCCGTGTATGTAACTATTCATCAATGATGACGGATGAAATGATAAAATGATAATAACACCATCAAAGGAAATAATAGTTTCCTAAAAATGTTGATGATGATGAAATGATACAAATTATAGTTCTATATTCCTGTGTTAAACGTAGACTCTCTGATGACCCCTCGTGAGATGTAGATCAACCTTGTATTCATTCACCAGTGGCTTGTAAATAGTCTGGTGGTCTATGGACTTGCATGGTGCTCATCTTCTGCTTAAGTGGTGTAGGACTTCTATATGTAGCTGCATTCTTAGTCTCCCTTCAGCTTCAGATACCCTAACACTGTCTGAGAATAATAACATAATGAGATGTACATATCTATGTACATATGAATACACAACAAGTATTAATACAGAGATAATAGTACTTTTAAGCTGTTTCCATAGACATGCAAATGTCCTGATTAGCAATTCAGAGTGCTGTTCAGTTGATTCAGCAAGCACCCTGGCTATAAGGTGTTTATGGGTGATGTGATGTACATTTGCAATGTTTTCCTTTGGTATTTACATCAATGGTTTACATATTTGCATGACATTTCATAAATATCAACATCAGTAGAAGTCTCATTTCAATTCCATTCGACATCTGATCATAACATACTATCATGATGGCATTACTTGGACAGTATGTCATATCACTTTAGCTCCTCTATATGAGAGCTGTAGTTAAGTTATTATTCTGATATTTGATGTTTTTATCACAGTATGTTCATTCAACCAATACTATCATAACCAAGCATTCATTCTGTTTTAAAAACATTATATCTACATTAAACTATCTCTATTCTAAAATATCTATCTTCTATCTACATATCACAAGCAACAGTGTTTCATTTTGAAATATGAGATAATATCTATACTTTTTGTGATAGTAATTCTCATCCGCAGATGTATAAACCAATCTTTCCCATTGATTTTCAGCATAACTTGTGGGTTTACTGAGACTATAGTCTGCACCTCTAGAAATCTTAATTTTAGTTTGATCATCTAAATATGGTGTTAACAATTGTTTAATTTTTGATGTACTTTCAGTAAATGATGGAATGGTTACTTTGTAATGTTTAATGAGACAGGCTAGCTTAGTTGTATCTCTCTCTGTTAAATTTGGTCTGAATGATAATGCTTTCCATGTAATAATTTTTTGAGTGGGTGGTGTTGATATGATTGTTGGCTGTTCACATGTCAATGGTTTATCTATCTCTTTATCAGTAACCTGTTCTATGAGTTGAGTTTCTGACTTCTCGTTATCTTGAAAGTGTTTATCACAAGTGTTTTGTACTACTTGTTGTCTTTCTCTATTTGAGTGGCTGGGATTGGTACATGTTTATGTTGGCACTGTTTACATAATCGGACATAGTTTCTGATATCTTTCTCAACACCTGGCCAATAGTGTAGAGATAATAATGTCTGTCTAGTCTTGACTATTCCCCTATGGTCTGTAACTGACATGTGGTGCGCGAAGTGGAGTGCCTCGCTGCGGTGTTACACTGGTAGCACTATTTGTGAAATAAACGGATATTTCTTGTATATTCTCATGAGGATATTGTTTTCTACTTTAAATTTCCATCTACCCCCTTTTGCTTTATTAGATGGTTGGTTTACTTGCTGAAAATATGTTACCTAGCTTTAGTCCAGCGTCCAGGTTTGGTAGCATTGCTGCTTGTATTCTGCCAGTATAGTATGGGCTGTCGATTTTGATCCATGCTGTGTCATACTTTTCGAGTGTTCCACCGAATTTTCGACAATTTACTGTATTACCTGTGTAGTCTTCCCTTCGAACAAACCTTTTTTTACTCCCAGCAATGATGCTCCAGTGTTTCTTATGCATGTGGTTGGTATGCCGTTGACATATGCTTTTTGGACTTTCAGAATTGTATTGCCCATGTTTTTCGTATTTGTCTGTTGTGTGAGTACTCTATGACTATTTACAGGTTTATCAATCTGTTGTCTATTATTTGGGTTTGTAGCTATAGACAATTTGCTTGTGTTTTGGTCATTGTTCTTTATTTCTACTAGTTTTGACATCTGTTCTTTTAGCTTCTTTCATCATTAGTTTCAGTCTACAATTCTTGACTTCATGTCCAAAACTATGGCAAAGATAACATGTAGACATGTTGTGGTTGAGTACGTGTCTACTATATATGTGTCAACAACCTGTAGCTGGTAGCAGTGCACAATAATTGGAGACACTATCAGTATCTTCAGATAATAGTATCTGTGTGGGCAATGGTGAAGAGTCTCAACAGCAAGAATCTCTTTCAGTCAGTGTCACTGTTGATGACGCTCTGGCGAAGCTGACTGTGATGAACTTGGTGTAACAATGCTGTACTACAATGATGATAACAACACTGGACAACAATAAAACCTATCAGACGTGTTAGCTAAATGACAATAACACCTGTGGACAAAATAATTACAAATAGTAGATACATTAATGACGTTAAAGAACAATAAATAATGGACTAGGTTACAAAACGAGACAAAAGTTCTAGCTAGCAGTCGAAAATTTACTTAAATTCTAAGTCAATTTCCGAACGGAACGTACTTTTGGGTGATGATGCAATAACCACAAAAGTAGCCCACCAACCTCCCACTATTGATGAGGATGAGTAAACATATTGATGGAAGGGTGCCTGTTGACTCTGGAATACTAAGCAGGACACATATACAAATCAAGTGAAAACAGCTTAACCTGTATAAATTCCACCCCGGTGTCCTTGATGGCTTGGTCCAGATGCTTGGCTTCACTTCAGGATTCTTCACAAGATGGTATGGATCAGCTTCACTGCATTTCGGGCTGAACAAGAATCAGTAGAAGTTTGGTCTTCACAAATGGTGATCCTCAAAAATCTGGCGTCAAAGGTGCCTATTACACTACTGATGGCACTGGAAACTTGGATCTGAAAAATATTCTTTAATCTAACACTGAGATTAGTTCAACAGAGCACTATAGTGCGTGAAGCACATGAACACGGCTCTAGCTTGATGATTTAAGTGGCTGAGTGCCATAATCCGTTTCCTTGACTGAATAGTTGAAATCTTGAATTAAAGTTCTGTGATATGTACTTTGCCACTGCACACATAAGTAATACGATACACAGTTCATCTAACGTGATGTTTGGCTGAGACGTGAGCTTATTTATTGTTGTCGATGGTAGCCATCTTGGTACCCTTCAACAAGGTCATTCTTTGTCTTCAACACATGGTGTTCACTTTTTTTTCTTTATTACTTGCAGATCACTGTATTCTTCGTTTCTTTCCAACTGTTCTCTATTAAACACTGCACTGATGAAACATTCTCCTTTGATCGTATCTGGGTTCACTCAAGCGGACGTAAAACCCCCAAGTGCCAAGAGCCGGGACTCACTCATCATGCCCGACCTCTTGGGTTTGTGTTCAGGGTTTATAATATTTAGCAGAAATATATCAGTAGGCTAGTAGAATTACTGTACAAGTCTTTCGTGCACACAACACACGTTCAAATCGTCCTTAGAGTACAAAGCAACTTTATTGCAGCCCAGTTCTCACAGTGGTTGCCATCATACCCCACCAGCATCTAGCCTTCCAGTGTTCTGGGCATGACCATCCCACTAACTGTCTGTCCATAAAGACTAACTAGCACCACTAATCGTTATTTGTTTGTGTGGTTACTACACACAGTCGACTATCACTGCACTTTACGGCTACACAAGAATATCAGTGCTATCTACTTACGCACTTCACACTGGTGACGAACATGTCACGGCATGGCTCTAGCTCTGCCATTTGTGTCGGCTTGTTCACAAAGAGGTCAGCTCTCTTGTCACAACTGATGAACCTGTACTGGGCCATTGGCCTTCGGTTACTGCTTCTTCCCTCCTAGTTGTCTGAATCACGAACACTTCTTCATTGTTGTCTGTGACTTCAATAACTACGACCAGCGTAAACGCTTTCAGCGCAGAACTTTCTCAAACTTGACCATCTTCGACTCACACCTCAGCTCAGACTGACTTCAGCGTAACCTCTTCCGGCTTCTTGCCTGGGCGCCGTCACGTGACGCATTAGCTCCGCCAACTAATGTTAGCCATGTTCGCTTGTGTTTCTAACCTGTGTGTCAACACCTCTCTCAAATTCCCACGACTCACACCCCTGCAGTGTTTCGCTGGAATTTCAATCATTCCCAGTAGTGTACTTGATCATGAGATAGACGCCATGTAAAGCCCATCGTCTGGGGCCGTGAACAACCCAGTGGCTGCACTAAAGTGATAATGCCTCGCATTACAACTGTCCGGTGTGTGCAATGACCCAACCCTGCTGTGGTCACTAGAGAAGTGTAAGAGTGGGCGCTGAAACCTCTCGGCCACGTCAACCTGCTGACAGAATGGCTAATCTTTACTATTGTTACATTGTAACAGTAAATGCAACAACACATATGTTACAAATACTACAGTACCAACAAATACAGACAGACTACATGTTCTGGTGCGGTAGCACTTTCGCCAGTAAAACAAACAATGAAACCGCCACCAACAAGCACTATAAATGATGAGGGCAATGGTAGCGGAGTGTTAGATAAAGATAATATTCATTCATTCAGTAGCATGTCCCTTGCAGAACTTCACTCCTCTAACAACCTTCCGGAATACCTCTCGATCATAAGCAAGATGTTCCTCGTCCGATACACCCACCTGGAGATCATCCGCCACATCCTGCACCCATCTTCTCTTTGGCCTTCCTCTTCCTCTCTTCCCAGGCATATACCTCTCCATCATTGTTCTCTCCAAACTTTCGTGACGTTTCAAGTGACCAAAATATTCAAATTTTCTTTGTTTTATCGTCTTTAGTAGCCAGCCTTTTTCAATATTCAGCTCTTGTCGTATGGATGCATTTGTTCTTTTCTGTATCGAAGATATTCTTAGAACTAGTCTATAACATTGCCAGACAACATCCCGGGGTATATAATAAATCAACATTGAAACTTGTTAATAAAATAGCTCGCAAACAACTGTCGTCAAAATGCAGGCTTCTGAAGACAAAACCGAACTGAAGAACTAAGTCGACTCCGTTAGACTTTGACAGTTATGACGCTGTTTATTTCTGCAGCACACATGCTTGTAGCAAATAATAAAGAATCAAATACTGTGCCTGTTCTGACCAGGTCGGCAGTATTACAATTATAATTAAAATGAATATCATGTCCCAAGCCATCTGTGCTCGAAATTCTAAACAATGTCCTTGTCCGTTAACACAGCGTCCTTCTCTCTATCCGTTCTCTTCTGATATCGAGTTTCTGCATTCGTCTGCATATTCATTCATGGCTTATATGAACGTCGTCTCCACACATTGACTGGTTCATTCCATGCCAGTGCCTAGCCAACCTATCCTTCTCAAATTCACATGAGCTGCCGCTCCTAAGAAGCTCCCAAGTCCGTCTGTCTTGTTGTTGTTGACAATCTTCCGTGACGTTTTTGTGTTACCACATCATATCCCTAGATTTATTAGCGTTTTGGCTTTGGGATTCTCTGTTATTTCTAATTTGCCTCATTACGTCACACCTCCCCCTTGAAAATGATGCAATCATTTTAAACTGTTGTCGATTAATATAACCTGACAAGTAGCAGTGCAGATGCAATGAGCCATATGTTGTGCTAATAAGATGGTATGGTCTCCTATCAATCACACCTGCCACTTGGCAAACATTTAACTTCAAAGACAGCTTGTTTAGTAAGTGTCCATGTCTCACAGACGTATGTTGCAATGGGAAAGATCCATCCATCCATCATGTGCCATGCCGGTAAGCGTGGGCGGTCATGTTCTGCCATCTCACTCGATCACCAGAGTCGTGGATCAGTTCCGTGTTTCTGTCTTGACCATGCCACAAGGCCAAGCCATCCAGATACTTGTTTCTAGGTCTTCCCCTTGGTCTGTTCCCCTCGATCTTACCAGTTGTCACCAAGTTCTCCAAATCATTTCTTCTCATAACATGTCCAAAAAATTGTGACTGTCTACGTCTAATGTCTCTAATCAGTTTACGATCTTCATTTGTTTCTTGAAGGACTTGTTCATTGGTCTTTCTGGCCGTCCATGGTATTCTTTGCATTTTCCTCAGAAACCACATTTCTACAGCCATCAGATGTTTTTCAGCCTGGCTGCTCATTGTCCAAGCTTCACATCCATATAAAAGTACAGGTTCTATGTAGCACCTCAACACTCTTTTTCTCGTTTCAATTGACATCTTTTTATTGGTCAGTATGTTTTTCATCTTGCTAAAGGCTACTTTTGCCATGGCGATTCTTGTTCTAATCTCTTCCAGGCATCTCCCATCAGATGTTATCACTGTTCCAAGATAATTGTACCTATTCACTTGTTGAAGAATATTCCCATTTACTTGTATATTACACTGTGGTATTTCGTTCTTCCTAGTGACGACCATAATCTGTGTCTTTTTACAATTTAATTCTAACCCTTGTTGTTCACTGTGTGTAACAACCGCATCTACTAAATTTTGCAGGTCCTGTTCATTGTCTGCAATTAATACTGTATCATCTGCATATCTAATGTTATTGATGCATCGTCCCCCAATGTTGATTCCTTCCATATCTTCAATATTTCTGAAAATATTTTCACTATACAGGGAAAACAGATCTGGAGACATTACACATCCCTGTCTCACACCTCTCTTAATAGTCTGATGTTGGCTTACTTCATTATCAACTTTTATGGCAGCTTGTTGTTGGGAAAGATGCATGATCTCAAAAATCTAACTTTTGTAGTTCTATCTGTCCCACTCCACAATTTATTTGGTTGTCTTATCTTTTGAAGAGCAATAGATATTCGTCTTTTAATTTCTTTCATTGTGTCACCATTGTTGGTAATTAATTACCCAGGATAATCGAAATGTTTGGGTTCCAAATGTTGCTGTATGTAGCCGAGGCGCGGTGTTGGGGTGAGCGCCCAACATTGCTTAAATACCTCAATGGCTCGTGAATACATAACCTATGCAGCAAAAGTCCAACTCCTGGCCTTCACGTGGCGGGCCCGTTTAAACTAACAGGAGAAGGGGCGACGGCGAGTCTCTGGCGCCGGAAAATAACCAGTATGCTCTAGATGTGTATGCACGTACATGCATGCGCAGACAGGTGTGTGCGCGCGTACACATCTACACTCGAGTGAGACCACAGTCTGCTCTAGCAAAGAAAGGTGCTGAAGACGGAGGCAACCAGCCAAGAGGCGCACCACAGAAATCAGGATGCCACGCAATCACGCAAAATGGAATATGTCGACTACTGCTAATCGTTATGGTGCTCGCCCTGCTTTGGACCCCCAGGCAGGTGCAGTGGCGGACCCTATGTCTCGAAAGGGTCCAACCCCAACTACTGGAGGTCCTTCTCAGATGTCCTGTGGAGCCAGGGGACATGAGAATAGGACGACTGGCCATACTAAACGAAGACTTAAAATAATGCACTGGAATGCGGAGGGAGTCAGCAACAAAAAAATAGAATTAGAAAAAATCTTGGACCAAGAAAAAGTAAGCATATGTTGCTTGCAAGAAACCCACCTCAATGAAAATATAGCCTTCAAAATCAGAGGCTACCAGTGTTACCGATCTGACCGAAAGGACAGGCGAAAAGGTGGGATACTGACCCTCGTAAGAAATAACATCATGGCTTCCCAAATCAAAGTCTACATGGAAGGGGCTGAGTATCAGACACTTAAACTTAAGACAGGTAATACAGATCTACATCTGATCAATTACTACTGTCCAAGTGACCGCCCACAGGCATTGGACACACTACCACTAAAAGAAAAAAAATGATTGTGTGTGGCGATTTCAACAGCCACTCGCAGAGCTGGGGCTATGATCACATGGACCAGAGAGGAGAGAGACTGGAAGACTGGCAGGATGAGAATAGATTCATCTTGATTAACAAGCCGTCCGACCCACATACTTTCTACTCGAGATCATGGCACTCTACAACTACACCTGACCTGACTTTTCATTCACCAGACCTGGAGTGGAACATTACACGAATTGTTGGGAAACAACTTGGTGGCAGTGACCATCGGCCAGTCTTTCTAACCGTAGAAAATGAGCTTGTAAGTGAAAGCAGCACCCTCTCGAGGTGGAACTACAAGAAAGCAGACTGGGCAATGTACAAGCATCGCACCAGCATACTGGTTAGAAACCTGAACACTGAGAAAGACATAAATAAAGTAGTTGAAGAGTTTGGGAAATGCATACTACAGGCAGCGCGAGAAACAGTACCAAGAGGAGCCCGTAAACAATATAAACCCTACTGGAGTAGTGAACTGGAACAGTTGCATAATGATGTGGAAGTGTGTAGAAAGCAAGCAGAGGCCACACCCAGCCAAGAGCACCACAATAAATTCCAGCATGCAAAAGCCAAATTTCAAAGGACCAAGCTGCAGGCTAGACGGAAAAGCTGGCAGGAGAAAACGGAGTCTCTGAACTTTGAAAGAGACACAAGGAAATTGTGGAAGCTAATAAAACAGCTTAATGATGAGGGCACAGGGAGAAACTCAAAAATTGCGCTACATAAAGATGGAAAAATCTTAACAAGAAAGCAAGCAGCTGACCATTTTGCGGACTCATTCGCACAAGATAATAATATCAAAATTAGTCCAGAGAAACAACAAGAGATTCGAGAGAAACGACAACATACAGGACAGAAGGAAATAGTACATGAGGTCCTGGAGGCACCCATCACAATCAGCGAACTGGAGCTAGCCATATCAAAACTGAAAATGAGAAAGTCACCAGGAGCTGATGGTATCTCCAATGAAATGATCAGGAACCTAGGAACAGAGGCCAAAACAAAGCTGTTGCAGATCTTCAATAACAGCTGGACCTTTGGCAGTGTTCCACAAGCCTGGAGAGAAGCAATCATGATACCCCTCCTAAAATCAGGGAAAGATGGTTCCATTGCCTCTAGCTACAGACCAATTAGCCTCACCAGCTGTCTCTGCAAAACACTGGAGCGCATCATTAATCACAGATTGCAGTGGTACATTGAAAGTAACAACATCCTTGTGCCATAGCAGGCTGGCTTTAGGCAGTGCTACTCTACGGAAGATCAGACAACCTACCTCTCTCAAGAAATTGAGGATGCATTCCAAGAGAAGAAGCTGGTGCTTGCGGCATGGATAGATCTGAAGAAAGCCTTTGACAAAGTCTGGAAAGAAGGTTTGATGAAGAAACTGAGAAACTGCAAAGTCAATGGAAGAATTGTCAAAGACTCGACCGCATCCCCTGCGCCAGGAAGAGCAGTCAATCATGAAGAGACCAGGAGGGGATACGGTGCCCGAGGGAAGGGCATGGGAGATGAGGTAATAAGAGTTGGGTGACCATTCCCTCATGAGACACGCAGGCGGTGTTCAGAGAGTTAGCACTCTAATCACGATAACATCACGCCTCGTGGTAGCCACAGAGAAGTTGAGTATACACTCAACGTACCACGTCTGCCATCAGCGTGCCATGTGAGGCAACACGCACCAAGGTGAAGGTCAATCCCCGTGGTGTGTGAGGAGGGAATGAAAGATTGGCAGACGGCCGGACGGGACTTGTAGTGTTCACCTCGTTAGAGTAGCGATAGGGGTATTTGTGTTTATTTGTGTAGAAAGTTAGCATAGGGGTAGCAGCTCGTGATAGATAATACTGTGGCTGTATGTTGTGTGTTTCAATAGCGACTGTTCACTGCTTGTAGCGAGCCAACGGCAATAAATGTACCATTTAATTTCCTCGCACACGACTTGCAAGTTTTCTTGTATGGTGTGCCAGAAGTACCCGATGATGCCTGTCAGTTGAGTTGTTGACAAGAATGTACAAATGGGTGAAAGCATACTTGCACAACAGAAGAGCCCGAGTACAGATAGACGGACTCAAGAGCAAGAAAGTACTACTGCATCACGGTGTCCCCCAGGGCGGAGTCTTGTCCCCCACACTTTTTCTAATCTTCATCAATGATCTTGTTGCTCACCTACCGCATGGAATTAAAGCGGCAATGTACGCCGATGACCTCGTTCTATGGAGCACAAATGAATATGCATCAGTGGCCACCAGATTGCTACAAAGAGCTGTAGATACATTTGCTGCATGGGCAAATAGATGGTGTGTCAGCATAAACACTGACAAGTGCAGCACTACCCTATTTACCCTCTCTCCAAAACAAAAGGCAGGGATCATCCAGATAAATGGAACACCCCTAAGAGAAGATAAAGAACCAACATACCTTGGAGTAACATTTGATGGCAGGCTGACATGGAGAAAGCACATCAACAAAGCAGTAGCAAAATCCAGAAGGAAAATAGCCATCCTGAGAAAGCTAAGTGGAACCACATGGGGAGCCAGTACGAAAATACTTAGCAAAGTTTACCAACAGAGCATACGACCACACCTGGAATATGGGTCAACTGTGTGGTGTTCAGCATCACAAACCACACTACAAGAGTTGGACAAGGTGCAAAATCAAGCACTTAGAGTCACCACAGGAGGGATGAATATCAACCCCTATAGTGGAAATGGAGAAGATGGGGAGGACACAGGCACTGAGTGAGCGCAGAGATACGAAAACGCTAATACAAGCAGAAAAGTTCCTCAGCTTGCCAGGCCACCCTATGAAGAACAGATTTGAAAACCTAGCTATGGGGCGGTTGAAAAGAAGTAGTTTTATCCACCAGGCCAAACGACTCTGCAGAGAAACCACTGATCTGCCCACAGTTGGTATCCCCCTAACAACTATTCCAGAGCGAACTCCATGGAAAGATGAGCATAGACTATCGTTAAAAATCCAGACAAAAGTGAGAGGAATATTTGACAAGGAAGAACAGAACAGTGTGCAGCGCAGAACAGCCACTCTCAGCTTCCTTGATGAAGAATACCCACAGAACCTCTGGATCCGAGTCTACACAGATGGGTCAGCACAAAATGCTGTTCGAAATGGAGGAGCGGGAGTGTACATAGAATATCCAAATAATACTAGGGACACAGCCAGAGTACCGACAG
Organism: Cepaea nemoralis; assembly: GCA_014155875.1. NCBI lineage: Eukaryota > Metazoa > Mollusca > Gastropoda > Stylommatophora > Helicidae > Cepaea > Cepaea nemoralis. The sequence continues at coordinate 95,210 of JACEFZ010020148.1, forward strand.
GAAAGTACTGCCATAACTATGATGCTGAAATTGAGGCAATCAAGATAGCAACAGAGAAATTATTAGATACCAACCATGGTACACAACCTGTGGTGCTACTGACAGATGCAAAATCAGTACTCGACGCGCTCCTGTCTGGGAAATTGCCAGTACTAAGGACACTACTTTCTGAACTTAGCAGTCAGCATAAGGTCACCATACAGTGGATACCATCCCACTGTGGAGTACCCGGAAACGACAGAGCTGATCAATTGGCTAAGGAAGGAGCCAAAGAAGAACAGCCTGATGTGCCCGTTACATACCACCAAAAGAAAAGAATGATCAAATCAGTCAGAAAGCCACCAAAATCTGCTCAAGATGACTACCACGTTATGGACAGACCAGAACAAGTCATTATTCTGCGCCTCAGAACAGGACACAATAGATTACGCAACCACATGTATACAAAATTCAAGATTGGTGAAACAGCCATGTGCACATGTGGATTGGCGTCGCAGACAGCAGAGCACATACTCCAAGACTGCCCAAAATATAACATATCTAGGCAAACCTTCTGGCCTAGAGAGACGACAGTGGAAGATAAACTCTATGGACCACTGTGTGAACTGAAAAAAAACAGTTCAATTCATGCAAGAGACGACATTGCAGATATAGACATATTTCAAGCGAACGAAGGAAGAAGAAGAATCGAAATGTTCACCACCTCCAATTTTCCTCATTAACATATATTTCTTTCTAAATATTAGTTTTATCTGTGTGTATTTTCTTTGTTTTTGCTATGATAATATACAGAAGGGGCTTTTATCCGCCTACTCCTTCATGGTCAGGCTAAAGACTTACAAAAAGCACCTTGTAAGTTGTGATTTTCACTATTCTTTTGGTTTGAGGTTATTATAGTTTTTCTATACCATCCTGTGATGTGTATAGTTATACTGTATCATCAGCGTATCGAATCTCTGGTATTTCATGATCACCGATATTTAGGGCATCATACGTGGTTTGTGAGCCCGTATACCCGGGTTCGAAACGCAGCGGTGCTGGTTTTTTCAAAAAAGGTATAGGAGCCGGTCGTTCAGAAAGCAATGGCAAACTACTAAACGTAAAATTTGCTCAGGAATCACGAACAGCGAAAATGCTGGGGTTGACTGCTACGACCTGTGAAGGACATGCAACTTTTTTTTTAATATCATGTCCGACATTTCTCATTATATTTTCGTCGGACAGGTTAAAGAAATAGGGGGACAGCACACAACCCTGACGGACTCCTTGCTAGATGTCTAACCAATATGATTTCTCGACATCTATTCTAACCGCTGCTTGTTGGTCTATATAGAGCCTTTTGAGTTGTACTACATGTGATGGAAAGCCCACTTTCCTAATGATTTCCCAAAGTTTCTTATGTTGTACACAGTAAAATGCCTTTGAATAATCTACAAAACATAAGAATAGATTTACATAAAATTTAAAAGACTGAGCACAACCAACTACTGGCCACGCTGACCGTAACTTCTTTGGAAGCTTCAATAGTCACTATGTTTGTTTGCAATTTAGCCTCCAAGAGCCTCATCAACATTATGTATATTACAACGACTGATTCAACGTCATCAGACACACGGTTAATGCACAATATTTGTATTTTATTTCAAAATATAAAATTTTGTTATTAAACAGCCAACCATATTTACATTCGTACTAACGATAGCTTCTTAAAACTACATAACAAGAAAGCACTTACATAACTCACACAGGCTTTCAGCCTGAAATCATTGGTGCTTCCCTGAGATGGTAGGAACCATCCCTGATGTTGCCGAAAAAGTAACAAAGAGTGCAACAGATAAAAGATAATAACTGTATGGTCGTAGAGGAGTATTACCCAAACAATACCTGGGCTCATGCATATACAGACGGGTCACAACAATTGTAATATTAACATGGGATACCTGCCCTTGTGGTCCATCAATGAGAACAGACACAGTGAATGTTGGTTCTTATGTCAGAGTTTGTAACAGTTCAGGGATTCAGTGTATTGGGTCACGTCTATCTGCCAGCCAGATCAGACTAGGCTTGTGTATAATTGAGCAACAAACTTGGGTTAAATCTCAGCACTACCAGATCCAAGGATAGGGAAGCTCCTTTACTGGCTCACTTTACTATGTCATATAAACAAGGTCATTTACTAGCTCACTTTACTATGCCATAAACACAAGTTCCTTTACAGACTCACTTTACTATGCCATTAAACAAGGTTCTTTACTGGCTCACTTTACTATGCCATATACACGACTTAAGGCACATATTGTTGCTGGAAACATGTTTGTATAGACCAGACACATGTTTGTATAGACTAGACACATGTTTGTATAGACCAGGCACATGTTTGTATAGACTAGACACATGTTTGTATAGACCAGGCACATGTTTGTATAGACCAGACACATATTTGTATAGACCAGACACATGTTTGTATAGACCAGACACATGTTTGTAGAGACCAGACAACACTCGGGGCTGATGTGGTCAGTGTCACACCAGCCGCCTTTACTTCCCAAGATATTTCCTGTAGCCATTTTGGGCTGGGTCCACCTGTGATCCCAGGTCAAGTTTAACAATTCGAATCCGCCCTCCAGCATTTCGAACCCTTGATCTCCAGTGAGACAAGCGAGTGTCTAGCCACTAGGTTAACACTCCCATGTCATAGAACTCACCCCAATAGAAAACACGAAAAGAAAAGACATTTGGTATAATTATTCTTCTCTATGTTGAACACATGTGAATACAACACTTCACCAGCTTTCATGTCAACAACACCCACACCACAACCGGTAGTTTGTTTCGTCGCAGCTGAACTTGTACACACACGAGTACTTGACACTTGATCCAGACTTTGCTTGTATTGGACACCAACACTCAGATGTTCGTTCTCCCAGAGCCAACATGAAATAGCTGCCACATAGAGTCCATCAACTGGAGCTGTGAATATCCCGCTGTCTGCATTAAAGTTACTGCCAACATTGCAGGTTGTTGTATAGTACTGACTTATTGTAGTGTTGACAGCAACTTTTCCTTGAAATGTCTTCCAAGCAGTAAATCCACATCTAGTTCCTGGAGATTTCACTTCTGTAAAAGAATCAACGCAAGTTTTCTCTCCATTTAAATCTCTTGTAAAAAACAAAACTACAATCCCAAACTATACGAATGCTAACTATCATCATCAGCAAGGTAAATAAGAGAGCATGTTGAAACAACTATATCCATTCATCTATCCAATTGTTACATTATGTTCCAGGTATGTAAGACAGCTTGTTGAAACAACTTTATCCATTCATCTATCCAGTTGTTACATTATGTTTAAGGTATATACGAGGGCATGTTGAAACAACTTTCATCTTCTGCCCTTTATCCTCCATTGGAGAATTATCCTTAAAACTACTCATACCATGCCGTCTGATATTTTTCTGTTCTCACTCCATGTGCTCCATATTATTGATCTATGTCTCTATCTTGTCCATGTGTCTGTATTAAGTTTATATATATATATATATATATATATATATATATATATATATATATATATATATATATATATATATATATATATATATATATACAAACACACACACACTTATATATAAACAAAATACAGACACATGAAAAAGACAGAGACATGCTGACCTCTACAAGGAGGATTACCTGGTCAATATTTAGCTCGCCAAGCGAACTTCGATTGCAGACATCGAACATTTGACATTTCCATGATGGAAGACTGTCTGAAATCTTCCCTCATTGTCTTCCTTTAGATCTTTGTCCATTTATCTGCCCATTTGTTACAGTATGTTCTCGTTTGTCCGTTTTCCCTTCTGCCATGCGTCCACCTTGACGAGGTAGAGGGGCTTGCGCGTTCCAATGACCCCAAAAGCTATGCTGACGGTAGCACAGCTACTGGTAGGGCCACTCATGTCGGACAGGTCAAGGGAGAGGAACCAGACGAAGAGAAGCACAAACCTGCTGCTTTGTAGGTAGACTGGGGACAGTCAAAGGCTAGAGAAAGCATACCGAAAAATGCTTGTCGAAATCGGATGTACTGAGCCACAGGCTTGACAAAGAAGTGCAACGTAACTTATCATTTCATGATGCCACAGATGAAAATTAATCGTTATGGTGCTAATCCCGTGAAGTCCCATCAGGCGGTGATAGTGCCGGGCCCCCTGCCTCGAGGGGGTCCACCCATGACTACTGGTGGTCACCTTCCCTGTGCTGTGGAGTCAAGGCACAGAGGAGTAGGTTAAGAGCTATTGACCAAACACCCTGGACACTCAACATACTACAGTGGAATGCCGAAGGAGTTTATAACAAGAAAGTCTCCCTGACACAGCGTCTTCATAAAGATAGAATAGATGTGGCATGCATTCAAGAGACACACCTCAACGCCAATTGCAAATATTCAGTCAGGGGATATCAGGCCACACGTTTTTGACCGCGAAGGACACAAAGGAGGAGTTCTAATACTTACACGAACTACAATACCTTGCAGCGAAGTATCTGTGATCTCTGACAACCAAACGGAAATTATAGGTGTTGATATAATGATAAAGGACGTGAAAATAAGAATTTACAATCTGTATAGCCCGGCAGATAAGGATCTTACACTCTCAAACATGAAAATAACTGACACAAATTGCATTATTGTCGGAGACTTTAATAGCCATTCAGAAAGATGGGGATACCCAGATACTGACAAAAGAGGAGATGAAGTGGAGGACTGGGAAATAGACTCAAATCTCCATCTACTCAACAAAGCGGATGACACACCGAGCTTCTACTCCAGAAGATGGATTACCACTTCTACTCCAGACTTAGCTTTCTGCACAGGAGACATCCTCCACAAAATCGATCGCCATGTGCTTGACCAATTAGCAGGTAGTGACCACAGACCAATCAAGCTTGTAATGAATATGGAGTATGTTCCACAGGAGCAAAAGCCTTTGCCCCGCTGGAATTACAAACGAGCAGATTGGGACAGATTTGCCATACTAACAGACAAATATTGTGAAAACATAAATACACGATATGGCAACATGAAGCAAATGGTGGAAAGTCTAAACAGAGCAATAATACAGGCAGCCACTGAGTCTATTCCAAGAGGAGCGAGGAAAAATTACAAACCATACTGGACTGAAGAACTACAAATTTTGGAGGACAAAGTTGAAGATGCCAGGAAGACTGCAGAGAGAGAACAAACAACTGAAGCGAACATCTCTCTCAAAGCCATCTCAGCAAAATATAAAAGAACAGTAAATCAAACAACAAGAGATTGTTGGAGGGAAAAAACAGAAAACCTGAATTTTGACAGGGATGGAAACAAACTATGGAAACTAGTGAAAGCCATGAACAATGAAGGACCTAGAAACAAACAAATAACAATTAAACAAGGAAATGCCTTGCTTACAGGAAAAAAGGCTGCAAATGCACTAATGGAACACTATGCCAGTGCAAACCACATTGATATTACAACCGAACAGAAGAAAGCAATCAAAGATAAACAGATACATCATAGTAATACAGAGACAGCAGCAGAATATATGATGGCAAATCTAACAATGGAAGAAATGGAACGGGCAATGAATACCCTAAAAAAGAAGAAATCACCAGGAAAGGATGGAATCACAAATGAAATGCTAATAGGACTAGGCACTAAGGCAAAAAAGAAACTACTAGCAGTCCTAAATTACAGCTGGAAGAGAGGAATAGTCCCACAGGCATGGAAGGAAGCTATACTAATACCAGTCCCAAAGAAAGGAAAAGACCTGGAAGAACCAAATGGCTATCGACCTATCAGTCTACTTAGCTGTGTAGGAAAATTAATGGAACGCATTATCAATGGCAGGCTAACATGGCATCTGGAAGAAAACCAACTCTTAACACCACACCAAGCAGGATTCAGAAAGTACAGATCCACTGAAGATCAAATAACCTATATAGCTCAGGAAATAGAGGATGCCTTCCAAGAGAAAAAGCACACACTAGCGGTCTGGATAGATTTAGAAAAAGCATTTGATAAAGTATGGAAGGAAGGACTGAAAGTAAAACTGCAAAAAATGCATGTTTGTGGGAAAATGTACAAATGGATCAGTCACTACTTTGAGAACAGAACTGCCAGGACAAAAGTACAAGGACAAACCAGCAAAATGATGCTGTTGGAGCAAGGTGTCCCCCAAGGAGGAGTTCTTTCACCAATATTATTCCTAGCATATATAAACGACATCACGGAAAATTTTCCAGCCAGAGTACACACATCATCCTTTGCAGATGACCTAGCCATATGGACATCTGAAGAATATATTAGTACAGCTAACAGCAGAATACAGCAAGCCCTATTAGCGCTAGAGGACTGGTCAAAATCATGGCTAGTGAAGATAAGTGAGGAGAAAACAACATGCACAGTGTTCTCCCTCTCAAATAAAACTCAGCAACCTAAGCTGGTATTGAATGGAAAAATATTGCGCCATGAAGAAAATCCAAACTATCTAGGAGTCACCTTTGATCGTCGCCTGACATGGAAAACACAGGTTGAGAAAAATCGAACAAGAGCAAGGCAAAGAATGGCAATCATGAAAAAGCTTGCTGGTACAACGTGGGGAGCAGATGAGAAAGTTCTCAAGAAGTTATATACTGGACGGGTGAGGCCAGTACTGGAATATGGCATTGCAGCTTGGGCAACAGCAGCTAAGTCAAACTTTAACAAAATAAGTAGAGTCCAAAATCAAGGAATGCGAATCATAACTGGAAGCCTGAAGACAACGCCTATTAATGAACTAGAAAAGATCACTTGTTTACAACCAATGCAGGATAGAAGAGATAGCAGAGCCCAGCAACAAGCAGAAAAATTTAGAAGATTGACAGACCACCCTATGTATAAAAGGTTTAGTGGTTTTGGAAAGGGAAGACTGAAGCGTAGCAACTTTGTAGAAACTGCAAAACGAAAGATTAGGGCAGATCCCATACTTAACATATCAACAGTCAAACCCATTTACAATGCAGACAAGTTCCCAGCTTGGAGACAGCAGCAACTGCCTGAGATGATAGAAAACATTCCTGGTATTGAGAAAAAGAACACTCAGCATGAAACCGAAAGAAGAGAAATAACCCTAAACTACATAAAAGAACATTACCCAAGCAGCAATTGGACCCATGCATATACAGATGGATCAGCCAAAAATTCAATAGAGAATGGAGGAGGAGGAATTCTCCTAAATTTAAAAAATGGAGTGAAAAAAACACATTCAGTGGCAACTGGAAAGTTTTCAAGTAACTTCAAAGCGGAGGTAGAGGCTCTGAAAACTGCAGCAGAAATGCTCTTGATGGAGGAAAATAAAGAGAAGCAAATAGCTATCTTCACAGATGCAAAGTCAGCTGTCTCAATACTGAAGAGCAATAACAGCACAGAAATAGCTGACCTAAGAGCAGCACTCCATGGTCTATGCCAGAAATCCACAAAAGTTGTAATACAGTGGATCCCATCACATTGCAGTATACCTGGAAATGAAGAGGCTGACAGACTGGCAAAAGAGGGTGGACGACTACCACAGCCTGACATAGACATAACCTACAATGAGGCAAAGAGGTTGATAAAAAGCACCTATAGAACCAAATGGGAATCAGAGCATCCAGGCCACCAGAAGGATGATGCATATTACAAACTCGACCGAAGAGAACAAGTAGCAATCTTCAGACTCCGCACAGGACATAACAGGCTGAAATACCACTTATTCAATAAACTAAAGATAGGAGATACCGATGAATGTAATTGTCGAACTGAAAAAATGACAGCAAAACATTTGCTGCAGGATTGCCCAATATATGCAGAACAGAGAAAGATATTTTGGCCCACACCTGCTTCATTTGAGGACAAGCTCTATGGAGATATCAACAAGCTCAAGTTGACCGCAGCTTACTTTAACTACATACAGGTTGACATTTAAAGGTGTATGAAGAAGTATTCAGACTGCCACACTTCATACCACAGGTATGTCGGTTACAAAAGCCTCCCAGAGGCATGAAATGGAATATTGCTTGGATAGCAAATCCATTACGTGGAAAGTCCGAATCAAAAGCTCACTGTGTGGGCTTCATAAAAGGTGGAAAAAGTGTCCTAGTGGCACGAAATGGAATATTGCTCGGATAGCAAATCCATTACGCGGAAAGTCCGAATCGAAAGCTCACTGTGTGGATGTCATCTGCACACTGCATTCTTCTGGTTTCCGGAAGAACAGCCTATGGTGAACGGAAGGCCCAATATACGGAAGTGAGGCTAAGCAGCCATGTGCAGGACGTGATGATTCCTTGGGTGAGCCCAGTACCAGAGCGTTGTGTGTTGGCTCTGCAATTATGGAAGCCTCCTTGGATGGCGGGGAATGCCCATGGTCTGCCCCTGCCTTCCCTTGAGGGCTGACCAGGATGTCTTTGGCTGTTCTATAAGGGCCAGCTAGGATGGGAGATAACACCACAACAGTGAGAGTCAAACGTCCTAAGAAACTCCCGGGAAGGTTAACCTGGTCAACAAATGCCAGCAGAAGTTGGATGTGTCGGTCTAACGGAGCAAGAATGCAGCTCTGCTGTAAACAGGCACAACGCAATGACATCCGGAAAAAAAAAACTCCGGATGAACGCAGAAGAAGAAGTGTGTCCTTTTACAAGAGTGTAATCTCAAACAGCTGTGCAACAACAAAACACCAGCTCCATTAAAATACTTGTAAGAAGACAAATATGAGTGGAGAGTCGTGATCGCCAGTGTCTGGTTTTGAACAGCAGCAGCAACAACAATAGTAAGAACAAAAACAACAACACAGCAACCGGGCGACATAATAAAAACAACATAATATATAATAACAACAACAACACCAACAACAACACTAATGCAGACATAACGGTATAGATGATGTGAGAGTTACCTAATTGTTGTAATCTCGGGGACATAACTGCTACCTCCTGGATTAACTGGGACAGCTGCAAAAGTGACATAAATACTATACTATACTATACTATACTATACTATACTATACTATACTATGGAACTAAGATGGTACAGTGTCTAGCCCGCTTGCCTACCAGATCCTAGGGTAATGAGTTCGAATACCGTTCGATGAGAACATATTTTCAGTGATCTGGACATCCAGGTGGACCCAGCCTAAAATTGGTACAGGAAATGTCCTCGGACGTAAAGGCGGCCGACCTGATATTGACCACGTCATCCGGTGAGCGCTGATTGCTCTGTAAAAATATCGGGCTAGCAACATTGTCGTTGTGATGACGTACTCCAGCAACATTGTCGTTGTGATGACGTACTCCAGCAACATTGTCGTGATGACGTACTCCAGCAACATTGTCATTATGATGATGTACTCCAGCAACATTGTCGTTGTGATGACGTACTCCAGCAACATTGTCGTTGTGATGACGTACTCCAGCAACATTGTCGTTGTGATGACGTACTCCAGCAACATTGTCATTGTGATGATGTACTCCAGCAACATTGTCGTTGTGATGACGTACTCCAGCTTCCCTTTCTCATGACGTGCCCACAGAATGTGGACTGTCTACTTCTGATACCAGTGACCAGTTCTCTTTGTCAGTTCACTTCTTTCAAGATGTCTTCACTGCTCTTTCTATCCATCCACTGTGTTCTCATCATTCTTCTACACAACCACATCACCTCAGCTTCCACATCATTCCTCACTGGTCTGTCAATTGTCCATGATCAGGATTGGCTCAATGTAGCCCCAAAGAACTCTTTTCTTCACTTTGATTTGCAAAGATGAATTGCAGAGAATATTGTTCATCTTGTGAAATGCTACCTTTGGTCTATTCTACATTTGGCTTCCTTAATACCACTTCTATTTGTATTTATTATAGTTCCCCAATAATGAAATACATTGACTTGTCTCAGATGTGTTCCGTTCAATTTGGTGTTGTGTGTAATAAATAACAATTGTAATTTGCCCCGAAGCAGTTTCCTGCCATGGGTCTATGATATGATAGGGCCATCACATTCTGTACGCCTGAATGCACAGAGACATAGGTGGCCAATCTGTCCCTGACTTTAGTGTAAGCCTGATTTCACGGAGACATACATGGTCAATCTGTCCCTGACTTTAGTGTAAGCCGGAATGCACGGAGACATAGGTGGCCAATCTGTCGCTGACTTTAGCGGGCTATGAGCATATGCTCGTGCCATTATTAGCACAGTTCGCTATTAACTTGTGTTACATTTGTGTGTAGAGTTGTTCTTTGTAATAAACATTACTTCTCTTTTTCTGTTGGTACATTTGGGTGTACAATTGTTCTTTGTTATATCCATTACTGCTGTTTTTCTGTTGTTACATTTAGATATGCAATCTTTTTTTGTAATAACCATTACTTATGCTTTTCTGTTGTTACATCTTGGTGTACAAGTGTTCTTTGTAATAACCATTACTTTTGTTTTTCTGTTGTTCAGACTAAGTGCTTTCTTTTCTCTTTCTGTTGCATTTATATCTGACAATTCTTGTAAAAGTGTTTCATTGTCAGCATAATGCATGTTGTTTACATTATGTTAAACATTTTTCAACACTCTAATCAATTCTTCGTGTTTCACCATATCGAATGTCTTAATGTAGTTAATAAAGCACAAATATAGAAGTCTGTTCGTTTCAATCATTGTTTCTATTAATGTTCTTATACGTTGTTAGTGTCTTTACCTTCTAAAAACTACCACTGACCATTTCCTATTTCTGATAAATTTTAATGTAGTTACTTTAGTGTTATTGCTATTTTTAATTTTGTGTTGTTTGGTTTTTGTTATGTTTTGCAGATGAAATCATTTTGCTCAAATTTGCTCTATGTTTTGTGATTGTTTTCTTATAATCCCACACAATGTGTTTTCCAGTTGTTTACGTTTCTACACCTTGACCGAAGATTAAAAAAGCAAACCTTTGTGACATTATCATCTCGCTTGCTGGCCAGTTCATTGAGACATGTTCTGAGTTGTTCTAGTGGTTTTAGTCGATCGTTTAACATCTGACACAGGATCCGGAACTGTAACATTGACAACAGAACTGTTCATTTATAGAACATCAATGATATTATTGGATGTTATCACATCAGTCAATCAATCAAGTGTCGTCGTCACATTAAAAGTTGGTATGTAATATTGAAAATTATCTTCTCTGACTTTGGTTGTCGTTGTTGTTGGCGTTGTTGTTGTTGTTCTTCTTCTTATACTGCTTTCTCCTCCTAATCCCCCCCCCCCCCCCCCCCATTTTTTCTTCCTCATCCATTTATTTCTTTTCTTCGTCCTCGTTTCTACATCTTTTTCTTCTTATTACCACCACTGTAAAGCTACTAATACTGCTACTACCACCACCACCACCACTACTACCACCACTATTACTACTACTACTACCACGACTACTACTACTACCACTACTACTACTGTTACTACTACTACTACAACTACAACTACTACTACTACTACTACTACTACTACTACTACTACTACTGCTACTACGACTACTACTACTACAACTGTTACTACTACTACTACAACTGTTCTACTTCATTGGCACCTTGCCGTCTTGACAGACGATAGTTTGTGCTTTAAAAAAGCATAATAACTTTTACCCATGGTGGTAGCGAATGTGACTGATAAGGCCAATTCACGCTGTAAATGTCCGTTCACAGTGGGTGCATATGAACACATGGTCATTTCCACCATCATGCACCATCTTACGTCTCACACGCTCAGTGTGTGACTCATCTGCAATAATTTTTTCCTTTGTCTTTATTCCATTTCTGATGTTTGCCCTTCATGCATCACGTTCAGCTTGTATCGTAGTAGAGGCCGACCCTGGGATCTCTTACCCATCTGTAATTCACCAAAAAAGATGTCCTTTGGTATTCTACCATCATTCATCCTCCTAAGATGTCCTATCCATCTAAGTCTATGAAGAGTGAGCACGGAATAAACCATCACACAACCTGATCTTTCCAATACTTCAGTATTTGTGATTATGTCTTGCCACTTAATACAAAGAATTCTTCGCAGACACCGCATATGAAAGCTGTTTAAATTTTTCTCTTGGTGTGAGTAAGTTGTCCAGGTTTCACTGCCATAGAGAAGAGTACTAAGGACACAGGCTTGATAGACAAGGACTTTTGTTTTGGCAGTAAGCTTCCTGTTCTCCCAGACTCTTTTTCTTAACCTGTTCATTTTTGTTGCTGCCTTACCAATCCGGATGTTGATTTCCTGATCTAGGGATATTGCTATTTACCACTGATCCTAGATTTGTAAAATGGTCTACCATCTCTAGTTCAGCGTCGTCAATAAAGATTGATGGTACCCCATGTGCACCTTGTGACATAATTTGTGTCTTCTTTTTGCTAATTGTTAAACCAAATTCAGAACAAGCATTGGAGAATGCAGATAGTAGACATTGCAATTCTTCCTCAGAGTGGGTTGTAACTGCAGCATCATCTGCAAAAAGCAACTCTCTGATCAGTACCCTCCTAATTTTGGTCTTAGCCTTCAATCTCTGAGCAATGTAGAGGCCGCCATCTGAGCGTGAGTGAATGTATACAACACCATCCTGATCACGAAAGGCATATTTCAGTAGAAGTGAAAAGTATATTCCAAAGAGGGTGGGAGCTAGTACACAACCTTGCTTAACTCCACTCTTGATTTCAAACTCTTCAGAAGTTGCACCATCAAACTTGATTATATCCTTCATGCCTGTGTGGAAGATGGAAGAAGAGTTGGTGGGCAGCCAATCTTCTTTAGTGCCTTGAACAGACCCTCACGACTGACCAAATCAAATGCCTTTGTGAGGTCGATGAAGGCAATAAACAGTGGTTGATTCTGTTCACAGCATTTTTCTTGCATTTGTCGCAATGAGAATATCATATCAATGGTAGACCGGTTCTGTCAAAAGCCACACTGTGATTCGGGGTAGACTTGATCTCCTAGGACTTGAAGTCTGCGCAGAACAATTCTGGCAAATACTTTTCCAACAATACACAGAAGTGAGATACCCCTATAGTTGTTGCAGTCGCTCCGATCCCCCTTGTTCTTGTACAGCGTTATGATGTTTGAATCTTTGAAATCCTGTGGGACTTGTCCTTCTCGCCAGCATAGCTCTATTAGCTGGTGGATCTGTAGAGCGAGTGTGTCTTGCCCACTCCTGATAACCTCTATTGGAATCCCAACCTTATCTGGAGCCTTGCCAGATGCAAGTTCATTTATAGCACACTTAACTCCTGTTATGGTGGGAAGTTTGTCCAGGTGGTCAAGAGTTGGCAGAGCCTCTAGGCGTTGAGGGCATCATCCGCTAGTTTGGTCTCACTTGAGTAAAGCTCCAAATAGTGCTCTACCCATCTGTCCATCTGCTGTTTCTCATCAGTTATGATTTCTCCAGTCAAGGTATTCAATGGTGCACTTCTTTTGATTACTTATTTTGATTCCGTTACTACTACTACAACTGTTACTACTACAACTACTACTATTATTACTACTACTGCTACTACTACTACTACTGCTGCTGCTGCTGCTACTACTACTGTTAGTACTACTACTACTGTTACTACTACTACTACTACTACTACTACTACTACTACTACTACTACTACTGGGAGTCTCTGTGGCGAAGTGGTCAAGCCGTTTGACTCGCGCTCCGAAGGTTGTAGGTTCAATTCTGGGCCGCACCCTTCGGTTTACGAGTTAAATGTTTTGGAGACTCCTGTGGGTCGTCACTAGAAGCTACTAGTTTTAGAAGCTACACTAGAAGTACTACTGCGTCACGGAGTTCCCCAGGGCGGAGTATTGTCCCCCACACTCTTTCTAATCTTCATCAATGATCTCGTTGCTAATCTACCGCATGGAATTAAAGCGGCAATGTACGCCGATGACCTGGTTCTATGGAGCACAAATGAACATGCATCAGTGGCCACCAGATTACTACAAAGAGCTGTAGATACATTTGTTGCATGGGCAAATAGATGGTGTGTCAGCATAAACACTGACAAGTGCAGCACCACCCTATTTACCCTCTCTCCAAAACAAAAGGCAGGGACCATTCAGATAAATGGAACACCCCAACGAGAAGATAAAGAACCAACATACCTTGGAGTAACATTTGATGGCAGGCTGACATGGAGAAAGCACATCAACAAAGCAGTAGCAAAAGCCAGAAGGAAAATAGCCATCCTGAGAATGCTAAGTGGAACCACAAGGGGAGCCAGTGGGAAAATACTTAGCAAAGTTTATCAACAGCGCATACGACCACACCTGGAATACGGGTCAACTGCATGGTGTTCGGCAGCAAAAACCACACTACAAGAGCTGGATAAAGTGCAAAATCAAGCACTTAGAGTCACCACAGGAGGGATGAGATCAACCCCTATAGTGGAAATGGAGAAGATGGGGAGGACACAAGCACTGAGTGAGCGCAGAGATACGAAAACGCTAATACAAGCAGAAATGTTCCTCAGCTTGCCAGGCCACCCTATGAAGAACAGATTTGAAAACCTAGCTATGGGGCGGTTGAAAAGAAGTAGTTTTATTTACCAGGCCAAACGACTCTGCAGAGAAACCACCGATCTGCCCACAGTTGGTATCCCCCTAACAACTATTCCAGAGCGAACTCTATGGAAAGATGAGCATAGACTATCATTACAAATCCAGACAAAAGTGAGAGGAATATTTGACAAGGAAGATCAGAACAGTGTGCAGCGCAGAACAGCCACTCTCAGCTTCCTTGATGAAGAATACCCACAGGACCTCTGGATCCGAGTCTACACAGATGGGTCAGCACAAAATGCTGTTCGAAATGGAGGAGCGGGAGTGTACATAGAATACCCAAATAATACCAGGGACACAGCTAGAGTACCGACAGGAAAGTACTGCCATAACTACGATGCTGAAATTGAGGCAATCAAGATAGCAACAGAGAAATTACTAAATACCAGCAATGGTACAAAACCTGTGGTGCTATTGACAGATGCAAAATCAGTACTCGAGGCGCTCCTGTCTGGGAAATTGCCAGTACTAAGGACACTACTTTCTGAACTTAGCAGTCAGCATAAGGTCACCATACAGTGGATACCATCCCACTGTGGAGTACCCGGGAACGACAGAGCTGATCAATTGGCTAAGGAAGGAGCCAAAGAAGAACAGCCTGATGTGCCTGTAACATACCACCAAAAGAAAAGAATGATCAAATCAGTCAGAAAGCCACCAAAACCTGCTCAAGATGACTACCACGTTATGGATAGACCAGAACAAGTCATTATTCTGCGCCTCAGAACAGGGCACAATAGATTACGCAACCACATGTATACAAAATTCAAGATTGGTGAAACAGCCATGTGTACATGTGGATTGGCGTCGCAGACAGCAGAGCACATACTCCAAGACTGCCCAAAATATAACATATCTAGGCAAACCTTCTGGCCTAGAGAGACGACAGTGGAAGATAAACTCTATGGACCGCTGTGTGAACTGAAAAAGACAGTTCAATTCATACAAGAGACAGCACTGCAGTTATAGACATATTTCAAGCGAACGAAAGAAGAAGAAGAACTAGAAGCTACGGAGTTTGTGCTTTGTGCGACGCTTTCCGTGCTGCGGAAAGAGACCGAGCCATATGGGATAAAACCCGGTGCAATGAAGTGAACCCTGTCAACTTTTAAGCGACTTTTTAAGACTACTACTACTACTACTATTACTACTACTACTACTAATACTACCACCACCACCACAACTGTTACTACTACAACTACTATTACTACAACTACTATTACTATTACTACTACTGTTACTATTACTACTGTTACTACTACTACTACTATACTACTGTTACCACTACTACCACTACTACTACTACTACTACTACTACTACTACTACTACTACTACTACTACTACTACTACTAGAACTACTAGTACTACTACTACCACTGTTACAACTACTACTACCACTACAACTGTTACAACTACTACTACTACTACAACTGTTACTACTATTACTACTACTACTGTTACTACTACTACTAGTACTACTACCACTACTACTTCTACTACTGCTACTACTGCTGCTGCTGCTACTACTACTGTTACTACTACTACTACTACTGTTACTACTACTATACTACTGTTACCACTACTACTACTACTACTACTACTACTACTACTACTACTACTACTACTACTACTACTACTACTAGAACTACTAGTACTACTACTACCACTGTTACAACTACTACTACCACTACAACTGTTACAACTACTACTACTACTACAACTGTTACTACTATTACTACTACTACTGTTACTACTATTACTTCTACTACTGTTACTACTACTACTAGTACTACTACCACTACTACTTCTACTACTGCTACTGCTGCTGCTGCTGCTACTACTACTACTACTACTGTTACTACTACTACTACTACTACTGTTACTACTACTACTACTACTACTACTACTACTACTACTACTACCACTGCTGCTGCTGCTTCTACTACTGCTGCTACTACTACTACTGCTGCTACTACTACTACTACTACTACTACTACTACTACTACTACTACTACTACTACTACTACTACTACTACTACTACCACCACAACTGTTACTACTACTACTACTACTACTATTACTACTACTACTACTACTACTACCACCACCACAACTACTGTTACTACTACTACTTCTACTACTACTACTTCTACTACTACTTCTACTACTACTACTACTACTACTACTACTACTACTACTACTACTACTACTACTACTACTACCACTGTTACAACTACTACTACCACTACAACTGTTACAACTACTACTACAACTGTTACTACTATTACTACTACTACTGTTACTACTACTACTAGTACTACTACCACTACTACTTCTACTACTGCTGCTGCTGCTGCTGCTACTACTACTACTACTGTTACTACTACTACTACTACTACTACTACTACTACTACTACTACTACTACTACTACTACTACTACTACTGCTGCTGCTGCTGCTGCTACTACTGCTGCTACTACTACTAGTACTACTACTACTACTGCTGCTACTACTACTACTACTACTACTACTACTACTACTACTACTTACTACTACTACTACTACTACTACTACTACTACTGTTACTACTACTACTTCTACTTCTACTACTACTACTTCTACTACTACTACTACTACTACTACTACTACTACTACTACTACTACTACTTCTACTACTGTTACCACTACTACTTCTACTACTGTTACTACTACTACTACTACTACTACTACTACTACTACTACTACTACTACTACTACTACTACTACTACTACTACTACTACTACTAATTCTACTACTATTACTACCACTGTTATTACTACTACCAATGTTACTACCACTAATGTTACAACTACTACTACTGTTACTACTACTACTGGTAATATAACACCATCCATCCATCATGTGCCATGCAGATAAGCGAGGGCGGTCATGTTCTGCCATCTCACTCAGTCACCAGAGTTGTGGATCAGCTCCGTGTTCCTGTCTCGACCATGCCACATGGCCAAGCCATCCAGGTATTTACTTCTCAGTCTTTTTCTTGATCTCTTCCCTTCAATCTTGCCAGTCCTCACCAAGTTCTTCAAGTCATTTCTTCTCATAACATGCTCAAAAAATTGTAACTGTCCACGTCTAATGACTCTAATTGATCTTCATTTGCTTCTTGAAGGACTAGTTTATTGGTTTTGCTGTCTGTCCATGGTATTCTTCGCATTTTCCTTAGAAACCACATTCCCACAGCCATCAGATGTTTTTCAGCATGTCTGCTCATTGTCCACGCTTCACATCCATACAAAAGTATGGGTTCTATGTAGCATTTCAACACTCTTTTTCTTATTTCAATTGACATCTTTTTATTGGTCAGTATGTTTTTCATCTTGCAAATGGCTACCTTGGCAATGGCAATTCTTGTTCTAATCTCTTCAAGGCATCTCCCATCAGATGTTATGACTGTTCCAAGATAGTTATATCGATTAACTTGCCAATATGCCCATTTACTTGTATATCACATTGTGGTATTTCCTTCTTCTCAGTAATGACCATTATCTGTGTCTTCTTACTATTCAGTTCTAACCCGTTGATCACTGTGTGCAACAACTGCATCTACTAAATGTTGCACGTCCTGTTCATTGTCTGCAATCAAGACTGTATCATCTGCGTATCTAATGTTATTGATGTATCGTCCCCCAATGTTGATTCCCTCCATATCTTCTATATTTCTAAAAATATTTTCACTGTACAGGGAAAAAAAGATCTGGAGACATTACACATCCCTGCCTCTCACCTCTTTTAATAAGCTGATATTGACCAACGTCATTATCAATTCTGATTGCAGCTTGTTGTTTCCAATATATGTTTTTTACAAGTCTAAGGTCTTTCCCATCAATTAGTAGATCTACAAGCATCCTTATCATGTCGACATGTCTCACTTTATTGAAAGCCTTTGTGTAGTCAATGAAACAAAGATATAGATCTTTGTTTACGTCTATAGAACATTCAATTACTGTTCTCAGTATATACACAGCATTTACTGTACCCTTGCCTTCTACAAACCCACATTGTTCTTCTCCTATTTTGGGTTGTATTTTCTTCCTAACACACTCTCTAAAATTCTCAGCAAAATCTTTGTGATGCGGCTCATTATACTAATTTTTCGATGTTGATCACATTCCAAGGCTCCTGATTTTTTTGGAATTGCAATAAATATAGAATTACATAATTCAGAAGGTATATCTCTAGTATTGTATATTGCGTTCAACAGTCTGGTGACGTGGTCTATTCCATATTCTTCTAAGGCATTGATCATTTCTATTGTGATGTAATGTGTTACTACTACTACTACTGCTGCTGCTGCTACTACTATGACTACTACTACTACTACTACTACTACTACTACTACTGCTGCTGCTGCTGCTGCTGCTGCTGTTGCTGCTACTACTACTACTACTACTACTACTACTACTACTATTATGGGTAACATGGATTGGCTAAGATGCCCGATGGGCGGGGTGGGTGGGTGGGGGGAGAACACCCATGTAGGCAAAGGGTGAATTAGCAGTGAACTAAAGCCGGCTCTGTGGCGAATATTGTAGTTCGCCATTCCGCATACCCAGTTGGCGGGCGTTTGGAATGCAGTACGCCCTGTGTTGGTTAGCATAGGATAGTATGAGTAACGGTCGCTCAGAAGGTGAATATACCTCACATCCAGCCGTCTCCACACTCATCAAATGGCCAGCGCTTTAGACACATACCAAGACAAGATTCAGCTAAGTAACCTGTAACCTCTGTATTTTCTATGTAGTGATTATTTTATTAGTTTGGTGTCTGTGTTGCTTTGTTCTGTGCTGATGAAGGCTTTGGCCGCAACGTTCATTTTGTTTCTTGTAATCGTGTTCTAGTAAAGCTCACAATCTACTTATCGTCCTTTGGTAATTCATTCGTTACTACTACTACTACTACTACTACTACTACTACTACTACTACTACTACTACTACTACTACTACTACTGTTACTACTGTTACTACTACTAATGTTACTACTACTAATGTTACTACTAGTAATGTTACTACTGCTCCCACCACCTCCTCCTACAGCTCCCACCACCACCACCACCTCCTCCTACTGCTGCTGCTACCACCACCACAACCACCACGACCACTACTACTACTACTATGACTAGTTTAAAACCTTTTAGGAATGTAATTTATAAAAGTAATTGTTTTCAAAAACGTTTATACAACAAGTTTCTATCAAAATGTCCAGAACTTTATTTCCAGTACATCTTTCACCTGATGACAGGCCAGTGTAGAGTAATTTGTCATCTATACCATCTCAAACACAGAAAACTAAGCCATTTATAACGTCTCACATACAGTGCATATGATCATTTTTACTGTCTCAATGTTTTAAACACAGAGTACCTGACCACATACACCATCTAAAAGTCTCAAAGTCTCAGAGAACGTGGTCATCTACACAAAGTCTCAGAGAACTTGGTCATCTACACAAAGTCTCAGAGTACTTGGTCATCTACACAAAGTCTCAGAGTACTTGGTCATCTACACAAAGTCTCAGAGAACTTGGTCATCTACACAAAGTCTCAGAGTACTTGGTCATCTACACAAAGTCTCAGAGTACTTGGTCATCTACACAAAGTCTCAGAGTACTTAGTCATCTACACAAAGTCTCAGAGTATTTGGTCATCTACACAAAGTCTCAGAGTACTTAGTCATCTACACAAAGTCTCAGAGTACTTGGTCATCTACACAAAGTCTCAGAGAACGTGGTCATCTACACAAAGTCTCAGAGAACTTAGTCATCTACACAAAGTCTCAGAGAACTTAGTCATCTACACAAAGTCTCAGAGTACTTGGTCATCTACACAAAGTCTCAGAGAACGTGGTCATCTACACAAAGTCTCAGAGAACGTGGTCATCTACACAAAGTCTCAGAGAACGTGGTCATCTACACAAAGTCTCAGAGAACGTGGTCATCTACACAAAGTCTCAGAGTACTTGGTCATCTACACAAAGTCTCAGAGTACTTGGTCATCTACACAAAGTCTCAGAGTACTTAGTCATCTACACAAAGTCTCAGAGTATTTGGTCATCTACACAAAGTCTCAGAGTATTTGGTCATCTACACAAAGTCTCAGAGTACTTGGTCATCTACACAAAGTCTCAGAGAACGTGGTCATCTACACAAAGTCTCAGAGAACGTGGTCATCTACACAAAGTCTCAGAGTACTTGGTCATCTACACAAAGTCTCAGAGAACGTGGTCATCTACACAAAGTCTCAGAGAACTTAGTCATCTACACAAAGTCTCAGAGAACTTAGTCATCTACACAAAGTCTCAAAGTACTTGGTCATCTACACAAAGTCTCAGAGTACTTAGTCATCTACACAAAGTCTCAGAGTACTTGGTCATCTACACAAAGTCTCAGAGAACGTGGTCATCTACACAAAGTCTCAGAGAACGTGGTCATCTACACAAAGTCTCAGAGTACTTGGTCATCTACACAAAGTCTCAGAGTACTTAGTCATCTACACAAAGTCTCAGAGAACGTGGTCATCTACACAAAGTCTCAGAGTACGTGGTCATCTACACAAAGTCTCAGAGTACTTGGTCATCTACACAAAGTCTCAGAGTACTTAGTCATCTACACAAAGTCTCAGAGAACGTGGTCATCTACACAAAGTCTCAGAGAACGTGGTCATCTACACAAAGTCTCAGAGAACGTGGTCATCTACACAAAGTCTCAGAGAACGTGGTCATCTACACAAAGTCTCAGAGAACGTGGTCATCTACACAAAGTCTCAGAGAACTTAGTCATCTACACAAAGTCTCAGAGAACTTAGTCATCTACACAAAGTCTCAGAGAACTTAGTCATCTACACAAAGTCTCAGAGTACTTAGTCATCTACACAAAGTCTCAGAGTACTTAGTCATCTACACAAAGTCTCAGAGTACTTGGTCATCTACACAAAGTCTCAGAGAACGTGGTCATCTACACAAAGTCTCAGAGAACGTGGTCATCTACACAAAGTCTCAGAGAACTTAGTCATCTACACAAAGTCTCAGAGAACTTAGTCATCTACACAAAGTCTCAGAGAACTTAGTCATCTCTCAGAGAACGTAGTCATCTACACAAAGTCTCAGAGAACTTAGTCATCTCTCAGAGAACGTAGTCATCTACACAAATTCTCAGAGAACTTAGTCATCTACACAAAGTCTCAGAGTACTTAGTCATCTGACTGACTGGCACCTTGCCGTCTTGACAGACGATAGTTTGTAAAATGGAGTTATAACTCTCCAAAACACAAAGCCTGGGCTGAATTTAAAGACTATGTGTTGAGCATGCAGCATGATCCCTCTCTCGGCCTGTCTAGTTTACTCCAGAGGAAAGTAACACCAATACGTTTGGAACAAGACAAGCTGCAGAAGCTGTTGGATCAGCAAAGCAATACTCTAACTGTCTGCCTGTTGGAGCTTCCATCCTAGACCAGATGCTGACCATGACATTTCTTTAGATTGCATTTTTATCGTCTCAATGTTTTAAACACAGAGTACCTGACCATATACACCATCTAAAAGTCTCAAAGTCTCAGATAATTTGGTCATCTACACGGTCTCAAAGTCTCAGAGTACTTGGTCATCAATACAGTCTCAAAGTCTCAGAGTACTTAGTCATCAATACAGTCTCAAAGTCTCAGAGTACTTGGTCATCTACACGGTCTCAAAGTCTCAGAGTACTTGGTCATCTACACGGTCTCAAAATCTCAGAGTACTTGGTCATCTACACGGTCTCAAAGTCTCAGAGTACTTGGTCATCAATACAGCCTCTTAGACATAAACGCGGTCTCACAGTCGCAGAGTTCTTGGTCATCTATAAGGTCTCAAAATCACAAACTGAGGCAAACGTTCTCATAGACCGCAAACTGAGACCCCTGAACACATCGTTCAATTCTGTCCAACTTTCAGAGATCTGGGCTGCCAGACATACCAGGAGCTGAGCTGTAGCAGAAGTAAAGGGGCACAGACATGGAGAAAATGATGAACTTCATCCCGGCAGGAGGCAGCATGTCCAGTTAATAGAACACAAAGTTGGAGAAGACGACAGACACAACAAACACTCAATTTCATGCCAGCAACAAACACGTATTTCACGCAGTTTCATGCCAGGGTTAACGTCAGTCATACTTGTACACAATTTCTCTGTTTAAGTGTTCATACTCACATTTGTCTCCCCTTTCTCAGCCTGTTTCAGGACATCCTTCACATTTCTCCCGCCGTCTGCCTCCAATGTCTGCAACCTGGTCTCTAGTTCTCTCAACAAGGTTGTGTTCTGAGCTTGACCTTCAGATATGAGCTGGACATTCTGTGTGTTAGCCATGACCCTATCTGACTGGTCACGCATTTCAGTTTCTAAAGTTTTATATTTGTTACTGGAGTCATCAATGATTCCATCAATTCTATCATCTTGTGCATTGACATTTTCTGTCATAGAATCCAGTAGATTAGGTACATGAACAAGTTTCTCTACGAGTTCTGCCTGATATTCTATCTCTGCTTTCAGTCTGTCTTGTGCTGTAGATATCTTCTGCAGCTGTTTCTCCAGACTGTTTATTCTTTGCTGCTCTTGCTCTACTGCACCTCGTGTTTCACAGATATCACTGATTTTTTTTTTTACTTGTTTAAACCTTGAGCTGTGCTTCTTCTCTGACTCTGACAGATCGGATAACAATTCCTTCAGTTGTATATCAATGCCACTTTGTTGTTCAGCAACTTTTTCTGTTCGACTCCTGAAGGAGCACATGGCCTCTTCTAAGACAGCAATTCTGTCTAAAATCAATTTCACGTGAGATCCATCTGTGCATAAAATCAAACAACTTATCAATAATAGCTAAATTAAACCTTTAAACAAATTATTATATATGCCGGTCTCCCTGGCTGAGGGGTTAGCAGCTTTCTCCGTAACCCCGAATACTCTCGTGGTTTACATGAGTGCATGAGAATTTGAAGGGATTTGAGTCGCGCCAGTGACTTACGAGAGTATGGAGCCGGTCGCTCAGAAAGTCATGGCATGCTGATGAGCGTAATCTAGCCTAGGAATCAACATACAGCTGAAAGATGCTGGTGTTGACCTCAATATCCTGAAACAGGATGGAAACACAGAAAAAAAACAAATATATATATATATTATTAACATGTTATCATCACAGCTGCAACAGCAATGGGTAGACTGATGGTCAACAGACAACTGCCAGAGTTCTTTATACAAGCATGTCACAGCCCAACTCTAAAGACAGTATCAACTACATGTCACAGCCCAACTCTAAAGACAGCATCAACTACATGTCACAGCTCAACTCTAAAGACAGCATCAACTACATGTCACAGCCCAACTCTAAAGACAGCATCAACTACATGTCACAGCCCAACTCTAAAGACAACATCAACTACATATCACAGCCCAACTCTAATGACAGTATCAACTACATGTCACAGCCCAACTCTAAAGACAGTATCAACTACATGTCACAGCCCAACTCTAAAGACATCATCAACTACATGTCACAGCCCAACTCTAAAGACAGCATCAACTACATGTCACAGCCCAACTCTAAAGACAGCATCAACTACATGTCACAGCCCAACTCTAAAGACATCATCAACTACATGTCACAGCCCAACTCTAAAGACAGCATCAACTACATGTCACAGCCCAACTCTAAAGACAGCATCAACTACATGTCACAGCCCAACTCTAAAGACAGTCATCAACTACATGTCACAGCCCAACTCTAAAGACAGCATCAACTACATGTCACAGCCCAACTCTAAAGACAGCATCAACAACCTACATCACCAAAACCAGAGCACAATCTTTAGACACGAACAAACATAGACTATTATACAACCCACCAGGCACATTACTGTTGGCAAGAAAATGCTGTATGGAGATCTTAAGATGCAGCCCGATAGACAGTTAATTAATAGCTCACTAGGTTGCGATAGTATTAATTTAGTCTAATTGTAAGTTAATTAAGTAGATCATTAAGATGTGATTTTATTAGTCTAGTCTAACTGTTAGTTATCTAAATGGCTCGCAGAATGTCAGACGGGCCTGCGTGACCAACACTTAACCCTTTGAAAATAAAGATTTTCGTTCGTTCGTTGTGATTTTATCAAAATATTTAAACAGGTAAGCAGATTCATTGAGTGAATGAGGTAAATCACGAGATGAAAAGAGAACTAGTCTAATCATCAAAGTTCTGCCGTTCTGTGATCTTATAAAGTTGTGAATATGTTGTGTAGAGTTAGTCATTATACTGGACAAATAGGACTGGAGTGCTCGATACAACAAAGGTACGAGCACAAGGAGGGCTTCACTGTCTTGCTTATGAGTCATCAGATCAGATCAATAATAGGTTTAATCAGGACTGGACCAGCCAGGATCACACTAAGATCACATCCCCGGATCCACACTCCTCAGAAATCCACAGAGATCCAATGTCAATAATGCATTCAGCTGTTGATCCTGGCACGATCCCCTGACAAACAATTATACAGAATGATTGGAGACCATACACTATATGAGGATACAGAACAACACACTGTATGGGGACACAGAACAACTCACTGTATGGGGACACAGAACAACACACTGTATGGGGACATAGAACAACACACTGTATGGGGACACAGAACAACACACTGTATGGGGACACAGAACAACACACTGTATGGGGCTATAGAACAACTCACTGTATGGGGACACATAACAACACACTGTATGGGGCTATAGAACAACTCACTGTATGGGGACATAGAACAACACACTGTATGGGGACATAGAACAACACACTGTATGAGGGCATAGAACAACTCACTGTATGGGGGAATAGAACAACTCACTGTATGGGGATAAAGAACAACTCACTGTATGGGGATAAAGAACAACTCACTGTATGGGGATAAAGAACAACACACTGTATGGGGCTATAGAACAACACACTGTATGGGGACATAGAACAACACACTGTATGGGGACATAGAACAACATACTGTATATGGACATAGAACAACACACTATGTAAGGACATAGAACAACACACTATTTAAGGACACAGAACACTACACTGAATGGACACATTATAAGGAGCCATGAGCGAATTAACACAAAAGACTTCCCATTTGACTACTTGACAAAAGGACAAAGGTAGTGAAATTTATAACACTTTGACATCGTCATCAAATGACATGGACAGATCTCTTGGAGAGAACTTGACACACAACTGTACCAGCAGGTGAAGAAAAGACCCTGCCAATGGATAGGGCAATACACTGAGGTAAGTCAAAGAATAGTATAACTAGAACAGCTTTAAACTGTAACACACGGGGCTAACGGAATAGAGGAATTCCTAAACACTCATGAAGAAGTGAAGCAGAAACAGAAATGAACAGCCTGGGAAGGAAATGGACAGAGCTGCTTGGGACAGCTAAAGATAGGAGGGGGTGGGGAGGGGGGAGCTCGGAGTGAGTTGATTAAGGACCTATGCCCCAATAGAGAATATAGGGCAAAGGAAAAGGAAGATGACAGATCTCAGGCTTTAGTGTTTTTGGCTCACCAGGGTTGCCTCCATGCCAACGTCTTAGACAACCAGTATTAATTATGTTTGTGTGCTTGTCTCTTTTATCTCCAGTCGTCACAATGTTCTCCAATGTCTCTGTTATCGCTGATCTCACTATATGATCAAAGAACACCATTTGGCCCTTTTCTACAGTTGCATATAATGTTCTGCTTTCATTAGCCTTTTTTCAGATATTCGCAACGTTCACGCCAACAACCACAATATCTCATATTTGTGTCATCATGTTTTACATACAGCCATTGTTTCTGTTTTCTTGATAACCAAGTTACTACAATGTTGCAGTTTTTGCAGATATTTTTCTGTTTCAAACATCAATACTTACACATAACGCAGATTGATTATATTACAATCCCCAGCTCGTATTCCTAGTCAGTCTTTGATGTCTCTCTTTGATAGGTCTGCTTGTGCCTCATCTGATCTCTCTCTTAGTGTTATGAATGTGTATATTACATCATGTGTTCCTTTCCCATCCACAAATCTGTATTGTTCGACACCAATTTCCATATTTGTGTCCTCATTTGTCTAAATATAATTATAAGTAGAAGCTTGGTGACATGGTTTATGACACTCATCGTACAAATTTCTTCGCAGTCAGTTGTTCCTGGTCTCTCGAGTAAAGCTATAAATACAAATTTTCGTACGCCCCTAAGTATATGACCACAGTTGTAAATATCTTTACACATTTTTCAACACTGCTATTAGACATTCGGCCGGTACTACCAATTCCTCTACCGTGAATTTATCTGGCCTTATTTTCATTTTCTTCAAATGTTTGCAGCATCAGTGAGTAGTTGTTTCCTGGCCTTGATTTCAAATATCCTGTGTTTAATCTTATCTTTCTGACTGTTAAATTACTGAATGGCCCGAGTGCCACATTAAGATTTTACTGACAGGGAAACACTTTGGTGTTGTACATTATCTGGGAAGTCATGTGGTGTCCAGAGATCAAACAAACAATAGGCTTACTGTGTGTGTCATTATATAAATCATTCCAACATCAGAGACCAACCTGCAGGTTGAACAGACTCTGTCGACTGTCTGTAGGATGTTGTCGCTGTAGAAGCTAGCAGTGCTGCTGGCTGTCTGTAGGATGTCGCTGGAGTAGAGGATGCTGTGGCTATTGACTGTGATGTCTGACCTGGCTGTTCACAAGAAAGCTGATTTGCTGCAACACCCACTGATCCACCTGTCAAAGAATGGAGGAAACAGACAAATAATATCCAAGATTGCAGACGCATCCAGTCTGTTTTGGTTTAAAGATTACTTTAATTGTACACGTGTATCCCCATAAGTGCACAATTCTTCTCCCATTCATTATACACATGTATATATAACAGTGCACACGTCTTCTCCCATTCGTTACACAATGGATAACTCCAACAGTGCACGCATCTTCTCCCATTTGTTACACAATGGATAACTCCAACAGTGCACACGTCTTCTCCCATTCGTTACACAATAGATAACTCCAACAGTGCACACATCTTCTCCCATTTGTTACACAATGGATAACTCCAACAGTGCACATGTCTTTTCCAATTCGTTACACAATGGATAACTCCAACAGTGCACGCATCTTCACTCATTCATTACATAATGGATAACTCCAACAGTGCACATGTCATCTCCCATTCATTACACAATGGATAACTCCAACAGTGCACATGTTTTCACCCATTCATTGCACAATGGATAACTCCAACAGTGCACATTTCATCTCCCATTCATTACACAATGGATAACTCCAACAGTGCACACATCTTCACCCATTCATTACATAATGGATAACTCCAACAGTGCACATGTCATCGCCCATTCGTTACACAATGGATAACTCCAATAGTGCACACATCTTCACCCATTCATTACATAATGGATAACTCCAACAGTGCACATGTCATCGCCTATTCATTACACAAGTGTATCTCCAACAGTGCACACATCTCCTCCCATTTGTCCAAGCCACTGTTCTGCCCAAGCCACTGTTCTGTTCTGTCCAAGCCACTGTTCTGTTCTGTCCAAGCCACTGTTCTGTTCTGTCCAAGCCACTGTTCTGTTCTGTCCAAGCCACTGTTCTGTTCTGTCCAAGCCACTGTTCTGTTCTGTCCAAGCCACTGTTCTGTTCTGTCCAAGCCACTGTTCTATCCAAGCCACTGTTCTGTTCTGTTCAAGGCACCATTAAACATTTAATATGTGTAAGGCATTTCAGTTTCCGACACGATGATGTCTATGAGCCACGTACGTTCTGATCTGGTAAAACATCAGTATTTTTCTTCTTCCTGTCTCACGATATTCCATGAATGTTTCTGTTGCATGTACAATCAAATGCCTCGAAAGCTTCTGCACTGATTGCGAAATGGTATTTTAATTAAGTGCCCCGATGGTTTTGATTATATGCCAGAATGGTTTTGTTGATGTGCCAGAATGGTTTTGTTGATGTGACAGAATGGTTTTGTTGATGTGCCCAAAGGGTTTTGTTGAGTGATCTTGTCACACCAGCAGCTCTCAATACCCCTGCGTTAATTTCCTTCTCTGCCCACGGTATTTTAAACATTCTTCTGAACACAGCGTATCTCCTTTGTCTAATATGTCTTCACCATTCCATCACTCATGGTCCAGCATTCATATCCACACAGAAGACCAGACCCCACACAACAATTCCATCACTCATGGTCCAGCATTCATATCCACACAGAAGACCAGACCCCACACAACTATTCCATCACTCATGGTCCAGCATTCATATCCACACAGAAGACCAGACCCCACACAACAATTCCATCACTCATGGTCCAGCATTCATATCCACACAGAAGACCAGACCCCACACAACAATTCTATCACTCATGGTCCAGCATTCATATCCACAGAGAAGACCAGACCCCACACAACAATTCCATCACTCATGGTCCAGCATTCATATCCACACAGAAGACCAGACCCCACACAACAATTCCATCACTCATGGTCCAGCATTCATATCCACACAGAAGACCAGACCCCACACAACAATTCTATCACTCATGGTCCAGCATTCATATCCACACAGAAGACCAGACCCCACACAACAATTCTGTCAACAGATTGTTGTACTGGTCATGATAACATCACAGTTAGCACATCAATAAGCCCATAGCGATAGTCATTGAGAGTAGTTGCTAGCATGCCTGCCTGCTGGTCTTGTGATCGAATCCCATTTGAGGTGGCTTTTATCCCATTACTCTTGTCTCCCAGATAGTTCCAGTAAAATTGTATTCCAGGAATTTTCCTGGGAAGTAAAGGCAGCGAAGTGATAGTGTCCACATCGCCTCTCCAGTGCAGATAAGTCTAAAATATTGGGCTAGCAACATACACTTAATATTCCTTACAGTATGAACATTTCACTTTATTCCCTCTTACCACAGTTCATTGTGGATTATCATATCTTCAAAGCTGCTTGGAAATGTCCATAGTTGCTTCCATATAGTCCTTAATAAATCTGTGTACGCCCAACGACTAATTGTAGCATGTCTGATACAACGACTAATATCTCTAATCAGTTTACGATCTTCATCTTCTTCAACCAGCTATACCATTTCCAAAAACTGATGAGATTGCTAGTGTGGTTGTGAGTTGTACATTCTGACCACTCCAATCTACAAACTGAACATTCACATTCCAACTGTTGATATTAATTCATTCAGTTAAAAGATCTCAATTCAGGCCAGCTCTCTAAGGGTCCTTATAAAGCCGGCTCAATCCATTGGTTAACTTTCAAATGTATTGACCTTGCCAGCATCATATCTGCTCTTTCATTAGTTATTTCTTACTTACTAGTTCTTATGTGCTAGTTCTTACCTGTTAGTTCTTCACATTTTTCACACAGTAATTCAATGGCAGTGTCTATCATCTGACTTAACTCTTGGTACTCCAGGTTGTTGTCTCCACCTTGTGTCCATGAATCTCCTGTTGCGGTTATCTGAAAAGCAGACATTTTCAGAGGTCAACCAGTGAACAGTCAATGTGTAACATGTTCCTCACCAGGGATACCCAACTACTGGAGGCATCAGTGGACAGGACCAAACCTGAGTATCCCAGCTGCAGTTTTCAACATAAGACCCAAACACGACTCCCCACCAGGAAAAGGAGGTGGAAGAGGAGATGGAAGTGGAGGAGGTGGATACATTTAATAAAGAAGAAGAAGAAGGAGGAGGAGGGAGGAGGAGGAGGAGAAGAAAGGAGGAGGAAGAGGAGGAGGAGGAGGAGGAGAAGAAGAAGAAGAAGAAGAAGAAGAAGAAGAAGAAGAAGAAGAAGAAGAAGAAGAAGAAGAAGAAGAAGAAGAAGAAGAAGAAGAAGAAGAAGAAGAAGAAGGAACAGCAGGAGCCTAGCAGCTTTAAATGAATAAACACAGTAACCCACAAGAAATATATAGCACGTACCTTGTGGACATACAGTCCGACAGCGCTGATCAAACGGTCTCCCTGGTCTTTCAAGAAATTCAGCTTGTAGGAAATGAACTGTGCTTTCCACTGTTTGGCAGGCGCCATCTGTGCAGTTCTTGGGTAGCCCTATAGTTCGATGAAAGTGTATCACAAAAATCTCAGCAATATAATGGTTGTGTTAGGATAAAATATCAAACATGATTGAGGAGCTTGACGAATGGAAAATATACAGAGATGCAGGCGAACGTTTCAGCACAAGTCTTTATCAATGGAAAATATACAGAGATGCAGGCGAACGTTTCAGCACAAGTCTTTATCAATGGAAAATATACAGAGATGCAGGCGAACGTTTCAGCACAAGTCTTTATCAATAGAAAATATACAGAGATGCAGGCGAACGTTTCAGCACAAGTCTTTATCAATGGAAAATATACAGAGATGCAGGCGAACGTTTCAGCACAAGTCTTTATCAATAGAAAATATACAGAGATGCAGGCGAACGTTTCAGCACAAGTCTTTATCAAGGGAAAGTATACAGAGATGCAGGCGAACGTTTCAGCACAAGTCTTTATCAATGGAAAATATACAGAGATGCAGGCGAACGTTTCAGCACAAGTCTTTATCAATGGAAAATATACAGAGATGCAGGCGAATGTTTCAGCACAAGTCTTTATCAATGGAAAATATACAGAGATGCAGGCGAACGTTTCAGCACAAGTCTTTATCAATGGAAAATATACAGAGATGCAGGCGAACGTTTCAGCACAAGTCTTTATCAATGGAAAATATACAGAGATGCAGGCGAACGTTTCAGCACAAGTCTTTATCAATGGAAAATATACAGAGATGCAGGCGAACGTTTCAGCACAAGTCTTTATCAATAGAAAATATACAGAGATGCAGGCGAACGTTTCAGCACAAGTCTTTATCAATGGAAAATATACAGAGATGCAGGCGAACGTTTCAGCACAAGTCTTTATCAATGGAAAATATACAGAGATGCAGGCGAACGTTTCAGCACAAGTCTTTATCAATGGGAAATATACAGAGATGCAGGCGAACGTTTCAGCACAAGTCTTTATCAATGGAAAATATACAGAGATGCAGGCGAACGTTTCAGCACAAGTCTTTATCAATGGAAAATATACAGAGATGCAGGCGAACGTTTCAGCACAAGTCTTTATCAATGGAAAATATACAGAGATGCAGGCGAACGTTTCAGCACAAGTCTTTATCAATAGAAAATATACAGAGATGCAGGCGAACGTTTCAGCACAAGTCTTTATCAATGGAAAATATACAGAAATGCAGGCGAACGTTTCAGCACAAGTCTTTATCAATGGAAAATATACAGAGATGCAGGTGAACGTTTCAGCACAAGTCTTTATCAATGGGAAATATACAGAGATGCAGGCGAACGTTTCAGCACAAGTCTTTATCAATGGGAAATATACAGAGATGCAGGCGAACGTTTCAGCACAAGTCTTTATCAATGGGAAATATACAGAGATGCAGGCGAACGTTTCAGCACAAGTCTTTATCAATGGGAAATATACAGAGATGCAGGCGAACATTTCAGCACAAGTCTTTATCAATAGAAAATATACAGAGATGCAGGCGAACGTTTCAGCACAAGTCTTTATCAATGGAAAATATACAGAGATGCAGGCGAACGTTTCAGCACAAGTCTTTATCAATGGGAAATATACAGAGATGCAGGCGAACGTTTCAGCACAAGTCTTTATCAATGGGAAACATACAGAGATGCAGGCGAACGTTTCAGCACAAGTCTTTATCAATAGAAAATATACAGAGATGCAGGCGAACGTTTCAGCACAAGTCTTTATCAATGGGACATTAAACAGTAAACAACAACAGAGCTCCAGTAGCAGCACTTCATCTGAAAACCCTGTACTCCCCTCCCATTTGCAGGTTGTTTTTTTTTAATTTGTTTATTTTGCATATCCCTTACAGGATGTTGCAGTCAACACCAGCATTTTTCAGCTGCTGTTGAGGTACCAGGCAAGATTATGCTCAGTAGTTTGCCATTGCTTTCTGAGCGACCGGCTCACATACCCCCGTAAGTAACCAATGCTGTGTGATCCGCTACCGAATCATGCGCTGCTTGTGTTACTCATGAGAATATACGGGATTACGGAGAAAGATGTTAACCCCTATGCCAGGGATACTGGCTCTGTGACCGGTTACTGTGTTTATTTTCAGTACCAGTCACAAATTATTTCTCCGTTTTCAATAGATTTATTGAAACATAAAACAATTTGGGAGTCAGCTCTGGGCTGTCTAACAGAAGTGATAGCAAGTAGAATGAGTAAATGCTGTGTTCTAAAACAAATGTTGGTCATTTAGAATAAACAATGTCTCTACCACAATCCTTAGTCCCTTAGAATGAGTTAATTTCCTAAATGTAACACAATAGCTAGTTTGTTAGATTGAGTTAATATCTCCTTCTACTATAAGCATTTGTCAATCAGAAACATTCAATTTCTCTACTCTACCACAAATTCTTATCACTTGGAATTAGGAGGTTCTCTACACCATCACACATGTTGGTCAGATAGAGCAATGTCTCTACTCTATCACAAATGTTTGTCAGATAGAACAATTTCTCTGCTCTACCAAACATGTTTGTCAGATAGAACAATTTCTCTACTCTACCAATCATGTTTATCAAATAGAGCAATTTCTCTACTCTATCACGCATGTTTGTCAGATAGATCAATGTCTCTACGCAAACACACGTTTGTCAGATAGAACAATTTCTCTGCTCTACCAAACATGTTTGTCAGATAGGGCATTTTCTCTACTCAAACACATGTTTGTCAGATAGAACAATTTCTCTACTCTATCAAAATTATAATCACTTAGAATGAGCAATTTCTGTACTCTACCACAAATTTTAGTTATTTAAGCATAGCAATTTCCCCAAGCTGCCACAAGAGGTAGTTACGGGATGGACTGATCAACACTTCAAACTGAGTCTAGAACACAAGAAGAGTTGTATCCCAAAATACAACAGCAAAACACAACACCAAAACACCACATACAATATTTAGCAAACACACACACACTCACAGACAAACACAAACACCTTAACACACAACATTAAAAGTGTCTCGTATGAACAAGGTTAAAATATAGCATGAAATATAGCATAAAACATTGCATGAAATATAACACATACTATGGCGAAAGGGACAAAATCTATATATATAAATTGCAATGTCTGTCTGTCTGTCTTTATGTTATTTATGTGTTCGCGAACGGTCCATCTGATTGAGATGAAATTTTCTAATCGTCTTTTTTGGGAACGGGAACGGGAGCAGGAGCTGAATATGAATTAAATGAGAAGCTCCCCGCCAGGGGCTGGTCGAAGCCGGGGCGAGTTGTCTTTTTTGGGAACGGGAGCAGGGGCCGAATATGAATTAAATGAGATGCTCCCCACCAGGGGCTGGGTGAAGCCGGGCCGGGTCGTCTTTTTGGGGAACGGGAACGGGGGCAGGGGCCAAATATGAATTAAATGAGACACTCCCCGCCAGGGGCAGGGCGAAGCCGGGGCGGGTAATCTTTTTTGGGAACGGGAACGGGAGCAGGGGCCGAATATGAATTAAATTAGATGCTCCCCGCCAGGGACTGGGCGAAGTCGGGCCGGGTCAGCTAGTACACAATAAAACATACAGCTTAACAATGGATCATACACCATACAGCCTAACAATGGATCATACAACATATAGCATAACAATGGATCATATAATACAGCACAACAATGGATCATATAATACAGCACAACAATGGATCATATAATACAGCACAACAATGGATCATATAATACAGCACAACAATGGATCATACAACATATAACATAATAATCGATCATATAATACAGCACAACAATGGATCATATAATACAGCACAACAATGGATCATACAACATACAGCACAACAATGGATCATACAACATAGAACATAACAATGGATCATACAACATACAGCACAACAATAGATCATACAACATACAGCATAACAATGGATCATATAATACAGCACAACAATAGATTATACAACATACAGCACAACAATGGATCATACAACATGCAGCACAACAATAGATCATGCAACATACAGCATAACAATGGATCATACAACATACAGCATAACAATGGATCATACAACATACAGCACAACAATGGATCATAAAACATGCAGCATAACAATGGATCATATAATACAGTACAACAATGGATCATACAACATACAGCACAACAATGGATCATATAATACAGCACAACAATGGATCATACAACATACAGCACAACAATGGATCATACAACATACAGCACAACAATGGATCATATAATACAGCACAACAATGGATCATACAACATACAGCACAACAATGGTTCATACAACATGCAGCACAACAATGGATCATACAACATACAGCACAACAATGGATCATACAACATACAGCACAAGAATGGTGACATGAGCGAGAATATTGTTGACAATCAGCGAGATAGACATTAGAATGGCATGAGCGCTGTTGACATGTGTGAGATGCTAAATTGAGCGCACTGTATTGCCATGGAGCGAAATGGATCACCAATCAGTCGGCAATAAGTTATTGCTGGATGGATTACAACTGGCGATTCTACTGCCACTGAGCTATTCTGTGTTGCCGATGGATGAGATGATGTTACTCAGTTGCTAACGCATTAGGGCACCTGTAACTGTTGACATAAGTCACTCTACTGTCTCCAGGTAGATAGGGCTTATGTAATATTCATGTTCTATTGTTGTTCTTATTTGTCCTGGAGTTGATTGGTAGTAATACTCTTTCTACCTTCTCTAAATCACCACGAATATATCACATAACAGTCAACACTACACTAACAATAACTTCTTCATAACATGACAGCTGCATCTGTTTTCACACGGTGTATTCTGTCTTTCTTTTAAAACACATGTCACATCAATGTCACTAAAACAACAATACTTGCACTCTATCTCTATCTTATATATCTGTCGCTCGAATAATAGCTGACGTCGACATTCGTCCACAGATTCACATTCGTTCCATGTGTACCAACGTGGCGGCCAGATGGATCTCTGCCATGTGCCATTCTCCATCCGACCTCGAACGCGGTCCAAATGTGAATGATCTCTCACGGACCTGTAGTCCGTGCTTGACCTTCGCTCAACTTACTTCCGGCAGAGTAGTTCACAATCCACTTGATCTTCACGTCTGTCACTGAAATGTGCAAGACTCTAGGTCACCTGCACTGAATGGTACTTTGATCCATGCCAACTCCATGGCAAATGGATCATACAACATAACAATGGATCATACAACATGCAGCACAACAATGGATCATACAACATGCAGCACAACAATGGATCATACAACATGCAGCACAACAATGGATCATACAATACATCATAACAATGGATCATACAATACAGCATAACAGCCAGACATAACGTGTGATTATGAGAGATATAAATCAGTAAAGACAGTTAGTTAGGGCAAAGTTCTGCAAGCCATGCATGGTGATGATGTAATCTTTAAATATTTCTAGTAATGCATAGCAACAATACATGTGTTAAAAGACAGAGACATTTCAATCATTTTGGAACCCCTGATGTCACCGAGAATAGCATTAAATATAGTAATTAACTGGCACTCATATAAGTAGAGGGAAGTTGTAGCGTGTAAAGATTAGATTAGATGAGACAGTAATGCAATTAACAGTAGAGATTGGATGACGCACTAGGCAATTAACAGTAGAGATTGGATGACACAATAATCAATTAACAGTAGAGATTAGATGATACACTTACTAGGCAATTAACAGTAGAGATTGGATGACACACTAAGCAATTAACAGTAGAGATTAGATGACACACTTACTAGGCAATTAACAGTAGAGATTAGATTATACACTTACTAGGCAATTAACAGTAGAGATTAGATTATACACTTACTAGGCAATTAACAGTAGAGATTGGATGACATACTAGACAATTAACAGAAGAGATTGGATGACATACTAGACAATTAACAGTAGAGATTAGATGACACACTTACTAGGCAATTAACAGTAGAGATTAGATTATACACTTACTAGGCAATTAACAGTAGAGATTAGATTATACACTTACTAGGCAATTAACATACTTACTAGGCAATTAACAGTAGAGATTGGATGACATACTAAACAATTAACAGTAGAGATTGGATGACACACTAGGCAATTAACAGTAGATAGAGCTTAGGTGACACACTAGGCAATATGTAACAACAGAGTGACTATTCAAAAAAATTTGTGAATAATACGAGCCCCTATTCACAAAAATTTGTGACTGGTTACGTGATTATTCAGCTGGTCATGTCATGTCTACTTCCTTTTGACTACATTATTAATGTTTTTGGAACTATCATTGTGTCCTCGGTAGTGTAGTGGTTAGTATCTCCGTCTGATGTCCGGGAGACCGAGGTTCGACCCCACGCCGGCAGGTATTTTTTTTTTTATTCATTAAACTAACACATAAAACTGAGAAACTCGAAGCTTGTGAATAAAGTGTGTCTTTGTTTAATGTGAATTTTATTTGCCAAATAAAATATCACTTTACGCAGAGTGTGTCCTTGTCGACAAATATTTTCTTAGTGAGGTTTAAATTTTTGTGAATAATGTCTCGTATTATTCACAAAATTGTGTGAATAGGGGCTCTCATATAACAATGATAGCTAAAGTGACCATGCTGGGATTCAAACCTGCAGCCTCCAAATGGCGACAGCGCCTCCATGAAGGTACTTCAACACAGACCATCTAATGTACCAGTAAGGAAAGTAAGCTTGCCTGCCGGAACAGTTGAATTGTTGTTTGAATCACAATCGAGACCGACATTTTTAAAACTGAAGCTGGTTTCCAGGTGGACCCGGCTTAAAATGGGAATCAGGAAATGTCGACCGTTATCTGTACCACATAACGCACAGACTGTCGACCGTTATCTGTACCATCCATATCATATCATCCATAGACTGTCCACCGTTATCGTTATCTGTACCACATCACCCATAGAGTGCCGGCCGTTATCTGTACCACATCACTCATAGACTCATAGAGTGTCGGTTATTATGGAGATAGCACCATATACCCAACACGACTTAAGGTGTGTAAAGTAATAAAAAAACGTTGAAAGGGTCTTCTTGTTTTTTTCTACTGTACAGTAACTCAATAACTCTGTATTAGTACTAACTACTACTACTAGTAATTATTAGTACTCAGCTGTTGCTCAGACTTAAACTTAAACTAACTAAATAAGTAAACTTTAACTAAGTCAATGTTTAAATAAAATACTAAGTGTGTAAGTAAACGCTAGGGTAATGTTTGAATTAAATGTGCAAGTAAGGATTAGAAAACCTGATGAGATCTTGAATCCAACAACTAAAAATCACCAAGAATCACGGGTCAGTGGTCGACACTCTAGCTCTCTGTGAGACACGACTGACTTGTTCTAGCAGGCAGTGAGCAAGAGTTACAGGACCTGGTGGACACCAGTAAACAGGCACAGTGCAGAATGTGGCTTAGATAACATCGAATGTGGCTTAGATATTAGGGAGAGTTTATACGGAGTGGAGTCCGAATAGACAGAGTAGTTTATACGGAGCGGAGTCCGTATAGACACTTTCTAGATATTAACATCCAAAAAATGAAAACTATGATAATTAGCAGTGGAAAGGAAAGGCCATCGATGAACATCACAGTAAATGGGCAGATACTGGAACAAGTAACAAGTTTCTCCTATCTTGGACATATAATAACAGATGATGGCAGAAGTGAAATAGAAATCAAAAAGAGAATAGGAATGGCCAAAAATGCTTTCAAATGGCGTGGGAGCCTGGCAGAAGAAGCATCAACTAGAAAGTCGATTTATTTGGTTGTTTCGGGATTTGAGATTTAAATATTGAGCACAACCCACTACTGGTAGTACTGGCAACGCTGATCGCATTCTGGTATGCACCTAAGGCCTATTCACGTCAATGTGGAAGCACTAGACTCGAATTAAGATGTCGCTCTCGGTTGAACTCGTCAGTAGTGCATATCCTTGCCGGGCCCGGAAACAAACCCCGGATCACTGGCGTGTGAAGCGGGTGTAAAATCACTAGACCACGCGGCATATGCTGGACACGGCCAAATATCACAACAGAATATTTTAACATCACCTATCGTAGGCTGTAGTTCAAGATTTGCCCGATCGCCGCGACTGACGTCCGTCAATCGATGTGGACCCGATCGATCAGGACTTTTCACTGGCAAGGCACACCAGGCCGCCTAAAGTCCAGCGAGCAATAATCAAATTGGTTTATTTGGTTTTTTCGGGATTTGAGATTTAAATATTGAACTAGAAAATCGCATAGAAACCCTGGAGATGTGGATATAGTATATACAGACGAATATGTCGTACTTCACTGGAACAAAAACAATCAAATGAAGAGGTTCTAGAAAAACTGCGGATGAAGAGTTGATGAAAAACATAAAGAGGAGGCAAGTGAAATATTTCGGCCATGCTAACAGACATGATACTCTTATAACTTATAAAAACCATACTGGAGGGCAAGGTTGAGGGCAAGCGAGCAAAAGGTAGACAACGATACAATTGGGAATGGGAAGATAAGACCAAGAGATGGACGAACATCAGCCTGACAGAATGTACAGTCAGGGTGAGAGACAGACAGTGTTGGAGATCCATTGCAGGCAACCTTCATTGTGGAGACGACACCTGATTGATTGATTGAAAGTCCACATCAGAAAGGAAATTCCCAGAAATTAAATATAATTCTAGGAATCTAACTTGGGAATTCCCTTTCTTATACGTATTTAAGAGTTTCATTTTAGCAATCAAGTCTATTGTTTTCTTCTTCAGAGAACCAGACGCTGTAGTACTACTAACCCATAATTCGTGTAGTTCCTTGTTCTTGGCTCCATGGCCTGATGATGCTTGAAGCTTACCTACAGTTGTACACATCTTGTTTAAATACTAAGTTACTTTTACTTATTATATTGATTTGTGGTGCGATCTTCTTGTTTCGATTTCGGTTCGTACGCTTACACAACCCCAAAATTGTCAAGGTGCCCGCTTTCCATCTCTAATATAAGTCGCAAATTTCACTGTATAGTAGTATGTCCCGAAAAGAATGCCGTCATTCACGATCAATTATTTTGAAAACTGTCTGTTGCATCGTTATGAAATTTTTCCAGCCGTCTTATATTTACCCCCACCCAAGGAATTGTCTTTGATAGGTCCAAAAACAACTTAAATCATCGAAAGCGGCGACATTTCTTTGATGTTTTGCTGAAAAACTAGTGATTTCTCGGTAACAAATTTATGTTTACAGTAACGGAAGCCCCGCCAATTCAGATGACACACAAGGCGTATCCGGATTCGTATGGGAGTGGGTGCAATGAAAGAAGTAGCTTAAAATCGACAGGGTCGGCTGCATTGCACCGGGTTTTTACCCCATATGGCTCAGACAGACAGACAGACACACACAGACAGACAGACAGATAGATACCCGCCAGGAGCTGGGCGAAGCCGGGCCGAGTCAGCTAGTTTATTTATATAATCACGTTTCATGAAAGAACCCCCATTGGAGACACCTCTGAACAATACTCTTAACACCGCGCTGTTTGTGCCAAAACGAAAACCGCGAGACAATTTCAAAAAATGCGCGGATGTGTCTTGCTGAAGCTGCAATACTTTTAAAATGATGGACTTAATGTCTGAGCTGTAAATTATATACCGCGTACAAACAAACATTTAAATCTGCTGTACAATCTCCAGAACAAAATTTTTTTAGTTGGGTGGACATAATGATAACGTTATATGCTAAATCTCATCATTTTCCCTCAGTTGGTTACTGAGATATTGAATTTTATATTGGGGCAAAAAAAATATAAACACACTATAGTTTGTTAGTACTGTAACCGAGATCTCATCATCATCATCATCCAGTGCCTTGCCGGCTAGAGTGGGTGATCATGCCTCTCCACAAATTAATGATGCTAGCTAGGTATTTCTATAGCAGAATCGACATTCTAAGGGTGATGTGATAAAGATCACGCCGGCAGCCAATGCTTCCCATGACCGCATGTAGTCGGTTTTAGTTAGAATAGCTGTCAATGTAGAGGTCTTGTGCACCTTCAGGAGCAGGACAGAAAAAGTTGCTGAACAACAACGTGGCATTGATCAACAACTGAAGGAATTGTTATCGGACAAGAATTACAGCTCAAGGTTTACACAAGTCAGACAACAAATCGGTGATATTAGTGATGCTCAAGATGCAAAAGAGCAAGAGCAGAAGACAAGATTAGAGAGTCTGGAGAAACAGCTGCAGAAGATATCTACG
Source organism: Cepaea nemoralis (assembly GCA_014155875.1). Lineage (NCBI taxonomy): Eukaryota > Metazoa > Mollusca > Gastropoda > Stylommatophora > Helicidae > Cepaea > Cepaea nemoralis. The sequence continues at coordinate 136,321 of JACEFZ010020148.1, forward strand.
GCACAAGACAGACAGAAAGCAGAGATGGAATATCAGGCAGAACTCGTAGAGAAACTTGTCCATGTACCTAATCTACTGGAGTCTGTTGAAAGAAAACGTCGACGCATTAGATATCAGGATTGATATCATTCATGACTGCAGCATCAAGCATGCGATTATAGAAACTGCAACGCCTGACCTGGCAGACAAGGTCAAGGCTAATACACATACTGTCCAGGGTTGATCTGAAGGTCAAGATAAAATGACGAACTTGCTGAATGAATGGAAGACTAACTGCAGACATTGGAGGTAGAAAGTGCGAGGAATGCGTAAAATGACTGAGAGAGGGGAGGTAAATGTGAATATGAAATCTTCAACACGGTTCAGTTGAGGTGAGCTAAGAAACGACATCACTGGACTCAGGGCATTCCCACACGCGCTCCGTCCCCTCGTTCAACTGCTAGAAAAGAGTCATACTGCTAATGGTTCAAAGTGCCATCTAATTGAAAGTTCTCCTGGTCTTCACTCTTAGATTTGAGATTCGTCCAGAACCTCTGCCGATCCGCCGCCATTTCATTCTCTCCACATACGGGTTCTCATACTGTTCTCCCCGCTTTCTCCACCTTGTCACACAGGTGTCCGACCATCTCTTTCTTGTCCATGGGTACTCTACCACCGAGAGGTGCATTCCCTGCCAGCCTATCAGCATGTTTATTCCCTCGCACTCCCGCATGACCAAAGCAGAAAATCCATACACATCTCACAATCTGTCACCTCTGAAACGAGGCGAGCCATTCTTCATGAAACATTCGTTTCTCCACATTACTAAGCATACTCCGTGATTCCGTAATGAATACAACGTGTGTTGCAGCGGTCTCCTCCAACCATCGGATGGCTACCGTTACTCCTTCCACCTACATTCTCATGCTGGAGGTCGTAGTCTCATTTGTAAGACTTTCCTTTTGTAAGCATCGTCCATTAGCTTTCGCAATGAAACCCCAGCCACTACGTCTGTTTCTCACCACTCACCCATCGGTGTAGATCACCATATCGCCTAGATAGGTGTTGTCCTGGATCAGTTGTTGCACCTCAAACTCCGTATGGCCCGCTGCCCATTTTCTGTACCCACGAACCAGTGTTATTATTCCTTGTGCTAGTCCGACATGTCTTCCGGGACTTTTACCCACTCTTTGTCATGATTGAGGTTCTCTATTTCAACATATAAAGTGTTTATATGTGGTACTATCATTTACTCCGTCAATGACACCTTTCATCTGTCAGGTTCAGATAAATGATAAAGATAACAGAAGTATGTAAAGGGTTAAACAACGGAGTAGAGATTGAAAGAAACAGACGCTAGCAATTATGACCAAAGATAAAGAGTCCAGGGATAGCATCAAGCGAGTTAAACGGGAACATCTAGGACTTAGTCGTCATAACTCCCAACTCATAATCCTAGGCCCCCTTTGATCTCTCCTATTCTTACTTTGATACAGAGAAAGAGATTAGGTCTGGTTACAAAACACCTCCCTGTCTTACTCCTAGCTTTATTTGTTCATATCTGTCATCTTGATTTCCAATTGTAATTGCTGCTGCTTGTTTCCAGTATATATTTTTTTTAAATTATTCCAAGATCTTTCCCATCTTTATGAATATCTTCTAACATTTGGATCATTGTGTCATGCTTGACTTGATCAAACACCTTGGTATAATCTGTGAAGCACAGGTATATGTCTTTCTGTGTAGCAACTGATCTCTATATTGGTGTTTCTAATGTGCATATTGCCGCTCTCCCTGTCTAAGAAGTTAACGACTTTCTATGTAATCCCGTATATCAGCGTAGGGTAACGCAGCTGCGCGAGATATGGTAGCAGATTGCGTCGCGTTGGTTACTTACGGGGGTATGTGAGCCGGTCATTCAGAAAGCAAACTACTGAGCGTAATTTTGCCAAGAAATCAACAACAGCGGTAATGTTGACAGTGATGTCCTGTAAATAGGATATGCAACAACAACAACAAAATACATTGCATTATATGTAACTTTTCCTTTGACATATCCATGTTGTTGATTACCAGCTTCCATCTTTAGTTTCATTCTTGTTCTCATTATTCTGAGTAGAGGTTTGGTGACATGATTTAAGAGGTTGGGTGTACACAATTCTTCACATTAAATAGCGCCTGTTCTATTCAGCAGAGCTGTAAATACAGATTTAAGAATATCCCTAGGTATGTTTCCATTGTTGTAAATATTGTTCAACATTTTAGTTAATATTTCTAATCTAAATTCCCCCAGTACTTCTAATTCTTCTACCATGATAACAACTTGAAACAAGTTTATTTTATATCATACATTGTCCCTTTATTTCTCAACATCATTTCCACCAACAATGATGCACTTATCCCATCGTTTTATCAGTCCTCCCAAACCAGCTGCATAAATCTGCGTGCCCTGTTTTCATTTACCCGCCATCCCACAGAACTGTGTGACTTACGTATTGACTCTCCCTCTTAACTTTTTTCTACCCAACTATGCACCGCTTTACGGGAAATTGCTAGGGGCTAAGTCCACTGAATACCTACCTTGGCGGAAGACATTTCCTGAATGATGCTTGTCACACGTCGTTCTTGATGATAATATCACGAAGTTCTTACCATGATAGGTTCATGATATTGTCGTGTAATGGTCGTTGTCTAGGTAACGATACTCATGGTGTGTCAATGGAGATATCTTACTGTCTTGCAATATAACTCACCCCCGAAGTGCACCTTCACCAGTCGTGAAACAAGATTGAGTTGGCGAACATAATCATTTATTCCAGAAATAAGACGGACAGACGGAACATGTACATATATCCAGAAACAATGTAATCCATAGAATATAAATATCCTCCTCACAATTTAACCAGCACACATCAAAGCCTTCTCACGGCCTGCTTCTTATCAAAATCCACAAGACAGGTAATCCAGCTACTATACACGGCTGGATCTCCCACAATACAACCCACACATTGGGTCGGAGCCACTGCTAAACTATGCAACCCACTCTGGGTTTAAGCCTGTCTTCACAACTGGAAGAACAACACAACACGGAGATCTCTAACTCCGCTTCTCCTTAGACTACCGATCATTTCGGCATCTACACATTAACTGTCCTGAAGTCCCTTGACTTCACACAAAACTAAACTGTCCTCTCCCCATCCCCTGGGGTCCACACTCACCCTTCCCATTATTTCTCAGGACTGGCTGTTTTCTCATAGCCAGGTCAGTCACTTTACTGACCCCCACTTTCATCTCCATTCTTTCTCATGCCCGGTCACTCACCTCAATGTCAATGACCACAGGCATGTGTCACTACCCCACCCTCAAAAGAAAACATCGTTTTCAAATGTTGGGAGACTAAAACCTATTAAATATGTGACCCAGACACATTGCCTGGGTAGTCGTAAGTATAAATCCAACTTACTCTAGCTACCAGACTAAATAATACATCAAATGCTCATAGTATACTCCCATATTCCCCACACATAAATACAACCATCTTTCTATCTTGTGTACCAATGCATGAACTAATACATCACATAATAATAATGCATCATAGAAAAGCATTATACTTATGTACCCACAGGTCTATTAATATCTTTAAGAAGACACAAGCTATTTGTGTACCGACCATATATCAGGTGGTTCTTTTCTTGCATCAACCCACCTCTGATTCCTGTCGATGCTGTGTCTACCTTTCACGTACCCATGACTCATGGTATCTCTACAATTACAACATCTGTTTGCTATCCCTAGCCCTGGGTCAGTAATGTCGCTGTCACAGCCTCACATTATCCGGTAACCCAACAGGAGTTAATAGATATTAGCCAAGGGCTACAACTCCCGCCCAAGGGAAAGAAGTAAGACCCTCGAAGGCCAGAGTAATCCAGAACCTTCTCGAAGGACTGGTCAGTGAGTCCACTGTCCCGTGGACACTGATGTGGCCCGCCTATTGCGGGGTCCACGAGGAACTCGAACAGAGTTACCACCCGTGTCGGATTGCGACACGTGTGAAACCGGCAGAGGACAGACGGACCATCGGAGAGGCAACAGGGCCTGCCTTAGAGGGACTCAATAGTTTAGACCCATGTGTATTTGGGTTCATAGACATATGCTAGATAGTTTGCTTAGAATGTTTGTGATAACTATGTGTGATGATGTTAAACCTCTGTGATATGCAACTCAGTGCGGGCTTGTTAAACCCACTGCGCCAACGCACTGTATATTGAAATACAATAAATGTTAGATATTATATTTAACGGAGTTATTGTTGCCTGTGTGAGCCCGAGCTCAGATACCTAGACAACCAAGACGCTGACAGGCTTTTTGGGGGCTAATCTCCGGTTTTGGCATAAGCTTTAAGTTTAGACGGCTATTTATTGCCAAGTAAAACAGTAAATTAATGATATCAAATGGATTTCTGTACAACAAATTGATAACTGTACAAGTTTAACATATTTGCATCTATCTAGTGATGAACTAGTATTAATATGAGTCCCTCTGCAGCTAATCTCTCAATGATGTTAATACTATAAACTATTTTGACATGACTGTGACATTTTTTGACTGTTACTAATGTTTTCTCATTCTACGAGCAGATTGTTCCGCGAATAGTGGTGCGTGTAACCTATGTAACCTTTCCAACAGTGGCGAGAGTACAAGACAACATCCACAAGTTCTGGGAATATAAGATAAGTTTCATATCATGCCCAATGCAACCCTAAGCGGTACTTCTCACCATCCATCCATGTAACATTTTTGCTTTGCATTGTTTTGTATGTATATTCATGACCTTGTAACCAACATAACTTTGCATTTGTATTTGCACATGTAATAATTAAGGGAGATAACTAAATTTTCTACTCCCCAACATTTTTTCTAAGTGATTTAACTTCATTGAAATTACCAACAAGTAAAAGACATTATGTCTACATTAGAAAAATGTATTGAGCAAGGTATGAAATTAGGTTATAAAGAAGAGAAACTGTCAGAATGGGCACAGAAGACGCACGCAGAGAACATTGCCCGTGAAGAAAGAGCGATAGAACGAGAAGAAAAACAAAGGCAAGTGCAGGCAGAAGAAAAGAAAATGCAAATGCAGGCAGAAGAAAAGAAGATACAACTGCAAAATGAGGCAGAAGAGAAGAAGATGCAAATGCAGGCAGAAGAAAAGAAGATGCAAATGCAAGAAAAACAAATGGAGCTTGAGGCGGCGGCCAAATTAGCCCAATTAAATGCTGATACACAAATCAGATTAAAACAGATGGAGATTGATTCCAACGTAGAAATATCTGTAAATAAACTGAGAAGCAAGGAGGAAGAACAGAAATATAATAAGTATAAAGGCCTCGTCAAAGCATTCTGCTCAGGAGATTCCATCAGTGCATACCTGGAAAATTTTGAGTGTCTAATGTCCTACCATAAGATCATAAAATCAGATTGGGCATTTATTTTAATGAGAAACTTAGCTCTGGAACCTTTAAAAGTAATAGAGACAGTGCCACAGGAAATGAGAAAAGATTATGATTATTTAAAGCAGCGCATTCTCCAACATTTCTCATTAGATACTGCAGGTTACCAACAACAGTTCGCCAAATTATCCCCACAACCAAACCAAACCTTTATAGACTACGTGTCTACAGTTCAGGATGTGTGCACAAAGTGGATTAACTCAGCTAAAACTAACAACAGCCATGACAAACTAAAAGAGCTCATTATTATTGACAAAATAGTTAGTACAATCCCAACACCTTTTGCTAAATTTTTGAAACAAATGGACTGTAGAAGTATTCAAGATGTAGAGACAAAGGGAAACGCATTTTTCATAGCGAACAGAGATATTTTCCAATTAAACCTAAGTCAGAACGAAACAGCAGCAGCTGTAAACACTAGATACTCGAAACCAACGGAAAGTAAGTTTAAACCACGCTCGAATGTCAGGAAGCCAGTTAAATGCCAATATTGTAGTTTGACTCACGAAGAATACGCGATGTGCGATAAATCGCCCAACTATCCACACCACCTCAAAATGATCGTGGAGAAGCAGAAAAACAAGAGAAATGCGTACCAGAGAGCGGTCAAATGCTATTTTTGCAGTAGCTTTGGGCACTACAGTCGCTTTTGTGAGGGCCGAAAGATATTAAAACAAGCCAATGCTGCACTAGTTGAAACGTCATCAGACGAAGATATTGAATCACTGAATGATTGTGACAATCAAAACGAAAAGTTGAATGAGCTAGGAAATGCTGTGCATATTATTGACACCATTACAGACAGTAAGTGTAACACCTGTATGAAATTCCAACTTGACACAACATTACTATGTGGCCACATGATCCCTATTTCGAACGAAATGGCCAATGTTGCCTTGTCATCTACAGGCAAGCTAAATTTCTCAACAGGGTTTGTAAATAACAAAAAGTGCACATTAATTCGTGATTCCGGCACAACGCTCTGTGGGATTAAGAAAACATTAATCAACGACAAAGACTATACAGACAAACACGTGACTTGTCGCACATTCTCAGGCATGATAGAGAAATACCCCCTTGCTCTTGTCGAAATTCGAACTCCGTTCATATCAGGACTAGTTTTGTGCGCAGTCCTAGAAAATCCTGTCGCGGATATTATACTTGGGAACCTGCCCAACATACGACCTTGCTCTGAAAAGGAAATCAGAGATTGGGAGCAGAGAAACGGTATCCACCACCCAAACAGCGATTCTAAAGAGAAACACCATTCATGCTTGTCTCAATCTGCCAAAACATTTCAAGTAAAGGGAATAGATATATTTTCACTCTTACTGATCTATGTACGAGATGGCTAGAAATGATTCCTTTAAAATCTATCTCCTCTAAAAATCCAGCCGATTGGGATATACTTCTCCCAACGGTGCTGTTCGCATATAGAGAAGTCCCGCAATCAAGCACAGGGTTCTCTCCCTTCGAATTGATACATGGAGCGAACCCAAGAGGACCTCTCACTATTTACAAAGATATCATATCACAACCTGTAAATATCCAACTACCCATTTCCACCTATGATTTAGTCACTGACACCAGAGACAAAATCATACGTTCCTGTATACTGGCCAGAACATCACTACAGGAGAAAGGTTTTAGGTACAGGCAGTACACCAACAAAGGTGCAAAAACAATTATATTAAATCCAGGTCAGGATATGTTACTACTGCTACCTGACAAGAGAGATTTACTATCAACCTCTTGGCAGGGACCTTTTAAAATTGTTAGAAGAATTTCGGAAGTTGATTACGAAATTTCTTTGAATGTAGGTATTTCGATTTCGTAACTAACGAAGGACGCCGTTTTCGGAAAGTTCAAGGTCGTTGGATGCGCAGAAGGTTACTGCGCGCCCGCAAGATCTGTATATGAAAATTCCCTTGCCGTGTTTCCAAAAGGATAAATGCGAAACTCTAGCATGAAAAAATGTGAATGACAACTTTAACGAGGGTTCAAAGGTCAATCTCACATAGCATGGCAAAGAATTCTTGAATGGTTTTCATTCGTGAGAACAGGTCAATTTTTAAGACACAAAGTAAGTAAGTTTATAGTTTGCCTTGTCTATTATCAAATTTATAGTACTTTAACCCACATTTTTGAATTGTATGCTCATTTTTACATATAAATGTGTAATTGCAATAAGGTTCATTAACCAGACGGTGTAAAACAAAAATGTTTTGTGTGATCAGTGTGTGGGTACTTTACACTACTTTTCATGACCAGAAGATTCCAATGGCGGAGTCGTGACATGTTGGATGGATTTCAGTTTTTATTAATAAAACAAGGAGAGTTAGAATCATAAAGTTAAACAGAATATCAATAGACGTTTAACTTGTATAAATAATTTATTTTCTGGCTTTTATCATGCCAAATAATTTAAAATTTATGAAAGTCAAGTCAGTTTTTCAAACCCCTTCACAGGTCCATGGCTGAAAAATTTCTTTGACTGCCTTACACTTTACAGTTTTATTTGTCTATAATATTATATGAATTGTCTTCATTATACTTTATTTTGCATTTTTGAATTCTGTGCCCATTTATTTATATAACTGTAGAATTTCAACAAGGTTGGTTAACCAGGCGGTGTAAAATAAAAATGTTTTGTGTGATCAGGGTGGGTACTTTTCATGACTCGGAGATTCACAATGGCGGAGTTGTGACATATTGGATGGAAAGTCAAGTCAGTTTTCAAACCCCTTCACAGGTCCATGGCTGAATTAATGGACTGACTGCCTTACAGTTTTATATTGTCTATGTTATATGAATTTATTTATTGTGCATTTATGAATTATGTGTTAACAAGATTCATTATGCCGAGGTGTAGAAAATATATAAATTAATATATTTTGTGAGACCATCTGGTTACACCATTTATTTATGATCGTGTGAAAATTTACAAAGGCGGCATCCCAGCGTATATGAATCTGACTAGTCCAACTATTAGATTTGCATTTTATAAATCTGCAGCAATTTTTATTAACATTGTTTTGCTTTTATTTTCTATATTTCTCATTAGATTTATCATGGCAAGAAACAGAAATCATGCTCATCTGATATCACATCTGTCGGTGTTTGAACCTGAAGCTTGAATGCCAAGACAGATCAGTCGCCAACAGAGGTAGTATTTCTCTAATTAAGGACACGTTTCTACGGTGAGTTGAGTTTACCTTTATAGTTTGAATATCTATTTATTATACTGTCAATCAAAGGTTTTTTTAATACATAATATTTTGTTGCGTATCCCTTATGGGACGTTGCAGTCAACACCAACATTTTTCAGCTGCTGTTGATGTACTAGGCAAGTGTTACGTTCAGTAGTTTGCCATTGCTTTCTGAACGACCGGCTCCCATACCAGCACGTTATAACACAATGCGACCACCAGAGACACTGATCATGGAACCAGACATTCCACAAACACCAACAACACAATCTTCTGCATCATTAATGTTGCCTTCTTTTTCAGTGTGCGGTTAATAATTTATAACTTCTTCGTTATCTATCTTTATAATTTTAAGATCAATTTATTATAATATAAAACATTTTAAAAATAAATATACAGCTTCTTTAATTTCTTTTTCTTTTCTCTTCATATTTAAAGTTCACAATTAATAATGTACTATAAATTCTTCATGTTATTTTATAGCATTTTTGTTTTCCAAATTTAGTAATCTTTGATTTTTTCTCTTTTCAGGTTCTGGTCAGAATCATCTGATCACAAACGATGATAAGCTGATGCTCTCTTGCTCAAGTATCTGATGTGATCATTGATTCCGTGTCTATGTAGGTAATGTAGCTGCCATGAAGACAGAAGAGATATTGAATGCCAAGACAGGTCAGTCGCCAACAGAGGTAGTATGTCTCTAATTATGGACATATTTCTACGGTGAGTTGAGTTTACCTTTATAGTTTTAATATCTATTTATTATACTGTAAATCAAAGGTTTTTTAATACATATTTTGTTGCGTATCCCTTATGGTACGTTGCAGTTAACACCAACATTTTTCAGCTGCTGTTGATGTACTAGGCAAGTGTTACGTTCAGTAGTTTGCCATTGCTTTCAGAACGACCGGCTCCCATACCAGCATGTTATAACACAATGCGACATGGTCTTAATACATATACAGTATCTTTAATTTCTTGTTAATTTCTCATCAAATTTAAAGTTCACAGTTAGTTAGTTAGTTAGTTAGTTAGTCGACAAATCATCCTCATTGCACATCGAACAATTCAGTGCATACATGCTCAGTTTATTAATCTTCTTTGACTTTCTGCATACTGTTCTTGTTTATCAAACCTCTTTTAATTTGCTGTTCATGCATTCTGACCGTGGTTGTAAATTCATTCATTACTTGTCTGTGTCTCGAACCACATTATTGCTTTACTTAATGGCATGACTTCCATAGTCAGGCTACTTGTGATCAAAGCAAAAGCACCATAACCTTTCTTCGCAATGACAGCGTCACAGTCTGTCTGTAGTTTCTGTCTAGTTAGATGCAAATCTGAAATAAACAATTAATAATTTATAACTTCTTCATGTTATTTTATAGCATTATATTAATCTTTTTTGTCCTCTTTCTTTTCAGGCTCTTGTCAGAATCAACTGATGTCAAGCTGCATATATAATGTAACCATAATATTAATAAAGATTATTAACAGAAAACTATATGAGTACATATTCATCTGTTGACACTTGTGTGCAAATTTACTAATTTTAAACTGAACATCATCAACCATTTATCCCAATAATATACTTGTGATAACCAATAATAATCGGTGCTTACTGAGTTGATTTTGGTGAGGCCGAGTCAAAGTGAGAGCTAAATTATCAAAATTAAGCATTATTTGATTGTATCAATTTTGTTTTTAAACGAACGTGTTAGCAACCATACATCGCTACGACCGGGGCTTCGAGGCCTAACTGCTCATGTCATCCATTTTTTTAATATGACGTGTAATTATTTTAAATTGCTAATTAGGCCACAACACATACTATCAAAAATTCAAAGTGACCGTTAGATCCGTATCATCAATCCGCATAGAACCATATACATCTCAAATTTTTTAAAGCTAAAATTCAGAAAACGTAACCTAATTTATGAGTTATTAAGTAATTAGTGGCCATTTTAAATTGCTAATTAGGCTACAACACATACTATCAAAAATTCAAAGTGACCGTTAGATCCGTATCATCAATCCGCATAGAACCGTATACATCTCAAATTTTTTAAAGCTAAAATTCAGAAAACGTAACCTAATTTATGAGTTAGTAATTAATTAGCGGCCATTTTAAATTGCTAATTAGGCCACAACACATACTATTAAAAATTCAAAGTGACCGTTAGATCCGTATCATCATTCCGCATAGAACCATATACATCTCAAATTTTTAAAAGCTAAAATTCAGAAAATGTAACCTAATTTATGAGTTAGTAATTAATTAGCGGCCATTTTAAATTGCTAATTAGGCCACAACACATACTATTAAAAATTCAAAGTGACCGTTAGATCCGTATCATCATTCCGCATAGAACCATATACATCTCAAATTTTTTAAAGCTAAAATTCAGAAAATGTAACCTAATTTATGAGTTAGTAATTAATTAGCGGCCATTTTAAATTGCTAATTAGGCCACAACACATACTATTAAAAATTCAAAGTGACCGTTAGATCCGTATCATCATTCCGCATAGAACCATATACATCTCAAATTTTTTAAAGCTAAAATTCAGAAAACGTAACCTAATTTATGAGTTAGTAATTAATTAGCGGCCATTTTAAATTGCTAATTAGGTCACAACACATACTATCAAAAATTCAAAGAGACCGTTAGATTCGTATCATCATTCCGCATAAAACCATATACATCTCAAAATTTTTTAAAGCTAAAATTAAGAATGCACGGAGTAATTAATGAATTAGTAATTAATTAGCGGCCATTTTTACTTGCTAATTAGGTCACCACACATCATATTAAAAAATAGTTGACATGAGCAGTTAGGCCTCGATACCCCGATCGCAGCGAAGTATGGTTGCTAGGATGTTCGTTTAAAAACTAAATAGATATTCTTAAAAAATGTTAAATTTTGACAATTTGGGCCCCAACACTGATTAGGCCGCGCCAAAATAAACTCAGTGAGCGGATTTTTAAGAAAATTTTAGTCAAAGGTCATGACACTCAAATTTGAATAACTCCACTTAGAACTGAGATACAAACATCATTGAGGTACCGTTAGATTTGTTTTTTCAAGGCCTATCTATCTGTGGTGATCACATTAGTAAATGGCCAATTTGAAAATCATGATCAAAATACCTATGAATGGAAAGTTGAAAATATTCCATGTAAATATGTTGAAACCATACTATGCTAGACAGGACATTGACACGAGTGAGCAGACGCAGCTAACTGATGACAGAAACGAAACGACAATTGCCCAACTGAATGACACCTCGACAAACGAAGCATCGTTAACGACGCACTCTTACGACGACAAAGACATATGTACATTACCGACAATATGCGATAACGACAACGACGACCAATTTGACGACATAGTGACAACTATTAATCTCGACGACAATGACATTGAGGACAATTTACAAACAGTAGCATCTGTAATAAATCAGATAGACGTAGATAATACTGAAATCCCAGTACCGATTATGACTGACGACGGTAGTATAAATGACATACAAATCTCTAACACTTTGACACAACAGCAGCGACAAGACATTTTAACTCTCCTTAACGAGTATAAATCTATCTTCTCTAACAAACCTGGACGGACTGACAAAATAACACATTCAATTGTGCTGACAGATCTAACACCGGTCAAATGTAGACCATATTCTATTCCGCTACATTATAGAGCAAATTTAGACAAAGAAATTTTGGATTTAGAGAAAAATAGAATTCAGAAATCTATGTCTCAATATTCTTCACCGATTGTCCTGGTGAAAAAGAAGGACCAGACAATCCGTCTGTGCATAGACTATCGAAAGTTAAATACGATAACCACAACAGATGCAGCGCCAATGAACAGTTGTGAAGATCTCATTTTGAATATGTCTCAATCATCCTTATTTTCGAAGGTTGATTTAGCGAAAGGTTATTGGCAAGTACCACTACACCCTGCTTCTAGACATATAATAGCATTCGCAACACCACTTGGTTTATACGAATGGAGATATCTTCCATTTGGTCTCAAGAACGCTCCTGCCACATTTGTTAGATTAACTAGATTGCTATTGCACGGAATTAAAGATATCCAAGCTTATATTGATGATATATGCATCCATTCATCTAATATGACTTCTCACTTACTCACACTCAAACAAGTCTTCAACCAAATCTTTCTTTTTGGACTTACTATCAAACCTTCCAAGGTTGAAATAGGCTATAAACAAATAGACTTCCTTGGTCATAGAATTTCTGAAGGCAAACTGTTGACAGATGAGAAAATTGTTTCTAAAATTCTCAATCTAGAAGTTCCTACTACAAAGAAGCAAGTTCGTAGTTTATTAGGTCTTATAAATTATTATTCTAAATTTATACCAAATTGGGCAGAACTTACATCAGTCTTTTCTGATATGTTAACTAAAGATCATCCATCAAAAGTTTGTAAAAGTACTTGCTTAGAAGATGCAATAAGCAGATTGAAACGCATTTTTTCTAATCCACCAGTCTTACGATTACCAAACATAGATTTACCCTTTATTTTGACCACAGATTCGAGTGCTATCGCAATTGGAGGATGTTTAATGCAAGAAGTGGATGGAGTGAGACACCCAATTCTCTACACAAGCCGTAAGCTGAAGAAGGCAGAGATCCGGTATTCTACGGTGGATTTGGAGCCATTAAGTCTATTATTTTGTATGCTAAGGCTATCTAAGTTCCTCTTAGGTGCCCACTTCGTTGTACTTACTGATAATTCGCCATTGTTGGTGCTTAAGCAAGGTGCTCCGAAAAACCATCGTTTACAAATATGGTGTCTTCTTCTTCAAGATTTCGACTTCGAAATTCGCCATATCAGAGACACTGATAACATTATAGCTGATATTTTATCGCGGCAAACGAATGCGCCAGCAGAATAACATTTGGCACATCGACCATTCGCCAGACCAGAAACTGTGATATTTTAGTCTGTGTCATATAACAGTGTAACTCTACACCTGCTAGAGAACTCCCATTTAAAAGTAATAACACCCCAGTGAATAGGTTACGTATAACACCCACGAACGTGAAACGTTGAGAACTATACTACCAATTACCAAAGCTCTAGGACCAATCCGAGCAAGAGAGTTTGTGAAATTATGTCAACCAGTGAACTGACATTGATCATGAAAGCATTAAGAACACTTTATATTGAGAACATTCCATACTTGCTGTTGCTATGAGATTTTGCAAACAGCCGAAACAGAACTACGTCGACTACAACACTCAAGAGACAGCCATACTAACTTTTAACATTCATGGCACGACACGCTAACAACAGGAGGACAACGCGCACATCATCGTTGGATTTAGTTACTTAGTTAATTAATTAATTTAGTATTAAATATGTATTATATTTGCATTGAATTATGTATATAAAATGTGTTAACCTGTAATTTGTACATATTCTACCATAATATTACAGGTATTTCCATTCATAGGCTAAATAACCTTCCTATGCAATTGTCTCTATGTAAATTATAACCCATTTTTGAGTTATCGTACACAAAGTACGTATTATCTTAAAGGGAAAATATCGCCTATTCCGTTTTTTCTAAGGGCAATAACACTTACCTCAACTTTACTTATATATTTTAACCAAATACTATTTGGAGTGAAAGATGAGTGAATGACAGCGAGAATGAATTAAATGAGAGAGCGATATACTGAGCGGACAAATTGTACGCAAAACGTATTTATTTTAATTTGTCTGCGTCTTTCATGTAAATTGTATGACTTGTCTAAATTGTTGATACATGTTTAGTAGTTAGTTAATACTCTTAGTTTAGGATACTACATCTAAGTATACACGGCCGAAGCCTACATTGATGAAATTAGCAAAGACAACCTCACAATGTACACGGACGGGTCCAAGAGCGAACAAGGCGAGGTAGGGGCAGGAGTAGTGATACCAGACATGAATCTAAAAAGAGAGTTCAAACTAACAAACCAGACAGCAGTATGCACAGCTGAACTAGTAGCCATATTAAAAGGCCTGGAAATGGCAGCCGAAAAACCACCTGTGAAACTATATATATTATCAGACTCACTGTCAGCGGTGCAAACACTCGGGAATTTCTCTAGAAGAAATAGACCTGACATAAAAGAGGCTATACTAGCGACAGCAACCAACCTTAAGTACGTAGGTTGCCAAGTAACCATCGGATGGATACCAGCCCACAGAGGTATTCCGGGTAACGAACAAGCCGATAGAGCAGCGAAAGAAGGCCTAGCCAGCATGAATAAGATTAACACAGGACTAGGAACCATAGAAGGAAAAAGCATCATAAAATCCTACATATTGCAAGAATGGAGGAAGCAGTGGCAAAACAACACTAAAGGTAGACATTCGTACCAGATACTGGGACAACCCAGTAACAAGCCACAAGTCAGCAACAATATAAAAGCACCAGCAAATAGAAAACTGTGGAAACTCAGACTGGGTACCTGGACAGGCACAAGAGATAACAATTTATGCATAGCATGCCAGGTAGAAGACACCATTGATCATTTTCTAATATCATGCAGCGAATACAATAACGAGCGAAGAGAGTTAAAAGATTACTTCCACAATACCAATTCACCAATGACAATGACAAAATGCCTGCATGTAGAGAGTAATGCAGAGATCCAGAGGCTGGTCAGGCAATACATATGCCGAACATGGAAGGAAATATAACCTCAACCTAAGACAGTAGACAGAAACTAGGAGGAGGAGAGGACGTCATTCATGTCTGTATCGGTTCAATGTCAGTATGTACCTTTACGTCCCCGTTATATGTACCAATAAAAACAACATTATAAAAATTTTTTTATTATTATTATTATCATTATTATTATATTTTTTTCGGAAATTCTTTTTCCTTTTTTTTTTTTCAGGACATCCATCTGTTTGGCATTGGATGGATGTCCTGGGAGTGGTCCTGGAAAGGAGCGTTATGCGGTGGCGGGCATGAGGGCTTATATTTGGCTCGTCTCTCCTTGAGGGGCCACTGGATGTGTCTGGGGGACTGATGGTGACAACTTGACGTGGTGAGCGCAGGCGCTGGAGGCGAACAGAGAGGGAAGGATGGAGTCGGGCAACGGATTTGAACTGACCTGGTGGTGCCAGCCTACACATACGACGAGTCCTTGTTAGGACTAACTAGATCGGGGATCAGTATCGGAGAGGACAACAACAGAAAATATAATACCTAATACTAGTTTAAAAAAAAAAAAAAAAACTAGAACAAGGAAACAGCATTGTCCGGATGATTGCAGAGCCGGACCAACCCGACCTTAGACTGCAATGTGTCAGGATCAACGAAAGTCAAGCCAACTCAACAACCAACCCGAGCGGGAGCTATAACCAGCACGAGCAAAAATAACTCGAAAGAGAGCACAAAGAGGAACAGTGTCAATACACACAAACTCACGGATCTCAACTCTAACCAACGCTGAAGAAGCAGGTTGAAAGAGACCGAGATTGGAATTTTTGTTTTTGAAAATTGGAATTGGAATTGGAAGCACCACTGCTTGGAATGCCTGATCATGCATTACACACACATTGGAGTAATTCATGATTAAGGATATCCCAACTCGTGACGCTTGGAAATAAGCCACACATTCAGCACACACTTTACACAAAACTCAAAACTGAACACTATCAATTAAAATGCAGTCACTTTATTAGAAGCAGCAACTTATTAGTCAACACACTAACAAGCCAACAGGGACACATGTAGTCTGATGGGATAAAATAACAACGTAACTACATATTTAGCATTACACAACATACGAGAGTAAAAGTGTATTGAAATGCACACACAGATCAAGATTTGAAGGTGTACTTATTTAGCCAGGACTTTGGTCTTGTTAATCCTCTTTAATACAGAGGTTAATTATCTTGGTATCAGTAGGATACTATGAGAAGGACGGGTTGTAGACACAACTAGTAAACGTCACGTAACTTCGGTCAGATAAGCATTTTTAAGGACACAGGAGAGAGAGAGAGTGATCTCTTCACCAAATCAGAGAAGTGGTGTATGGGAGAATACATGAGTGTTGATGCCAGTATGTAGGTTACCAAGTTACTGTCCACCAAACTACAAACACCGACTTTATGTGATTCTGTGACAGAATTAGAGCAGAACTAATTACCCTATAACAACCCATCAAATCAGGGGAGAGGGGGGACTCCTGTCACAGCCTCACATTATCCACATTATCCGGTAACCCAACATGAGTTAATGGATATTAGCCAAGGGCTACAACTCCCGCCCAAGGGAAAGAAGTAAGACCCTCGAAGGCCAGAGTAATCCAGAACCTTCTCGAAGGACTGGTCAGTGAGTCCACTGTCCCGTGGACACTGATGTGGCCCGCCTATTGCGGGGTCCACGAGGAACTCGAACAGAGTTACCACCCGTGTCGGATTGCCACACGTGTGAAACCGGCAGAGGACAGACGGACCATCGGAGAGGCAACAGGGCCTGCCTTAGAGGGACTCAATAGTTTAGACCCCTGTGTATTTGGGTTCATAGACATATGCTAGATAGTTTGCTTAGAATGTTTGTGATAACTATGTGTGATGATGTTAAACCTCTGTGATATGCAACTCAGTGCGGGCTTGGTAAACCCACTGCGCCAACGCATTGTATATTGAAATACAATAAATGTTAGATATTATATTTAACGGAGTTATTGTTGCCTGTGTGAGCTCGAGCTCAGATACCTAGACATCCAACACGCTGACACCGAGCCACGTCCCGCTTTATTTTCTGCTGAAAGAGTTTCGTTTCGTGTCGTCCATGATGCACTGTACAGCTGCTATTTGTGGTTCTTGAGGTTGCGCTTCTTTGTGTGTCATGATGTCTACATTCTACTCCAGGTCCTTCACTTGACCCTCCAATTGTGATTTGTCCGTTTGTGTGAGTCGTATAGTCGGCTTCTTTATAGGACAGGTTTGACTTGATCGTGATTTTCACAGCTTGTTTGCTGCCCTGGAGGTAGGTATGTAGCCCCGCTGTTGCCGAGGCAGTTTGCACATCGTCTGTTTGCGTTGGGCCCCTGAAGTCTTGTGTCGTCTTTTGTAAGCGGATATTTGCTGCAAGGGTGAGATCCAGAGCAGTACCTGCAGACTTTCCATCGATTTCACAGCTGGCGCGCGTGTGCCAGAACTGTTGCCACTTGGAACACTGTAGCACCCTTGGCGGTATGTAGCGCTCCAGAGCTTGCTCCTTCTGATCTCATTTTATGGTATGTAGAATAATTTTGTCTTCCAACGTGATGATGACAACTGTAAAGGGTATGCTGTTTTTTTTTAATGACAATTCTCTCGACATCGGTTATCTTGTGGATCGAGTTCTCTTTCGAGCATCTTCTCCCTATTCCTTCGTTGGTGAAATAGGGTTTGACTCACTTGATCACCCATATTTTGATACTGCGGTTCAGGGTGCCTTTCACTGCTGATACTGCTATGCAGTGTGGCAGCGTGATGTCGGTTCTCTCTTGGTCGATCTTGCAAGTTAGTGCGACTATTTTGTCGATGTTATTTAGGAGAATGACTGCGTCTTGTAAAGCTGGGCGATGCTGCGTCTTCCCAGCTCGTTGTCCAGAAAATTGATAATCTTGTCTTTTTATACAGTTTGTATACAGTTTTATACAACTTTTTATACAGTTTGTATACAGTTTTATACAACTTTTTATACAGTTTGTAAACAGTTTTATACAACTTTTTATACAGCTTTGCATGTCCAGAGCTTCAGCAACATTTTTGCGGAGAAGCTCTCGGGTTGATCATCATCATCATCATCATCATCATCATCATCATCATCATCATCATCATCATCATCATCATCATCATCATCATCATCATCTTCCACTTCTGTCGTCAAGCGTCGTGGGGAGGAATAATTTGCGTTCCAGCGCCCGGTGGACAGCACTGGATAGTGTCATTCCGTGTGGTTGTACAATGTCTCTGATGTCGTCAATCCATTTTCTTCTTGGACGTCCTCGTGGTCTCGTCGCAGATGATCTTTGATGTAAGGCCAGTGATGGTAGTTGCTGATGTTGCATTCTAACAACATGGCCAAACCACTTGATCTTCTGTCTTTCAATAAATGTGGCACAAGGTGTTGATCCCACAGTCTGTCTGATAGTAACATTTCTTACTCGGTCTCGGATTGTTAAGTTGGCAGCTCTCCTCAGGCATCTCATTTCGCAGGTATTGATTTTGCGAAGGTGTAATTTGGATAAAGTCCAGGTTTGAGATTGGTAGCATAGCCATAGGGTTGGTGTGAATATGCTGTTTATTATCTGATCATCTTCGTGCGAAATTGTTGATGCGCTGCTTGACTGCTTCTGCTAAGAGTTGTTCTGAATAAGTCTTCTATATCTTCACTGCTTGTTCCAGCTGTATTGTTCTCTGGTGTAAATTTGCTGTCGGGGTCTGCTTCGGCCGGTGTAGATGTTGAAATACTGCTGTTTGTCTGTCTCCACAGGATCAACAATCCAATTTGTCTTCTTCTTCTCTGCTGCGTAAATCGAGTATCGCTTTATGGCATTTTTTTTTTTTTAAGTGCCAGCCATCCTCTACACTGCTACTTGGCGATGATTACTTCTCAATAAAGTGTCGAGTCTTGGCCAGCGTGAATTATCCAGTTACAGACATACTTTATATCTCTAGTGTTCATTATTTTATTCTTTAACTACTGTCTTATTATCATTTTCTGCCAAATCCCTAAATGTCTTATTCATCCTTTACCTATCATCACCCAGTGAAACAAATGCCATTAACCAGCGCATGTTACATTCTTTGCAGGCTTGTTCATGATTGGTTGCAATTTGCTAAAGTTTCCAACAGGGATAAAAAATGAGCAGGCTGACAGGCTTGCGGGTAAAGCTACTGTGGAGGGCGGATGAGCCATTGGCCGGACTGGTATACTGAATGCTCTACCAGAAGTAAGTCGTTTGCGGGAACCAAGTGATGACTGTGAATCTACAACGTTGGCCAGACTGTGAGAATAGCAAGTTAAAAAAATTGTGGTAAGACAAGAACCATTTGCAGGAAACCAAAGAATAATAAACCATCACAGACCTGGTGTCGTGAGCCGCTACACGCTGCGGGTTTTACTGTTTGAACGAGGGGACGGAGCACGTATGGGAATGCCCTGAGTGCAGTGATGTCGGTTCTTAACTCAGCTCAACTCAACATTACTGAGGAGGGGATCCGAGCACTTATGGACTGAATTGTTCGATGTGCAATGAGGATGATCTGTCGACCAACCAACCAACCAACCAACCAACCGACCAACCGACAAACCAACCAACCAACCAACCACTGACTGACTGACTAACTAACGGGATCTGTTAGCTTGTCCTACGCTAAACTTACTCAGTGCTCTCTGACGGCATGCATGGCAGGTCACAGTGTTACTATTATTTGCTGTCCTTATATGCCCCGCTAACATAGGGGCACTGGTTGTTATTCAATGGCTAATGGCTTGTTTAGTTGTTGTTTACTTGTGAAATAACTAGGGACAGTATGGCTGGGTACTTGTACAAACACAGGCACTGATACTGTCTAGTTATATGATATTGTAAACACGCAGACAGGTCTGGATTGTGCAGATCACCACCACCATTGTCATCGTCATCAACATCGTCATCATCATCATCATCATCATCATCATCATCATCATCATCATCATCATCATCATCATCATCATCATCATCATCATGATGTTATTCTTCTGATTCTTCGTTAAGTAGTTTTTCTTTTTAACATAACTCCTGTCTGTCTGTCTGCCTGCCTGCCTGTCTGTCTGTCTGTCTGCCTGCCTGCCTGCCTGTCTGTTATAGTCATTCTCCTGTATTTGATTAATGGAAAAAGATAGCGGCATACACACGGAGCAAATATAGGAGGCAGTCTTGCTTCTAACATGAGATATGTCAGTGTACGCATTTATAAACTACTAATACTACTACTAATAGTACTTAGTAGTAGAACACGATAGTTATACAAACTTAAACGTCCAGCCTGTTCACAACACAATGACAACAGTGAGGTATGTGTGGCTGCTGCGAAAAAGAGAGGGAGATAATAAACACAGACACATTGTAATATTTTACAACGAACGCAAATCCGGCAATAATAATAACAGCGTAAAAATAAGATAAAAATAAGCTACAGTTATTGATGATGGCAATGATTTAGTTGTGTGACCGAATGAAAGAAATTCCGAGCTGAGGGATGCAGGGGAGGCCAGCAGACATGAAGCAGACGACACAGAGATAATTAATGGTATGCTGGCTACAAACATCAATAGTATACCTCGTTTATTCTCTCACCTCATCTCTACACCCAACATAGCATGCCAAATTTACACACTTATACACTAACTATTAGCTTGTCAATATCTACAAGTACTTTACTTCATGTGATGTGAATTTTGTTGGCTTTAATTGCCGAGCAGAGCGATGTTTTTAAGAGATTTTCTTCGACCTGCTGCTCGCTATTATTTGTTCTTGCCTTGGTACGATACACGAAAGGGTCATTGATTATTCGCTTCATCTAACTACAGTTACCCTGGTAAGTTTCTGCGTTGTAAAACTGGTTAAAATAGTAGATGTGGGATGTTTTTCTTTTAATCCTCTTCCTTCCGACTAGCCATTGCAATTATGGAGCTTATGCACACGAATCCACTATCTTTATCTTCTCTAGGTACTAAAGTGTAGTGTACAGTACTGAATGGTTTAAGTTAAGCATCTCTGATACTTATACAGATGTGTTAAATATGTTTCCAGCTGTACCCTTACAGTTAACTTAATGTCTTTACGCCATTTCTAAATAGCGGTTCTATAATGAATTGTGAATTATTATCTATTTTTAAATAAAACATGATAAAGATTTAATAAATATGTTGTCTAATCTAGGAAACATAGATTAGATATCAGCTAAAAGTGAAAGCAGTCTACATAAACATATCACATACTCATCTTTCAGTTTAGCTGGTGGTGACTCAAAGCAAGGGCATTTTAAGATTTCACACTGCAATGCATTAAAGTAGACAAGACAACTGAAATATGCAGCATGCACATATTGTATACCAACATGATAACACTTGAGGATGAATATGATGGTACTGTTACAACAAATAATTTTACACTTTTCTGTTAATTCACCCCAAACAAAAAAGCATCCCTTAAGGACCTCATTTGCATCGGTCCAGCAGTCACTTCCGGTTAAGTGTTCGGTGGACTGCTGGACTGATCGATGGATGTTTTGTTAGTTTTTTGGGCCGTAGGACCCTCACTGTTGTCGGAGTACTCCGACGACAGTGAGGGTCCTACGGGCCCAAAAATCCGATGATAGTGATGGCCCTATGGGTTCAAAAACTCACAAAACATCCATTGCTTGGTCCAGCAGTCCACCAAACACTTAAGCAGAAGTGATTGCTGGACTGATGCAAATGAGGCTCTGTAAGGGATGCTTTTTTGTTTGGGGTGAATTAACAGAAAAGTACCAATAATTCTATTAGTAAGTTAATTATTAACAAACAAACAGACAACATGTTCAAACTATAGTTACATATTTTTTGCCACTTATCTTCACGCTACTCCATGTAAACTACGTAAAATATATCCAAAATTAATCACAAATGAATGTAAACATTTATTGGCACTCTTTTGAATAACGGTCCCAAATTATTTATTGTAAAAAGTATCCCTTACAGGGCCTCATTAGGTGATAGACTGCAGTCAAGGAATGCTAACTGAACTGGGAAACTGCATTTATTAATTGTAGATACAGACATATAATAGTAATTGCTTTCACAAGTAGTAGGCAAGCAAGTGCTATTGTGTAATGTATTTATTGAAATAAAGAATCATATAAATTGAATGTGTTGTCGATCACCTTCCGGGGCGATATGCTGATTCAGGGGCGATGCGTTGTCGATAACTTCTGTTTGAGTGTGTGGTGGACTGCTAGACCGATCGATGGATGCAATAATTGTTTCTGGGCCCACAGGGTCTTCACTGTCGCCGGTAGCACAAGATATATATACACTTCAAGTGAGGGCCCTTCGGGCCAAGAAACATTTATTGCACCCATCGATTGGTCTAGCAGTCCACCACACACTCAAACAGAAGTGATCGACAACGCATCGCCCCTGAATCAGCATATTGCCCTGGAATGAGCATAATCACCTAATAAGGCCCTGTAAGAGATACTTTTTACAATAAATAACTTGGAACCGTTATTCGGAAGAGTGCTCATTTATTATTATGTACATAAAATATTAAAGCAATGTGTATATTAATTGTCTCAGATAAATATTCAGAACACTATCACATAGTACCCTCACTTAGCACAAAAGGTAACTTTCCAAGAAAGTAAATATCTTCACGAATAGAAGATTGATTGATTGATTTAGGAACCGACATCACAGCATTCGGGACATTCCCATAAGCGCTCCGTCCCCATCCCCAGCAGCCAGCGAAGAGTTCCAACACTAATAGTTCCAGTAGCAATCTGATTATATGTCCATCTCGCCTTTCCTCTGAGCGTCGAGCATCGGCCAGATCCCCTCGTCACACCTCGCTGTCTCATTCTTACCAGACTATGGTGATCCATCTGCTCCTCCGAGGTGTACACGTGCTCCCACAAGGCCGCAACCACGTCTGCCTTGTCATGCATCAATACTCCACCAAGAATAGAAGAAAAACAAACTGCTTTATATACAAGTCAGAGTGCCTACAATTTTGCAGCTGTGTGCTGAAATGGGAGGAAAGCACTAGAGCTAGCAGATTTTGAAGCAAATATAGTTTCATTGATATTTCTCTTTCTTGTACCAGCCGGGAGCAGGCAATAGCGCTGTGACTGGCACGCCTGCCAGCCCGCCTGCCTGGTGGTCCTGTGCTCAAAGCCTCTTTGAGGCAGAGATTATTTTCATTGGGTTGCCAGGTTAACCCAGTCTAGCGTACACACCAGGACATTTTCCTTGACCTGAGTAGAAAGGTTGACACAGTCTAGCATACACACCAGGACATTTTCATTGACCTGGGTTGCCAGGTTGACACAGTCTAGCATACACACCAGGACATTTTCATTGACCTGGGTTGCTAGGTTAACCCAGTCTAGCATACACACCAGGACATTTTCATTGACCTGAGTTGAAAGGTTGACACAGTCTAGCATACACACCAGGACATTTTCTTTGACCTGGGTTGCCAGGGTGACCCAGTCTAGCATACACACCAGGACATTTTCCTTGACCTGAGTTGAAAGGTTAACCCAGTCTAGCATACACACCAGGACAATTTCCTTGACCTGAGTTGAAAGGTTAACACAGTCTAGCATACACACCAGGACATTTTCCTTGACCTGAGTTGAAAGGTTAACACAGTCTAGCATACACACCAGGACATTTTCCTTGACCTGAGTTGAAAGGTTGACACAGTCTAGCATACACACCAGGACATTTTCATTGACCTGGGTTGCCAGGTTAACCCAGTCTAGCATACACACCAGGACATTTTAATTGACCGACACAGTCTAGCATACACACCAGCACATTTTCCTTGACCTGAGTTGAAAGGTTAACACAGTCTAGCATACACACCAGCACATTTTCTTTGACCTGGGTTGCCAGGGTGACCCAGTCTAGCATACACACCAGGACATTTTCCTTGACCTGGGTTGCCAGGGTGACCCAGTCTAGCATACACACCAGCACATTTTCTTTGACCTGGGTTGCCAGGGTGACCCAGTCTAGCATACACACCAGGACATTTTCTGGGAAATAAAGGTGGCTGGCTTAATACTGGGCACACTCCCATCGAGTGATGATGGTTCTAAACATGTGGTGCTGGCACCATCTACCTAGTACAACTCATGGTGTGAAGAGGGGTTGTTTAATTACTGACTGCACCTGTCGACTCTATCATCTTTGTATGCTTTGGTGGAGGTTCATTACATATCAATCTTTATCAAAGCTTGAAAGATTGAAACAATTCTTCACCATTAGTTTCTTCATCCATCTCCACATCACTCTGATCCATCCATTGTTAGTTTCTTCACCCATCTCCACATTACTTTAATCTATCTATTGTTACTTTCTTTATCCAGCCACACATTACTTTAATCTATGTATTGTTACTTTCTTTATCCAGCCACACATTACTTTAATCTATCTATTGTTACTTTCTTTATCCAGCCACACATTACTTTAATCTATCTATTGTTACTTTCTTTATCCAGCCACACATTACTTTAATCTATGTATTGTTACTTTCTTTATCCAGCCACACATTACTTTAATCTATCTATTGTTACTTTCTTTATCCAGCCACACATTACTTTAATCTATCTATTGTTACTTTCTTTATCCAGCCACACATTACTTTAATCTATCTATTGTTGCTTTCTTTATCAAGCCACACATCACTCTGATCCATCCATTGTTAGTTTCTTCACCTATCTTCACATTACTTTAATCTATCTATTGTTACTTTCTTTATCCAGCCACACATTACTTTAATCTATCTATTGTTACTTTCTTCATCCAACTTCACATCACTCCAATCTATCCATTGTTTGATTACATTTGATTTTTCAGAGGGTTGAGACAATTCCACATTGTTACTTTTGGTTAGTTAGTTAGTTAGTTAGTCACGGTTCCAACTTCACAGCAACGGGTCGTCCCCATTATGCTCCGTTCCTGTGCCAGTGAATATCACATAAAACGCTCCCCACTGCCCAATGGGAAAAGTGGAAAAGACAGGAGTCTCGACAAACAACAGCCGCACAGATACACTGTGCATAATGCCGCCGCCAGAATGTCAACACAATAGTCCCCCACGAAATATCCAGTTTATCTCTGATGGAATCGGCAGTCATTTTCCCATCTGGATGTTTCCTAGATGTTCACCCACACAGTCCACGAAAATACAGTTCATCGTCGATGGCAGTGGCAGTCAACCAGAAGCCCAGCAGCCACGCATTTCTGCATAAGGCAAAAACCGGTCAACTCTGGGACATAGCCAGCTGCCATCGCTCCGAACATGCAGTCACGTTCCAAAAAACCTTGGGCAGATTCAAAAGCATTTCACACGAAACTCACAGCTCACAGTGTCACACCACGCACTCACTCAGTAGCAGGGCGACGGAACCATAGCCTCCTTAGTCGCCTCTTACGACATGCGTGGTAGGCTACAGTGTTGCTATTCTTTGCTTCCCTTATGGGCCCCGGCAACACACGGGAGGTTTTTTTTGGTATTCAGGCCCACACCACTCCATTGTTTCATTATATTTGAGGCTTCTAAAGTAGTTGCTTTGATGGGAATGAAGAAGATAATTGAACTGCCATATTGTTTTCAAACACGGACATAGTAACTTGGCAGAGCACACAAAATATTTTGTTTCTAGCTTATAATAGTTCACCTGAGCAGGAAAATGCATCCCACATGCATTAATGACACACAAGAATTGAGTTGAGCTAAGATCGACATTGCTGCACTGTAGACATTCCTATACACACTCCATCCCCTCATTCAACAGCCAGTGAAGAGTAAAACTATTAATCGTTCCCACCACTATCTGAATTGAAAGTTCTCCTGGTCTTCCCTCTCAATTTTGAGATTCTTCAAGAACTGCTGCTGATCCCTAGCAACATCAGTCTTTCACATACAGGTTGTCAATATGTTTAATGAAACACAAATGAACTGGAAGGGCCAGTTTGTATTTTTATGGTGGCCAAATGTAACATTAGTGGCCAGACATATGATTGCAACTCAAGCTCATTTACAGATAAGCGCGTGATATATCGAGTGGTACCAAAAGAGTTAATAGATTTTATGTAGTAAAAAATAAGTAAAGGGCCTTTTTACACACATGAAGGCACACTAGGCGTATGGTTCTACATCCATGTTTTCATAGGCCAGCTGACACTTACTAATTACATCCATCCATATAATAAACTATGTTACCTCTGAAGTCGGAGTGGGTTCACCTGATGGCGAGGGAAAAGCTAATCCATACGCAAAATTCAGTCAATCACTACTATAAATAGCGTGTATGGACTACGCTTGAGTTCAAAGCAAGTGAGCGCAAAGGAAAAAAACAAACAAACTATATGGAATATAGCCAGACATTAAATCGAATGACAACACATTGAAATATTTGACTGTTGTAATCAGAGATATTCACTGTTTTGTGAATTCATTGTTTGTGAAACACCAGTGAAAGTGATATAGAACAAAAAAACATACAGCCATATTCAAACTAAGAAAGTGTAATCTCTGTACAACTTTGCCCATGTGACCCTGAGGTAGGTAGGAATCTGAGAGGATTCCTGATACATTAGCTATGATAGATATAACATGACAGTTACAACTTGTATACTGTCTGTTGGAAAAAAAGATATGACTACAGTTGTCATCTCAACTGGATTTTGATTCACTGTTAGAAATTAAGAGTTAATTATTGCCATACTTTGCAAAACTATATTGATATTAGAAGTGGTATTAAAGGGATATTAAAAATTTATAACCATTGAAAAATGGAATGAAATATTCAGTGGAAGCTATTCATTATAAACACTTGAAACTATCTTCCCTAAATACAGACCTAATGTTTGTGGGAATTTGGCTATTCAGTACTAATAATAATAATCATAATAATAACAACAACAACAACAACAAAAACATGCTTGCACGTGAGGAATCTATTAAGGGGTTTGCTTCCTGTGATACAGGACTTATACTGAATCCCAAAACTTGTGGCAATTGTTTCCTTTGTAAATTTCGGCTGTACAGTTTTATTTTATATTATAGTTTTATTTTATTATGCGTGACTCATTGGAGGAACACTATTTTGTTTCCTTTACATTCATTTGCTTTGAACTCAAGCGTAGTCGATGTTGGACTGATTTTTGCATGAGGGCTAGCTTTACATATTACCAGTGTCCCTCGACATAAGGTGAACCCACTCCGACTTCTGAGCTAAGTGTAATTTACCCCAAGTCAAGGATGAGAAGTTGACATTTTGGTCTAATTAACCTGTGTAGGGGTTGAACCCGCTACCTCACCATCAGCAGACCAGAAGTTTAAGAGTGCGAGTTCTTAGCCATTCGGCCATGCTGACCTCCGTGGAACACTAATGAAATAAATACACATTTGTGTGAATGTGTGTGGCTTTGTGATATACTGGATAGATCTGTTTCAGAAGAATGTCAAGATTGCACTTAATTAGACACATCAACCTTCTGACTGTATGCAAAATGATTTATAATCAGATATGTGTAATTAAAAATGAATGTTGAAATAATGATAGTCTTCTGAAAACAAACTCTTGCTTTGATCAATAAATGATTATTAATTGTGCCTGATTGTCTCTAATGATATTCACCAATTGTCTCTGTGAATGAATCATTCATAATAGAAAAGTGGACACTGGGAAGTGGATTGCTGAAACCACCGTTGCAAGACATAGTTACAGGAAGTCACACTGTGTTTCAGCAGTTTTGTTCAGCACTAAAGAACTTGGGGTTGTGGGGCGGCCAAGCATAAAATGGGTACAGATAGAAAAAACTAAAAGTAATGCAGGTGCCAGCCCTTTTCTCTCAGGAGCCACCTCCTTTTTCTCAGGAGAGCCAGATTCTGTCTCTCAGGAGCCAGCATATTATATTTGGCAAATATGGAATAAGAAAAGATTGGAAATGTACATGTCAAGGACACATTTTCCGGTGTCATGATGACTGAGGCCCTGGATGTTTGTACTCCTAAATATAGGTACTCCGTGGCCAGAGGCTTGCGAACGCGGTTCGTGAGCCGGGTACCAGGCGTTTGAAACTCAGCTGCGACCGATTTATGCAGCAGACCGTGTCGCGTTGTGTTATAACGTGCTGGTATGGGAGCCGGTTGTTCAGAAAGCAATGGCAAACTACTGAACGTAAAAACTTGCCTAGTACATCAACAGCAACTGAAAAATGCTGGTGTTGACTGCAACGTCCTGCAAGGGATATGCAACATTAAAAAAAATATAGGTATTGCCGGTCTCCCTGGTCTAGGGGTTACACGACTTTCTCCATAATCCCGTATACTCTCGTTAGTAACGTGATGTGCATGAGATTTGCAATGGCAAACTAATGAACATAAACTTGCCAAGACATCAACAACAGCAGTAAAATGCTGGTGTTGACAGCGATGTCGTGTAAAAAGGATATGCAATATATATATATATATATATATATATATATATATATATATATATATATATATATATATATATATTGTTTTTTTGTTTTTAATGTTGCTTATCCCTTACAGTTCATTGCAATCAACACCAGCATTTTTCAGCTGCTGTTGATGTACTAGGCAAGTTGTATGTTCAGTAGTTTGCCATCACTTTCTGAACGACCCTCTCACATACCCCGTAAGTTACCAGCGCGACGCGACCCACTGCCAATTCTCACAGCTGCTGTTTTTCCCCCACGTGGATATACGGGATTATGAACAATGTCGTTAACACCTTGGTCAGGGAGACCGGCATATATATATATATATATATATATATATATATATATATATATATATATATATATATATATATATATATATATATATATATATATATATATATATACATAGATGAAAAAAGGTTGCCACATGGTAGAAACTGTCATTTGAGTATGAAGTGTTGGTTTTCAAATATTCTAGGCCAGTATAATGATCTGAGTTGGTCACTTCTCATCCTCACCACTTGTCCTATCCAAACAGTTCTGAGGCAGTTCTGAAAATTATCCAGTAATAATTCTATCATTCAATAGTTATATGATCTGCAAATTCTGCTATTGGGATATAATGTTGTAGGTCGTCACATATTGTAGGCCATAACATAATGAGGTAAAGTGGCCAAGTGTCTTCCTCATGGCAAGTGGCCAAGTGTCTTCCTCATGGCCTTGTCTTCACAGGGAGTTCCCAGAGATTGTTGACAATTGTCTGGCCAAGTGTCTTCCTCATGGCCTTGTCTTCACAGGGAGTTCCCAGAGATGGTTGACAATTGTCTGGCCAAGTGTCTTCCTCATGGCCTTGTCTTCACAGGGAGTTCCCAGAGATGGTTGACAATTGTCTGGCCAAGTGTCTTCCTCATGGCCTTGTCTTCACAGGGAGTTCCCAGAGATGGTTGACAATTGTCTGGCCAAGTGTCTTCCTCATGGCCTTGTCTTCACAGGGAGTTCCCAGAGATGGTTGACAATTGTCAGCTACCATTTTCTATAAGGCCGGATTGATCCCCCATAGCCTCACTGGCTGGGATAAATAATCCAATCTCTGCTGTGGATGTGAACCCAGACCACTTGTCATGATGGGCAGGTACACTAATTGTTATACCATATTAGCTCCTGATTTATTTCTGTATGAATCTATGAATACAGTAATTACAAACTCAAATATTACATTACAATTGTAATTTGGTTTCTAAAACATCAGCAATGGCAAATTACTGAACTAACATAGCTAAGTAAATCACACACAGCCAATCAATGCTGGGGTTGATACAGAACATGCAGCCAACTTTCTTAAACATGACAAAAATCCAGTACTGGAATGTGGAGAGGAAATATTTAGTGTAATTTCTGGCCATTGACCTAAAACATGACAACAAGCCAGTACTGGAATTTGGAGGGGAACTATTTAGTGTAATTTCTGGCCATTGATCTAAAACATGACAAAAAGCCTGTGCTTTAATGTGGAGAGAAAATATTCAGTGTAATTTCTGGCCATGGATCTAAAACATGACAAAAAGCCTGTACTGAAATGTGGAGGGAAAATATTCAGTGTAATTGTTGGCCATGGTTCTAAAACATGACAAAAAGCCGGTACTGGAATGTGGAGGGAAAATATTCAGTGTAATTTCTGGCCATGGATCTAAAACATGACAAAAAGCCTGTACTGAAATGTGGAGGGAAAATATTCAGTGTAATTTCTGGCCATGGATCTAAAACATGACAAAAAGCCAGTACTGGAATGTGGAGGGAAAATATTCAGTGTAATTTCTGGCCATGGATCTAAAACAATTGCAATACTCTTTGTGGGTGAGTAAAGAGTAGTAAGCACGGTTGTAGTCATACCTTGTTTTCTGCTCAGTTTGAAAGGTAACATTGTATAAATGTTTGCTAACAGCTAGCATAGTATCCAGTATTTGACAACCACACTTTATCAGCTACATTGGCATAGTAGCTAGCTTGCCTGCCTCCCAGTCCAGTGATCATATGATCAAATCCCATTCAAGGTGAAGGTTTTTCCCCCACTGACCTGCCTAAAGGCATCTGGTCTGATATTGATAACATGAGGACTGAGTGCTGATTGAGCTAAAAATATAAGACTAGTACCACACCCAGTATACAATCCTCCACAAAGCTTGGCCCTTGAAAGGATTGATACAATTCTTCTTTAGTTTCTTCATCCATCTCCACATCACTTTATCCATTGTTACTTTCTTCATCCACCTCCATATTACTTTAATGTATTCATTGTTTCCTTCTTCATCCATCTTCACATTACTCTAATCTATCCATTGTTACTTTCTTCAACCATCTCCACATTACTTTAATCTTTTCATTTTAACTTTCTTCACCCATCTTCACATTACTTTAATATATCCATTGTTTCCTTAATCCATCTTCACATTACTTTAATCTGTCCACTGTTTCATTCTTCATCCATCTCCACATCACTTTAATCTAGCTATTGTTTCCTTCTTCATCCTTCTTCACATTACTTTAATCTATCCATTGTTTCTGTCTTAATCAATCGTCACATTACTTTAATCTATCCATTGGTTTGATTTTCATTTCATCCATCTTCACATTACTTTAATATATCCATTGTTTCCTTCTTTATTTTATCCATCTCCACATTACTTTGATGACAACATTCCCAATGCCAAGAAAAGAGGCCCATTACTCATGTAACTTTAGCTGTAGCAGGTATTATCTATAGTTTGACTAGGCTTTGTTCTGAAAATTACTGAACCACATTGTTTATTACAAAAATTTAAATAATAAGGAATATGTAAGTATATGAGAAAGACATTGTGAAACATGTTCTAAACAGGTATAGATTGAATGATAGAATTTAACCGAAACAATATTTCATGCCCCTGTACAGATCATTGTTCAAACTCAGGTTGATTTTTCTAGTCAATTTATGTTCAGTAGTTTGCCATTACTTTCTGAACGAGCAGCCAATGTTTAAGTTCAACTGACCAGTATAGGGAATAAACCTACTACCTTGCCGCCAGCACACAGAAAGTGTAAGCACGAGCACTAAACCTTGCGGCCACGCTGACCTAGAATATAACACGTATCTAAATCTGGCTTGACATGAATCATTCATACATAATATGTCATCGCGGCAAGATGTGGCTAGAATGCTGCTCGGTTACTGCCCCTGGTACCACACAATGGATTCCTGTGCATTGATTCTGCAAGCCCCATAAACAGGATATTTGTTTGTCAGTCTGTGATGTGTGGCACCATGTTATTAGTGGTATGTCAACCCTATCTATGTCAGATCCCCAAGACTTTTGGCTTTTCAGGTGTGAAATTACACGAGCTTGTATATTTTAGGTCAGTGGTTCTCAACCTTTTTTGGCCCTTGCACCCCTTCACCATATTTTCAGAACG
The DNA here is from genome assembly GCA_014155875.1 of Cepaea nemoralis. Lineage (NCBI taxonomy): Eukaryota > Metazoa > Mollusca > Gastropoda > Stylommatophora > Helicidae > Cepaea > Cepaea nemoralis. The sequence goes on from JACEFZ010020148.1 coordinate 168,738, forward strand.
TCATTCCCCCCTTTCGTAGCCCCCCCCCCCCATAAATCCCCCCTCCCCTCCGTGCCCCTACACAGTATACGTATTAAAACAAGTCTAGAAGTCTATATAAAACGTGATTTGCGGGTCTAATTACATTATAGAATGAATTTCAGAAAGGCGAGAAGTACAGAACCGTAAAGTATGGAGGGAAAAACAATGTCAAGTAATCGGTTCTTGTATTAACGCGATCTTGAAATAATCTTAATTCTCTCTCTCTCTCTCTCTCTCTCTCTCTCTCTCTCTCTCTCTCTCTCTCTCTCTCTCTCTCTCTCTCTCTCTCAATTCTCTCTCTCTCTCTCTCTCTCTCTCTCTCTCTCTCTCTCTCTCTCTCTCTCTCTCTCTCCCCCCCCTCCCGAAACCCTAAAATCCCCCCTGGGGGAATTCCCCACCGGTTTAGAACTACCGGCGGGATACTGCTGATTTGTTCTCCTCACTGCCTATTCTCCCAAAGGAAATGTAAGGTATGCCGTATATGGTGAGCCACGTTGGTACAGTGGCTAGATACCTGACAGCCAGCCCTGTGGTCGTGGGTTAACCTTCACCCCACCTAGAATGGGTACCAGGAAATATCTTGGGAAGGGAAGTCGGTCAGCAGGGTGTTGACCACATCACCCCCTGGAGTGCCAGATAGTCTATATAAATATAGACCTAACAGCACGCTATTTGTGCATTCAGTTATGAGAAGAGGATCCTATAGTTCAGATTTGCTTACTCTGTGTGTGTTATTGGGTCACTTCAGAGATTATTGAAACATATTTCGTAGCTGGAGTCTGAACTCGGATCACTGCATTAGGAAGCCAGTTCTCTGTCCAGCATCTCGGGTACTTCACACGTGAGGTTGGGTCACCCCACGGATTGTAGACACATTGTGTCTCAACTGCGGATTGAGCTCTGACAGCTGTAACGGTCGTAATAACTCCACCGCGGAGCAAACACGACAGGGGGATTCTGATCGTCAGAAATGTACCCCCTTCTCCAAGTGTTTCGAGGCATAGAAGTTAGTTCTCTATCCATGAACTACAGAGGTTGATTGTAGAATTGTACCTTGTTTCTGTGACCAATATGTTCAGCCACGACAAGGCTTGATTCTTGTGACTATGTGAGCTGAGCAATTAATTCAAACCCAAACTTTAGTCAGACACACAGATTAGAAAATATATCGACTCTGTGAGTTGGAGAAGGAAACGCAACGGCTCTAATATCTAATTGTACTCAATTGTTTAGTTAGTGCTCTAATGTATACAGTAATTGTTGTCTAGTGTGCTCTCTAATACAGTATGTAATTATTCTCTGTTGTCTAATGTGTACTCTGATCATCATCATCATCATCATCATCATCATCATCATCATCATCATCATCATCATCATCATCATCATCATCATCATCATCATCAAGTGTCATGCTAGCTGGCGTAGGCGTTAATGTCTCTCCACAGATCTCGGTCTTTGGTGTTCTGGATCAACTCTGCTGCTGATATTCCTCCATGCCACCGCCTCCATCTATCCAGCATCATTTCTCATGGTCCTGATGTCTAATTATTATCTATAGTGTGCTCTAATATCTAATGGTTGTCTAATATATACTCTGATATCTAATTGTTGTCTAATATATACTCTGATATCTAATTGTTGTCTAATATATACTCTGATATCTAATTGTTGTCTAGTGTGTGTTGTAACACAGTGGTTCTCAACCTTTTTTTGGCCCTTGCACCCCTTCACCATATTTTCAGAACGTCATCCCCCCTTTCGTATTTCCCCCCTATACCCCCCCCCCCCGCGCCCCTACACAGTATACGTAAAAATGGAAGCTAAATTTAATAACACATACTAAAACAAGTCTAGTTGTCTACATAAAACGTGATTTGCCTGTATAATTACGTTATAAAATGAATTTCAGAAGGGCGAGAAGTTCAGAACCGTAAAGTATGGAGGGAAAATCAATATCAAGTAATCGGTTCTTGTATTAACGCGATCTTGAAATAATCTTAATTCCCCCCCCCCCCCCCCCCCCCCCTGGAAACCCTAAAATTCCTCCCTGGGAGAAGGGGAGGGGAAGTCCCCACCGGTTGAGTACCACTGCTCTAACATCTGATTGTTGTCTAATGTGTGCTCTAACATCTAATTGTTGTGTAGTAATTCGTGTGGAATGGCTCTCGTCGCTTCAGAGGTCACAGATTGTGAGCATTGTATGGATATTTTGCCCTGGCCATGCGGGTGTACGGGTGAACGAACAGGCTGATAGGCTAGCAGGGAATGCACCTCTTAGTGGTAAGTTGCATATGGACAAGGGGGAGGTGGTTGTGCGCTTATGGGAACAGGTGGAGATGGCGGAGGAACAAATTGAGAACCCATATGTGGAAAGAATGAGATTGCGGGGGATCGGCAGGGGTTCTGGAAGTATGTCAAAACTGAGAGGGAAGACCAGGAGAACCTTTAATCAGATAGCGGTGGGAACGATTAGTAGTATGACTCTTCGCTGGCTGTTGAACTAGGGGACTGAGCACGTATGGGAATGTCCTGAGTGCAGTTATGTCGGTTCTTAACTCAACTCAACTCAACTGTTGTGTAGTGTGTGCTCTAACATCTAATTGTTGTGTAGTATGTACTCTAACATCTAATTGTTGTGTAGTGTGTGCTCTAACATCTAATTGTTGTGTAGTGTGTGTTCTAACATCTAATTGTTGTGTAGTATGTGCTCTAACATCTAATTGTGTAGTGTGTGCTGTAACATCTAATTGTTGTGTAGTGTGTGCTCTAATATCTAATTGTTGTCTAGTATGCGTTCTAATATCTAATTATCCTCTTTTATCTAGTGTGTGCTCTAATATCATTCTCTGTTGTGTGAAGCTGTGGAGTCACATTGTTCACAGTGTCCTCACGCCATTAGTAATGTGATCGATACGTTATTTTCACACTGAATGTCATTCAGCACGCGTCAAAATTCCGCAAATTAGTGTATGTATTTTGTGGGTTGTTTCCTATTGTGCATATTTCAAACTATGTGTTGTTATGTATATAACAGAAGTTGATTAACGAAGTTGGTAAATGTAAATACCTAGGGGCAGTTATAACATCAAATAGAAGATGCACAACATAGATTATAATCAGAACAGGTCATGCAAAAGCTGCATTTCAAAAAATGAAAAGTGGCCCTTCCTAGCACCTGTAGTCGTGGGAAGCCAGCTTCTTCCCTGGCCACTGCCTCTGTCGCCTACGTTCGTTTTCGTTGTCACGTTTCTTGTTCGTGCCCCGTTCATGGCACCGCACTCTGGGAAGCTGGCTATTCTTCTGGATTCCTCGACCCCTCTTATGGTCTCTGCTGCAGAGTGCGGTTCTCGTAAGATCATTATTATCCTGGCATGGAGGTTGCACTTCGGCTGACGTTTGCCTGTCTTGGCGACTGCTACCGCGTGTCGCTGTTTGCCCTCACTGAACAGTCCCTTTCTCAGATGCACTGCCCTCGCTCCGACTCCGAGGGAAGGCTATAGAGTCGACACGAGACAGTACAAGTTCTAGCTCTTAGGTGAGAGATTGGTTCCGATGTTAGTTGCCCTACAATTACAGACGTAAATTTTAACCATATTATTGCCGAGACTTGTCCCACACTGTGTTCCGTTTGTTCCACTTGAACATTTAGGTAATAAATTACTGTCATTGAATGCAAGAAAGACAGTGTGGAAATGTTACATAGCAACTGTTTTGCTGTTCGGCATTGAATCATGGAAGAAAATGTAAGAACAACAAATTAGGAAAAGCTGAGTAGCAATGGAGATGAATGTTGTGAATACCTTGAACTGTCAGAATAACCCAACAATGATTGCATGGAAGAGACTAATGAAACTAAAATATCATCATCATGTGCCATTCAGATAAGCATGGGCGGTATATTTCACCATCTTACACGATCACGAGTCGTGTATCAGCCCCGTGTACTTGTCTCGACTATACCACGTGACCCGGCCATCCAGGTATTTACTTCTCTGTCTTCCCCATGTTCTTTCCCCCTCAATCTTACCAGGTGTCACCAAGTCATCTATTTTATTTCTTTTCATAACGTGCCCAAAAAATTGTAACTGTCTACCTCTAATCTCTCTAATGCGTTTACGGTTTTCATCTGCTTTTGGTAGGACTTGGTCATTGGTTTTTCGGTACTTTTGCCTTAATTCACCCCAAACAAACGTCACCAGCTATATTTAGGGTCACCAGCTATATTTAGCACTGACAGTGATCTCCTTTGTTCGGGTACAGTGCGTGTCAGTGCGTTTCAATTGCCCCACAGCGTTACTTTGGCTTTGGCAACCGCGTGAGTGTGTGTATGTGTGTATCTGTGTCTGTCTCATCATTAGTTTTCTGGAACTGGCAGCAGCTGTCTGTCCATGACAAGCAGAGTAGCGTTGCTTTTCTGCAGCATCATTGCATCTTACATTCTGCTGGACGCTGTTCTCATAATCATGTCATGGTGCTATCGCTGACTGAGCGTCAGGACAGATGGAGTTGCCGACGACAGTATGTCGGCAGGACATACCCACCGATGCACATACTCAATGCATCGAGCGCATGTGGAGAACGGCCAAGTAGAGAAACAACAGGCAGATTGGGAACACACACAGGCATCTACTAGAGTCCTACATGTGTGAATTCATGTGGCGCGTTGACGGACTAAATGCGCTGGTCTCGATGTGTTCAACACTATTTTTGCTGACATTGTTCGATTCTGGCCATCGCCAGAATAGCGCACCGCGCATATAAAATTGCACACCGATAAAATTGCGCACCGAGCTACGGCGCATCACAGGGAACCCCTGGATGCTTCGTCATACCCAGGGATTCCGTTTGTTTGGGGGAATTAAGGCAAAAGTACCGGTTTTCTTCTGTCCATGGCATTCTTTGCATTTCCCCCAGAAACCACATTTCTAGTGCCATATGTTTTTTTCAGCATGTCTGCTCATTGTCCAGGTCTCGCATCCACACAAAAGTACAGGTTCTGTATAGCACTTCATCACTCTTTTTCTCGTTGAAATTGACATCTTTTTTTGTGGCCAGTATGTTTTCCATTCTGCAAAAGGCTAACTTCGCCATAGCGATTCTTGTTCTAATCACATCAAGGCACCTCCCATCAGATGTTATGAATGTTCCGAGATAATTGTATCGATTCACTTGTTTGAGAACTATAATAAAGAGACAAACAGCAATCCGTGGTCATATGATGAGTAAAGAAGCACTGAAGAATATTATAAGGAACAACTGGAAAAATTAGTGAGAAAATAGTCAGAGGCAGACAAAGAGAAATAGTGCTGGATGGATTGAGACGGCGGCCTGAAAGAATATCATCTGCAGAGTTGATCCGGAACACCAAGAACCGAAATCTGTGGAAAGACGTGAACGCCTACGCCAGCCGGCAAAGCACACGATAAAGATGATACGTAACATTGCTATAGTGGGTTATGGTCATCTATGCCGAGATCGTTATGTTGCTTCAGTAAACACACTGTCTGCAAGATTTTCTCTGCTGACACTACAGTTTGTTTGGAAGCAATTTCCCGCCATATCTCTGTGATGCGATAGCGCCATCACTTTGTGCAGGATTAGGTGGCCAGTCTTTCTCTCACTTTTGCCGGCCTATCGCCGAAGCCGTGTTCGGTGGTCATGACATCGCGCAGTTCACTCTCAAATTCCTTAATGCACCCACTACTGACACCTCAAGTGGAACAAATAACGAACAACTACATTTATCTTCCAAGTTGTCTTGATTAATTTCCCCCTGTGCAGTTATGTGCTGCTTGACTTGCACGACCGGCTGAATGCGTTGGTTAGGCATGTCGCACCATGCTTGCGGAGTTTTCCCCTCTCCGTCTCAGCTGTACACACCTTTTCCTTTCTGCCAGGGCGAACTATGACAGTTCACCTTCTTCAAGGTACTTTATCTCCGATACAATTCATTATCATCATCATCATCATCATCATCATCATCATCATCATCATCATCATCATCATCATCATCATCATCATCATCATCATCATCATCATCATCATCATCATAACTATAAACTGACCATGATTTGAGATAAGCATTGCCGAGAGGATGAGAGCTCTTGCTCTTAAACATCCGGTGCGCTTATGACATGGTTAAAACCCTACACCGTCCAGATGGACTAAATTGGCTACTTCTAGTCCCTGATTTGGGGATGTAAATTACAAGTACGTCGGAAGTGTGAGTGGTTCGCCTGATGGCGAGGGACACTGGTGACGAGGACAGCTGACCCTCAGACACAATCAGTCCTGTACATTCACTAGTTGTGGCATCTACTACTGGTGGCAGCACATGTGCGCACTTTGAATTCACAGTCAACGAAAACAAGAATGCATCGATCCAAAGCGTGAGCGGAGATAGTTCTCACACAACGCACTATTTTCAGGATCGAAAAGGGTCTGTTTTGTTTTCTCTATGGCGTTAGTTGTCTATACCATCCAGCCAGATAGTTCTCTCTCTCTCTCTCCCCCCTCTCTCTCTCCTCTCTCTCTCACACACACACACACACACACACACATATATATATATATATATATATATATATATATATATATATATATATATATATATATATATACTAGCTGACCCGGTCCGGCTTCGCCCAGGCCCTGGCGGGGATCTATCTATCTATCTATCTATCTATCTATCCATCCATCCATCCATCCATCCATCCATCCATCCATCCATCCATCCATCTATCTATCTATCTATCTATCTATCTATCTATCTATCTATCTATCTATCTATCTATCTATCTATCTGTCTGTCTGTCTGTCTGTCTGCTTGTCTGTCTGTCTGTCTGTCTGACCCGGCCCGGCTTCGCCCAGCTCCTGGTGGGGAGCATCTCATTTAATTCATATAAGTAGTCATATAAGCTCCCGTTCCCGACTGTCTGTCTGTCTGTCTGTCTGTCTGTCTGTCTGTCTGTCTGTCTGTCTGTCTGTCTGTCTGTCTGTCTGACCCGGCCCGGCTTCACCCAGTCCCTCGTGGGGAGCATCTAATTTAATTCATATAAGCAGTCATATAAGTTCCCGTTCCCGACTGTCTGTCTGTCGACCCGGCTGTCTGTCTGTCTATCTATCTGTCTATCTATCTGTCTATCTGCATGCCTGCCCGTCCATCTCTCACTCTGTCTATCCCGCCCTCTCTATCTATCGGGTCAGATCTATCTATCCATGTATCTATTTATTTATATAGCTATCTATAGCCAGGGGACTTAACCTAAGATATATCAATGCTACTAAAAGTTATGTCCCTTTATAGAATATTTCTTATGTTAAGTCATGTAATTACAAAATGAAATTTTAGTAAGTAAGTAGCCGATTTTACACTAAGAAACTATTACAGTCGGTTGCACAGGAATGAAAGGAAGACGTGTAGAAAATTTCATCTCAATCGGATGTACCGTTATCGAACGCATCCAATACATATCCAACCACACACATACAGTCTCTTTTATATATATAGATATATATATATATCCTTCTACTCGCCCTCTCATAACATGCCCATAAATCTAAATTTTCTAGATCCCAGTTCTGTCATCTTTCTAGACGTCTCCGATCAAGTTTGTCAACTGTGAATTTTGACGTGTCCACAAATCTGAGTTCTTTTATATCTCACTTCTGTCATCTTTCTACACGTCTCTGACCAAGTTTGTCAGTTATGACTAAGATATCAAGTTTCATTGTCATTACAATATACCCACAAATCTTGGTTTTCTAGATCTCATTTCTGTAAATAATATTCGGTTGTCATCGCTTCTCAAAATACCGCCTCATTGATTTTTCAGCCCGTCAGTTGTGATGATTCTCGGAAACCACGTTCCTGACGCCTCTGCTTGTCTGCTTAATGTCAACGTTTCACGTGAACACAACAGTACAGGTTATGAGAAGCACCTCAACGCCGCTAATACTTACTTTTCTCTGCAACTGTATGTTGGTAACTCCTATCAACAACTTTGTGTTGATACGTTTTGTTAGTTATTCCTATCTACAACTTTATGTCGGTGTGTTTTTTTTAGTTATGTGTATCCAGAACTTGTGTTGATATGTTTTGTTAGTCACTCCTCTCTACTAATGTTTGTTGGTATGTTTTGGAAGCAGACCGAATTGCGCAGATTTCGATTGTGTGAGCGTCCGTAACTCAGAAAGAAGTGGCAAACTACTGAACGTAAATCATAAACAGCCGACACATGCTGGGGATGATTGCGACATCCTGTAAAGGATATATAACTATGTCAGCGAGATAATACAGGAAATATTGGGGGTGGTTGGGGGGGGGGGGGGGGTGGGGGGGGGGGGGAGGGTTTTCGATAAAGTGAGACATGTCGACATGATAAGGATGCTTGAAGATCGACAATTTGATGGAAAAGACCTTAGGCTTGTAAAAATCATATTGGAAACAACAAGCTGCCATCAGAATTGATAAAGATGTGGGTCAATATCAGCCTATTAAGAGAGGTGTGAGACAGGGATGTGTAATGTCTCCAGATATTTTTTCCCTGTACGGTGAAAATATTTTCAGAAATATTGAAGATATGGAAGGAATCAACATTGGGGGGGGGGGGGGGGGGGAAGATACATCAATAACATTAGACATGCAGATGATACAGTCTTGATGCAGACAATGAATAGGAGCTGCGACATTTAGTAGATGCGGTTGTTGCACACAGTGAACAACTAGGGTTAGAATTGAATAGTAAGGAGACACAGATTATGGTCGCCACTGGGAAGAAGGAAATACCACAATGTGATATATGAGTAAATAGGCATATTCTTAATCAAGTTAATCGGTACACATATCTCGGAAAAGTCATAACATCTGATGAGAGATGCCTTGAAGAGATTAGAACAAGAATTGACATTGCGAAGGTTGCCTTTTGCAAGATGAAAAACATACTGACCAATAAAAAGATATCTTTTGAAACGAGAAAAGGAGTGTTGAAGTGCTACATAGAATCTGGACTGTTGTATGGATGTGAAGCGTGGACAATAAGCAGTCAAGCTGAAAAAACATCTGATGGCTGTGGAAATGTGATTTCTGAAGAAAATGTAATGAATACCATGGACAGATAGAAAAACCAATGAACAAGTCCTCCAAGAAACAAATGAAGATCGTAAACTGATTAGAGTCATTAGAAGTAGACAATCAAAATTTGTTGGGCATGGTATGAGAAGGAATGACTTTGAGAACTTGATGACAACTGGCAAGATCGAAGGGAAGAGACCAAGGGGAAGATCAAGAAGTAAATACCTGGATGGCTTGGCGGCGTGGCATGGTCGAGACAGAAATACGGAGCTGATCCACGACTCTGGTGATCGAATGAGATGGCAAAACATGACCGCCCACGCTTATCGGCATGGCACATGATTAATTGGGGGGGGGGGGGTGTTAGCAGTTGTCCTCAGCAATCCGCACAGCCGTTTGTAAGATATTACAAGTGAGATACACATATGAAGTATTGTTATCTGTTGTTCAGATGCAGAAATGTAATGCATTGAATTGTGGACACAAAGTGAGTAGGGCAGCTTTTGAAAAACACGATCACAAATAATGAAGAGCGTTTCACCATCAAGCCTTAATTGTAAACAAAAACACGATCACAAATAATGAAGAGCGTTTCACAGTCAAGCCTTAATAGTAAACAAAAACACGATCACAAATAATGAAGAGCGTTTCACAGTCAAGCCTTAATAGTAAACAAAAACACGATCACAAATAATGAAGGGCGTTTCACAGTCAAGCTGCTATCGGTAAACAAACACACCATCAGAAATAATCAATGTCGTTTCACCGTCAAACCTTCACCAGTAAACAAACACACGATCACAAATAATGAAGGGTGTTTCACCATCAAGCCTTCATCAGTAAAAAAAAAACGGGCGTATCTGTTGACTGTTTCTGTCGTTAGTGAAGGCTTAACACTGTTATTTGTGATCTTCTTCTTCTTCTTCTTCTTCTTCTTCTTCTTCTTCTTCTTCTTCTTCTTCTTCTTCTTCTTCTTCTTCTTCTTCTTCTTCTTCTTCCTCCTCCTCCTCTGCTTCCCCCTCCTCTGCTGCTTAGGGATTGTTCCTCACTCAGGTGTGCACTTCACAGGACTGTATGCCCTGTTTTCTGCTTGCATTTGTGTTAGGGTTAATTTAGACAGATTCCAGCTAAGGTAACGGACTCTACTTCCCCGTGGATATGTGTTACTTCCTCACAATTTTGTCAGGGAGGCTGCTTTGCGGCCTGTTCTTAGCGATTTCCAACTACAGCGGGATATGTAACGTGTACATTGGGAACCCCCCCCCCCCCCCCCCCCCCCCCCCCCCCACCCCCCCCCCCCCCCCCCCCCCCCCCCCCCCCCCCCCCCCCCCCTTTTCCCAATTTCTCTCTTTGTTAGAAATCTTATTACCAAAGAGATCAGGGAGACTACTCTTATCCCTTAGATATTACATACATAAAGCACGCAAGTGTACAATACCACTCGTCCACTTAGACTAGGGTTTCAAGAACAGTATAGCTACCCCTGAATTAATAGTGGTTTCGCCTGATGACGGATTACACTGGTAACTGGGAAATCTAATCCACATGCAAAAACTAGCTCAGCGCCCTAGAAGTGTAGCACGTTTGTAGACTACCATTCAGTTCAAAGCCAGCGAGGCCAATATATATATATATATATATATATATATATATATATATATATATATATATATATATATATGTTGATGTGATGCTAATGAGCTTAATGAGCTGTGTATAACCTGTCACTGTTACTGGATTCCTTCATGTTAGCACGGAATGAAAGCTGCTATTGAAAACAAAGGTTAGTTTTTGTCTTGCAATTTTGTACCATACTCAAATGTCACGTGTTAACAAGCACAGTTTATAGACGCGCGTGCATACTCTGCAGTAAGTTTCCCATGCGTGTTTAGAACATCATCAACATCATCATCATCATCACTATCAACATGATCCTTATCACCATCATTATTATGAATATAACCAAATCATTCAGCCCTACTGCGCTGGTTTTAGAGCTTCGTCAAAGCTGTCTGCCATGCGTTGACAATGTCAGTGTTCGTGTTGATAGTGACATGTCACTGACTGTTTATAACACCACAAGTACACCAACATAAAACGGGGGTTAACGGCAAAGGGATTGCGTCAGGTTTTATTCTGTATGGGTCTGTCTCTTTCCGCAGTCGGTCTACCGAAAGTATTTCATAGAGCACATTTTCCGAGGCTCCAGCGACGACCCCCGAGGGGTCTGCGAAAATACAACACTCGTGAAGCGAATGACAGAATCTGGAAACAGCCAGGACCCTCGGAACAGCGTACACACGGACAACTGAAAGTGTCGTTTCACGAGAGACATTTGATACATGCCATGACAAACATTATCTGTTTGTATTTATTAGTAGAAACCGCCCTCTACAAGCCACATGAAGTGGTTCACATACACTAAGAAATATGTCTACAACTATTCACTACAACTCACCTCCAGTATTTCACGCCTTCTTCAGAAACCGCCCTCTACAAGCCACATGGAGTGGTTCACATACACTAAGAAATATGTCTACAACTATTCACTACAACTCACCTCCAGTAGTTCAAGCCTCTTACAGACTCATCTGCTGATCTAATCATAACAGGGGTTCTCAACCTCTCTTACACTATGGCCCCCTTTTACTGTCAGCTTCAGTCTATGGTCACCATAAGTGTCTAAACTTTCTTTTTGTTGCATGTCCTTTACAGGACGTCGCAGGCAACATCAGCATATTTTGCTGTTAACTCTTGGCAAGTTTACGTTCAGTAGATTGTCATTGCTTTCTGAACGACCGGCACCCGTACCATTTAGTAAAAAAACAAATCGCCGGCAGCTGTGTTTCGAACACGGGTATGCGGGATTACGAACTGCGTCTGTAACTCTGCCTCGAAGCAGGCGAAGTGTCTAAACAGCGGTCCCCAAATAGTAATGCTACAATACCATTGATCTAAACGGCTCATATTCTTCTTCTGCCTCTTCTTCTCGGTACACCTTCAGACGACATCCTGCTTACATTTAGAGACACTACAAGTAGACTTGAGCTTCTTCGCGTCTCCAGAGTTTTCCCTCAAATCAGCGGTGAATATAATGTCTTTGAAGAAAAGTATACGCTCCATTGTTGATCAAACAGGAGGATTTTGATCGCTTGAAGGGGTCCGCCTTCTGCAAATGTTCGGCCTCTTTATCTTCTTTACATTTTCTTAGGGACAGGCGATCCTACCTGGGATATGACGCCTAGGTGTCTTTCTCCTGTCGTATACCTGTACACTATACGTCAGCTTTAAGTAATGAGTTAACCGTTGTTTGCTATTGTCCCACAAATTCGCCGCATGTATGCCTACCCGACAGCTAGTCTGCCTTCGGGATGGTGAACATCATGCACTCGATGCTTCGTCTTTGAATTTCCTCTCAGGACATATCTGACTTGGGAGTAAGCCGGCTTAACTCCCCCTGCCGTCTGGTCTCTCACCGTATCCGCATCGTCGGTTCGCTGTATCACAATGAATGCCCTTGTCACCATGTGTCAATCTTCGCACCTTGTCCACAGCCACAGGAACCGCATTTCTGCAGGCACGGGGGAAGCTAGCCGTCTACTGGCCTCTTACCATTGTGCAGAGTGGCGGCTTGGCTTCGGAAATGGGACTTGGGGCGGCGGCATCTAAAGTGTTGTGTTGTTTGTCCATCAAGAATGATGATGACCATTCATTCCATCCAGTGGGGTTGAAGGTGTGGAGCCGTGGGTTCTAAGATGGCTGATAAGGCCTATTTTGGCTCGAAATGTTCTTTGACAATGTGGACAAAGAATGCTTGACGTCTCTGGAGGAGGATTTCCTGCAGTGGTTTTTCTGTCCTGCCTTTTCTTCACAGCTCTTGCAGTCCTGGTTGCCTCACATATAACTGCACCTTTGCGCAATGATGCACGCCACGAATTTCGGTCTCTGGCTGCAGCCTCCCAGGTGTCATGATGAATTCCAAAAGCATTCAGTGAAATTTTCAGAGTGTCTTTAAAACGTTTCCTCTGGCCACCTTGGGAGCGTTTACCACAACGCAGTTCGCTGTAAAAAATTCGTTTAGGGAGCCTGTGATCTGGCATGCGAGTCAAGTGACCAGCCCAGCGAATCTGATTCTTCATCAGTAGAGTGTGGATACTGGGTATGGATGCTCTTTCTAGGACTTCAGTGTCTGGAATCTTGTCTTGCCATTTAATCTTCAGTAGCTTCCTTAGGCAGACTGTGTGGAAGTGGTTTAATTTCCTAGCGTGTCGCTGATAAACAGTCCAGGTTTCACAAGCATATAGCAGTGTGGATAATACAACAGCTTTGTAGACTTTTAGCTTCGTTTGCAGGCTTATTCCAGTTCTGTCCCATACATTCTTGTACTGTCTGCCAAAGGCTGCACTGGCCTTGGAGATTCTTGCATTCACTTCGTCATCGATTGTGGCAGCTTGTGACACGGTGCTGCCAAGATAGGTAAATTTGTCCACAACACTTAGTCTATGATCATTCACTTTGATATTCGGCACAGTGTGATTATTCCCTGGAGCTGGCTGGTACATAACTACAGTCTTCTCCAAGTTGATATTGAGCCCAAAGTTGGCACAGGCATGTGAGAAAGCTGAAACATTATGTTGCATGTCCGCCTCTGAGTTGGCGTATAGAGCGCAATCATCAGCAAACAGGAGCTCTCTGACGGTGCCACTGTTAATTTTGGTTTTAGCTTTCAGCCTTCTGAGATTGAATAACTTTCCATCCATACGGTAGTTGATGTCTATTCCAATGTCGTCGTTCTTGAAGGCATTCATCAACATGGCTGAAAACATGAGGCTGAACAGTGTTGGTGCCAGGACACATCCTTGCTTCACTCCATTGGTGACAGGAAAGGGTTCAGACAGCTCACCATTTTCCTGTACTCTTGCCTGCATGCCGTCATGAAATAGCCGCACTATTTGGACAAACTTTCGTGGACAGCCATATTTTGCCATAATCTTCCACAGTCCTTCTCTGCTGACTGTATCAAAAGCCTTGGTAAGGTCAATGAAAGTGGAGAACATTTCGCAGTTCTGTTCCTGACATTTCTCTTGCAGCTGCCTTGCAGCGAAAATCATGTCAACAGTTCCACGTTCTTTTCTGAAGCCACATTGACTCTCAGGAAGAAGACCTTGATCGAGATGGGCTGTGAGGCGATTGAGAAGAATTCTGGCGAGTATCTTCCCTGCAATTGAAAGCAAGGAGATGCCTCGGTGGTTGTCACAGGATTGGCGGTTTCCTTTACGTTTGTGGCATCTAAAGTAATGAAGAGCAAGCATCTTATTTGTATCAATGAACAGCATTCTGTGCAAATGCTTTGGTAATCCACGTTCGTGCAGTTTAATTTGGTATTGCCCAAGGAGCACCTTAACTGCACACGGATATCCCTATAAGTACCCGACTCTTGACCCATGGATCAAACTAAGTTAATCTCAGCACACTGCACCTCAGTTCAGTTCAGTCGCGGTACCAACATCACAGCAACGGGTCGTCCCTATTATGCTCCGTTTCTGTGGCAGTGGATATAACATAAAATGTTCCTCACTGCTACATGTGAAAAATAGAAAAGACAGGAGTCTTGTGCTTAATGCCGCCACCAGTATGTCACCACAAAAATCCTCCACTAAACATTCACCTATTCCACAGCACCGAAGATGAGGTACACCTCTGTATAACGACAGCACATAGCTATACAGTGCTATACATTTTCTTTTCTGTTCGTAGGTTTTCTAATTTTGAAATTGTGTCTGGGCAGCTGCCTTTTTGGCCTGCTCGTTTCGATTTTCACAGTGGGATTCTTAACGTGCACTCGGGTCCATTAAGTTTTTCGCCTTTGTCTGAGAAGGCAAGAAGTCCAGTCCACTGGCCTAGGATCATGTATACTACACTGTTCTCATTTTATAAAACAAAAGCCACACAGTACGAACCCTGAAGCCAACCGAGCTGTACGAGTTAGAGGGGGACGAGGTAAACTAAGCCTATCCGCCCTCTGTCCCCAAGACCTTATACTCAGATTTGCCGGGGGTAAGTCTAGAATATGTCCAGCAATCTGTCAATCGTTTATAGAAACAATATAGCATTAAATAGCTGGCATAAACACTCATGAACACAAGCAAAGTATTCCCATTGAAAGCAAGTATAGAAATATTGCGGCCTCACAGGGGGGCAATTCGATTGTTAAGGGGGGCAATTCGAAAATGGAAGAAATCGGCTGGATATAACAAAACGGGGAGACTTGAGACTGAAGTTAACTAAATTGGAACCTGACATAAAATCTATCTGAAGCAAGCATCAAGCGCCAGGATCTCACTAAATTTAAATAATTATTAATAATTAAAATAATAAATAATATAGAAATATCTTTCATTAAAATTATTGTGTACTTGAATGTCAGTTCTCCATTATATGTTGTGAAAATTTACTTACTGTGTTTACTCAATAATTTCCTAGTGATTATCGGTCCTTTGGCTAGGATCGGGTGCATTTGCTGCTCTGCACCCAGTAGTGCGCCTGGTCTAGTCGGGGGCCGGGATGATCAAATAAAAACCCATCACATATCTTCACCTTAGATGTGGGCCTGGTGGACCACTGTGGGCAATAGCTCACAGTGAGACTAAGGGTCCACATACAAAAAGGGGGAGGCGGGGGAACCAGCTTGTCTGGGGTAACCGCCAACCCCCCCCCCCCCCCCAAAAAAAAAAAAAAATAAAAAAAAAATTCACCCAACACAACCGACACACAGGGACCCGGGGGGGGGGGGGGAGGGGAGGGGGGGAGCTCTGGCCCCTCTGGGAACCGTGAGCCCTTCTAAAAAAAATTAAAATTTCAAGTTTCTTTAGTGACCATTTCAATTTTTGAATATTAAAAATGATGCATATGTTTAGGGGGGGGGGGGGGGGAGGGGCATAAGAATTTTAGAAAGGCTTAGGTGGGGCATAGCACAAAAAAGGTTGGGAAACACTGATCTAAACAGTTGTTTATATACGAGGTATTTCCCTACAACCCAACAGGTAGTGTAGTGGCTAGGCACTCGCCTGTCGGTCTGGTGATCAGGGGTTCGATTCTCTTTAAGGTGAATTATAATGGTTGACATTGCCCTGGTGCCCAGGTGGACCAAGCCTAACATGTGTACCAGGATCTGTCTTGGGAAGTCAAGGCGGCGGCTGTTATTCTGACCACATCACACACACACGAGTCCCGATTGGACTATAACATGTCGGTCTGTCAACATATACCCAATGCACCTTATAGTTTGTACAAGGGACCTTTACAGGGGGCGATAGTGGCATATTGAGATGGCTAGTGGTATAGTCAGATGACTAGTAGTATACTGAGATGGCTAGTGGTATAGTCAGATGACTAGTAGTATACTGAGATGGCTAGTGGTATACATAGATGGCTAGTGGTATACCTAGACAGCGAGTGGTATACTTTGACGACTAGTGGTATACTGATGTTGCTAGTGGGTAACAGAAGTAGTATACTGAGAGTATTAATAAAGTTTCTGCTTTTGCAAATGGCGATTAAATTTAAGGTCTTTCTAAAGTAAAATAAAATGTAAGTAAAGATCCATTTTAGACGTCATGGCACATCGGGCATGTGGGGCTCTAGCCATATTTGTTGTAGAGCAAATTGGACTAAGTGGTTGATCTAGTGAGTATCACGGAGGTCCCTTTACTTCCCAAGACATTTCTTGGTACATTTAAGCTGGGTCGACGCTGGAGCCCAGACCAATAAAAAAATATTCTAAACCGCCCTGATGGGGATCGAACCCCAGACCACTGGATCAGCAGACGAGCGTCGTACAGCTAATGTTGATGTAAGCAAGTACAAATGTTTGAAACAGATGTAAATTGCTCCGCTGTATTAGAAAAGAGACCATAAACTCCGATTTGAGAACCCCCACAAATAACAGACGGGGTAAAAAATCCAACGTTTCCGCTGAATTCGTTATATAAAAAGCCGTGAAAACAAAACAACAATTTTCAATGTTTTCTGAGATTTTTAGTTAAGTTTCCTACATTTGCTTTCTTAAGAGAGATTAGATTGAAGCGTTCGTCGTGTTAGTGGTCTGTTATTTGTCGAGCTTCGTAATAATATGTGACGTGAATTTGTGTTTTTAATGTCACTGTAGTGTGTTGTCGACATTGACATTTCAAGAAGTGGTGTGTTTTTGTCATGACATCATTGTCGTGGGGATTCTTCTCTAGTTGAAGAAGGCGGATGTTTGTACTGGCAGTATGGCTGTGGGTTTGTAGTGACAACACCGCTGTGGGTTTGTACTAGCAGTATGGCTGTGGGTTTGTAGTGACAACAGCGCTGTGGGTTTGTACTGACAGCACTGCTGTATGTGTGTACTGACAGTACTGCTGTAAGTAAGTAGTGTAAGTAAATACTGGCAGTACAGCTTTGGGTTTGTAGTGACTGCACGGCTGTGGGTTTGTTACTGACAGTAGGGTTGTGATTTTGCACTGACAGCACTATTGTCGTGTACTGACAGTACAACTGTTGGCTTGTGCTGATATTACGGCTGTGGGTTTGCACTGACAGTACGGCTGTGGGTTTGAATTGACAACACTGTTGTGAGTTATCACTCGTAGCACAGCTGTGAGTGTGTACTCATAGCGTGGCTGAGGATTTTTATTGACAGTACGGCTGAGATTGTACTAATATAACGGCTGTGGCTTTGTACTGACAGTACGGCTGTGAGTTTATACTGACAGCACAGTTGTAGGTGTGTACTGACAGCATGGTTGTGGATGTGAACTGACAGTACGGCTGTGAATTTATACTGACAACACGGCTGTCGGTGTGTAATAGCAGCACGACTGTGGGTCCACATCTTGTGAAATGGCTACCATAAATTTCGCTGCGAAGGAGCGATAGCGAGGAAAGAATGTGGTCACTCAACTCATAACACCTTGACTGAATAGACGCGGAGCCTTATTACTTGACATGCTTGAGCCGTGATATGGTTCTGGGAGTATCACTATTTGTAATGCTTTAGTGGCTACATTAAGGTGATATGTGTTTGTACTTCTATGCTTGGATCCTTTTGCGCCCCTTTAGACAAATTCAACATCATGAGTGATGTTGTCCACACGCCGGCAGCTTTCGCTTCCCAAGAGGTTTCCTGGTACCAACGTTTGGCTAGGTGGACATGAGAGGCCTGGGTTTTGTAAACATCCATGTCAATGCGAATCGAACCGTTGAATCGCACCAGACTGGCAGGCAGTCGACAAGCCACTAAGCTGTTGCTTCGCCCAAGGTGGTCTTCATCGAAGCCAAAGAGCAGGACTAGGAATAATGCAGCACACAAGAGAAGGAAGATAATGGGAGATAAGGGAATAAAAAAGGAAGATAATGGAAGAAAGGGGAGTAGTGAAGGAAGATAATGTGAAGAAACGGGAATGACGAAGGAAGATAATGGACAAAGTTGGAAAGACACGCGGAAAAGGTGACATTGTGAACAGCTGTCGGATGAACAACTGACAACACATATTAATTAGGGAACCTGTGAGGACCTAAGACAGTTCTTACATTTGTCTTTGCGTTCGCTCGGTTTAAACACAAGCGTAGTCCATAGACATGCTACTAAGTTTAGTGGACTGGACTGATATTTGCGTGTGGATTAGCTTTCCCTATTACCTGTGTGTCTCGCCATCACGTTAGCCCGCTCCGATTGAGGTACGTTTAATTTACGTCCACAAGTCAAGGACGAGAAGTCAACATTTTAGTCCAACTGACTGACAAGTGTAGGGGTTGAACCCGCTACGTCGGCATCAGCTCATCAGAAGTTTAAGAGCGAACGCTGTTATCCATGTTATTGAATAAATATACATGTATTGTTTCGCGCTCACAGAAATAGAAGAAAGAAGTAGTCTAGAGGACATGCTAGATAAATAAACATTGAAAGCTGTAGTAACTGACCCAGGTGTCTAGTGTGTCATGCCTCGACACCTGTTTCTGTAACGAGGTGAGGGGTCACAATCACGATAGGTAACTATAACTTTCAATGTGTATGTTGTCTAGTGATTGTCCTCTAGTGTCAATATGTATATGTCCTCTTATGCCCGCCATCTTGTTAACTACATTATTTATTTGGTCGTTGCTTCAAAGGTCGTGTAAACATTTTGAAATATACACATACACACGCGCCCGCGCGCGCACGCACGCACGCGCGCACGCACGCACGCACACACGCACTCACGCACGCTCGCACGCTCGCAAACACAAATACATATATGCTTCTCATTATTGGCCTATGTCGTATGGCGCTGGTGATCAAGTCTGTACACAGCGTTCTGTCTCTTGTGCGTCCAGTCATTTCTGATACCGACTTTCCTCCATGCCATGACGTCAATCTGTCCAGCATCTTTTCGCTGAGTCTCCCCTTGCCTCTCCCCTTCCAGAGAGGGTGTTCTCATCTTTCTTCTATAAAACCACATCTCTCCAGCTTCCCCATACTTCCTCAA
Source organism: Cepaea nemoralis (assembly GCA_014155875.1). Classification (NCBI taxonomy): domain Eukaryota; kingdom Metazoa; phylum Mollusca; class Gastropoda; order Stylommatophora; family Helicidae; genus Cepaea; species Cepaea nemoralis. Next base: position 188,340 of record JACEFZ010020148.1, read on the forward strand.
GTGTCTGCTATTTGTCCACGATGTGCTTCCCTACATTAGAATTTGCTCACAAGTGCTCTTAAAAGTCCGTTTGCTCACCTGGATTGACAGAGATGAATGGCAGAGAATGTATTTTATCTTGTGCATCGCCGCCTTGGATTCTAACCACACCACCCATTGAGTACCGACTGGTCTATAACAGCCAGGGGGAATTTTAGGGTTTCCGGGGATGGGGGGGGGGGGGGGGGGGGGGTGGTCGATTTAGATTATTTCAAGATGGCGTTAATACAAGAACAGATAACTTGATATTGTTTTCTCCTCTACACTTTACAGTTCTGTACTTCTCGTTTTAAGTAGACGTCTAGACTTGTTCTAGTATGTGTTATTAAATTTAGCTTCAATTTTTACGTATACTGTGTAGGAGCGGCGAGGGAATTTATAGGGAGGAAATACGAAGTGGGTGGGGGGGGGGGGGGGATGACATTCTGAACATATAGTGAAGGGGTGCATGGGTAAAAGAAGGTTGAGAACTACTGGTCTATACAATATGGAGCAAGCACCGTGTACCCAATGCACCCGGGGTGTGTATTAGGTTCTTTCAAAATTTCTATCCGCGGAACCAGGTATGGTTAGGGGATCCCACAAGTTTAGAACCCCTGCAGTTTATGATAACGTCGTTTATCGGAGCCAGGATCTGGCAGCTGGACGATTCTGTCTGGCGGTGTAGACAAAGTGATTTTCTGTGGTGATTGATCATGTCTGTTGTCGGCCACTTCAGGCGCGACTTGGTGCAGTGTTTAGGTGTACACAGCTGCCCTGGGATAGCTGAGCTGGCCGGCTGACAGACCAACACACGCGCATACACTCCTAGTGGTCACTTGTAGCGGGAGAGAGAGGGAGGGAGAGAGAGAGAGAGAGAGAGAGAGAGAGGGAGAGAGAGAGAGAGAGAGAGAGAGAGAGAGAGAGAGAGAGAGAGAGAGAGAGAGAGGGAGAGAGAGATTTCTGGTATGTCCTTCCTTCCTTCCTTCCTTCCTTCCTTCCTGCCTGTCCGCCCGCCCGACCGCCCCTGTCTGTCTGTCTGTCTGTCTGTCTGTCTGTCTGTCTGTCTGTCTGTCTGTCTGTCTGTCTGTCTGTCTGTCTGTCTGTCTGTCTGTCTGTCTGTCTGTCTTTCTTTCTTTCTTTGGGCCAATTGACTGATAGGACTGTTTCGTCTTCAAGATTTCCCACTTTTACTACTAATTAGATTCTATTCGACTGCTCACCCTGCATCGCCTGCTATTCGCCCTCTTGTCCCCATCTCCTCTTCCCTTTTCTTCTTGGTTTTTTTTCCAACTCCCATTCCACCACCACTCTTATCCAATCCAGTCCCCTCCCCCCCCCCCCCCCCCCCCCCCCCCCCCCCCCCCCCCCACCCCCACCCCCCCCCACCATCCCCTATCCTCCACTCTTACAAGTCCTGACTTTGCCACACTTTCTCTCCTGTGGGCACACATTATTTCTAGCACCCTTAAGCCCCGATGACCTTGCTACAATCCTCACTATTACGCCCAGCACATGAAATGCCAAATCCGCTTTTCATCATCTCCTGTTGTCCTTTTATTCTTTTATAGAATCTCTCTCCGTGCCTCTCCTCTTCCCTCTCTCAAACTCTCCCTCTCTTTGTTCTCTCTCTCTCTCTCTCTCTCTCTCTCTCTCTCTCTCTCTCTCTCTCTCTCTCTCCCTCTCTCTCTCTCTCTGACTTGAAAATCTCTTTGAAGATATCTTGGTCGAACACCACTCCAACCGACTAATTTCTAATGAAAATATGTGAAGTTTTAAAGCTGAATATAAAAACAGCACGGGGTGTTTTCAGTGCTAAATGCGCTGCCATACTTCCCAACGTGCTGTTTTTGTTGTCAATATTTCTTTCTGTACATCGCTGTTGTGAATGTGTGAAACAGCGGCCATGTTGCCCCACAGCGCAGGCGGGTCAAGCTTGGGTTATATGTGTTTATGTATGTAGATAGCCCTTTAAGAGTCATGATTTATTGCATACATGTTTGTTTGCCGATTACAATATCTACTTGTTGATCAGTCACAGTTGAGTTGAGTTGAGTCAAGAACTGACATCACTGCACTCGGGGCATTCCACATAAGCGCCCAGTCATCATCTTCAACAGCCAGCGTAGATTTCCAATATTAATGGTGCCCGTTACAATCTGATTATATTCCGTATTGCTTTACCTCTCAGTGACGTCTATCTACCAGTTCCGTTGACCACTCCCTTCTGGTGCATTATCTCTAGACCATAATTGTCTATCTGTTCTTCTGCGTTATTCACGCGCTCCCAGACGGCCTTCACCACACAAGCCGTATCATGCATCAAATAATCCCTCAATGATGCAGCACCAGCCAATCTGTCCGCCCGTTCATTTCCAACCACACTAAAGTGTCCTGGAGAAAATTATATGAAGTGCTTGTCTACCACTTATATGAAGTGCTTGTCTACCACCTATATGAAGTGCTTGTCTATCAATTATATGAAGTGCTTGTCTATCAATTATATGAAGTGCTTGTCTACCAATTATATGAAGTGCCTGTCTACCACTTATATGAAGTGCTTGTCTATCAATTATATGAAGTGCTTGTCTACCACTTATATGAAGTGCTTGTCTACCACTTATATGAAGTGCTTGTCTACCAATTATATGAAGTGCTTGTCTACCACTTATATGAAGTGCTTGTCTATCAATTATATGAAGTGCTTGTCTACCACTTATATGAAGTGCTTGTCTACCACTTATATGAAGTGCTTGTCTATCAATTATATGAAGTGCTTGTCTATCAATTATATGAAGTGCTTGTCTACCACTTATATGAAGTGCTTGTCTACCAATTATATGAAGTGCTTGTCTACCAATTATATGAAGTGCTTGTCTACCAATCATGTTGTGTTTGTCTACCAATTATATGAAGTGCTTGTCTACCACTTATATGAAGTGCTTGTCTATCAATTATATTAAGTGCTTGTCTACCACTTATATGAAGTGCTTGTCTACCAATTATATGAAGTGCTTGTCTACCACTTATATGAAGTGCTTGTCTACCAATTATATGAAGTGCTTGTCTACCAATCATGTTGTGTTTGTCTACCAATTATATGAAGTGCTTGTCTACCACTTATATGAAGTGCTTGTCTACCAATTATATGAAGTGCTTGTCTACCACTTATATGAAGTGCTTGTCTATCAATTATATGAAGTGCTTGTCTACCACTTATATGAAGTGCTTGTCTACCACTTATATGAAGTGCTTGTCTACCAATTATATGAAGTGCTTGTCTACCACTTATATGAAGTGCTTGTCTATCAATTATATGAAGTGCTTGTCTACCACTTATATGAAGTGCTTGTCTACCACTTATATGAAGTGCTTGTCTATCAATTATATGAAGTGCTTGTCTATCAATTATATGAAGTGCTTGTCTACCACTTATATGAAGTGCTTGTCTACCAATTATATGAAGTGCTTGTCTACCAATTATATGAAGTGCTTGTCTACCAATCATGTTGTGTTTGTCTACCAATTATATGAAGTGCTTGTCTACCACTTATATGAAGTGCTTGTCTATCAATTATATTAAGTGCTTGTCTACCACTTATATGAAGTGCTTGTCTACCAATTATATGAAGTGCTTGTCTACCAATTATATGAAGTGCTTGTCTATCAATCATGTTGTGTTTGTCTACCAATTATATGAAGTGCTTGTCTACCAATTATATGAAGTGCTTGTCTATCAATTATATGAAGTGCTTGTCTACCACTTATATGAAGTGCTTGTCTACCACTTATATGAAGTGCTTGTCTACCACTTATATGAAGTGCTTGTCTACCACTTATATGAAGTGCTTGTCTACCAATTATATGAAGTGCTTGTCTACCACTTATATGAAGTGCTTGTCTACCACTTATATGAAGTGCTTGTCTACCAATTATATGAAGTGCTTGTCTACCAATTATATGAAGTGCTTGTCTACCAATCATGTTGTGTTTGTCTACCAATTATATGAAGTGCTTGTCTACCACTTATATGAAGTGCTTGTCTATCAATTATATTAAGTGCTTGTCTACCACTTATATGAAGTGCTTGTCTACCAATTATATGAAGTGCTTGTCTACCAATTATATGAAGTGCTTGTCTATCAATCATGTTGTGTTTGTCTACCAATTATATGAAGTGCTTGTCTACCAATTATATGAAGTGCTTGTCTACCAATCATGTTGTGTTTGTCTACCAATTATATGAAGTGCTTGTCTACCACTTATATGAAGTGCTTGTCTATCAATTATATTAAGTGCTTGTCTACCACTTATATGAAGTGCTTGCCTATCAATTATATGAAGTGCTTGTCTACCACTTATATGAAGTGCTTGTCTACCAATTATATGAAGTGCTTGTCTACCAATTATATGAAGTGCTTGTCTACCACTTATATGAAGTGCTTGTCTACCACTTATATGAAGTGCTTGTCTATCAATTATATGAAGTGCTTGTCTACCAATTATATGAAGTGCTTGTCTATCAGTTATATGAAGTGCTTGTCTACCAATTATATGAAGTGCTTGTCTACCAATTATATGAAGTGCTTGTCTACCAATTATATGAAGTGCTTGTCTACCAATTATATGAAGTGCTTGTCTACCACTTATATGAAGTGCTTGTCTACCACTTATATGAAGGGCTTGTCTACCACTTATATGAAGTGCTTGTCTACCACTTATATGAAGTGCTTGTCTATCAATTATATGAAGTGCTTGTCTACCACTTATATGAAGTGCTTGTCTACCACTTATATGAAGGGCTTGTCTACCACTTATATGAAGTGCTTGTCTACCACTTATATGAAGTGCTTGTCTACCAATTATATGAAGTGCTTGTCTACCACTTATATGAAGTGCTTGTCTACCACTTATATGAAGTGCTTGTCTACCAATTATATGAAGTGCTTGTCTACCACTTATATGAAGTGCTTGTCTACCACTTATATGAAGGGCTTGTCTACCACTTATATGAAGTGCTTGTCTACCACTTATATGAAGTGCTTGTCTACCAATTATATGAAGTGCTTGTCTACCACTTATATGAAGTGCTTGTCTACCAATTATATGAAGTGCTTGTCTACCACTTATATGAAGTGCTTGTCTATCAATTATATGAAGTGCTTGTCTACCAATCATGTTATGTGTGTTTATCATTCATGTTGTGCTTGTTTAACAATCATGTTATGTTTGTCTACCAATCATGTTGTGTTTGTTTACCAATCATGTTATGTTTGTCTACCAATCATGTTGTGTTTATCTACCACCCATGTTGTGTTTGTCTACCAATCATGTTGTGCTTGTCTACCAATCATGTAATGTTTGTCTACCAATCATGTTGTGCTTGTCTACCAATAATGTTGTGTTTGTCTACCAATCATGTTGTGCTTGTTTACCAATCATGTTGTGTTTGTCTACCAATAATGTTGTGTTTGTCTACCAATCATGTTGTGTTTGTCTACCAATCATGTTGTGTTTGTCTACCAATAATGTTGTGTTTGTCTACCAATAATGTTGTGTTTGTCTACCAATAATGTTGTGTTTGTCGACCAATCATGTTGTGTTTGTCTACCAATAATGTTGTGTTTGTCGACCAATCATGTTGTGTTTGTCTACCAATAATGTTGTGTTTGTCTACCAATCATGGTGTGTTTGTCTACCAATAATGTTGTGTTTGTCTACCAATAATGTTGTGTTTGTCTACCAATAATGTTGTGTTTGTCTACCAATCATGTGATGTGGTTGTCTACCAGTTATATGTTGTGGTTGTTTGCCACCCACTCAGTACTTGACTGCCAATCATGCGACTCTAGTCTACCAGTCATATGCCTTAGTTGTCCACCAATCGTATGATATTGTTTATTAATGAATCCTATGAACTGGCTGTTTACCAATCATATGCTGTTATTGTTGACTACTTTTATATGCGTGTATATGTGGTTGTTTGCCAGCCATATTCAAAGGTTGTCTACCAAAAAAATGCTGGGGTTGTCTGACAATCATATCCAGAGGTTTATTTTACTAATTATATGTCGTGGTTGTCCACCAGCCATGTGATGTTTTATATCACACATATTAATGGCGGACTACCAGTAGCATTAGCTGGTTATCTATCAGTTATGTGCCGTGGTTATCTATCAGTTATGTGCCGTGGTTATCTATCAGTTATGTGCCGTGGTTATCTATCAGTTATGTGCCGTGGTTATCTATCAGTTATGTGCCGTGGTTATCTATCAGTTATGTGCCGTGGTTATCTATCAGTTATGTGCCGTGGTTATCTATCAGTTATGTGCCGTGGTTATCTATCAGTTATGTGCCGTGGTTATCTATCAGTTATGTGCCGTGGTTATCTATCAGTTATGTGCCGTGGTTATCTATCAGTTATGTGCCGTGGTTATCTATCAGTTATGTGCCGTGGTTATCGGTCACTTTCATGTTGTGGTTGTCTGCATGTAGATGTTGTGGGTGTCTACCAGTCATACACTACATTTATCGGATAGTCAAATGCTGTGTTTCTCTACCAGTCATACACTACATTTATCGGATAGTCAAATGCTGTGTTTCTCTACCAGTCATACACTACATTTATCGGTTAGTCAAATGCTGTGTTTCTCTACCAGTCATACACTACATTTATCGGATAGTCAAATGTTGTGTTTCTCTACCAGTCATACACTACATTTATCGGTTAGTCAAATGCTGTGTTTCTCTACCAGTCATACACTGCATTTATCGGTTAGTCAAATGCTGTGTTTCTCTACCAGTCATACACTGCATTTATCGGTTAGTCAAATGCTGTGTTTCTCTACCAATCATACACTGCATTTATCGGTTAGTCAAATGCTGTGTTTCTCTACCAGTCATACACTACATTTATCGGTTAGTCAAATGCTGTGTTTCTCTACCAGTCATACACTGCATTTATCGGATAGTCAAATGCTGTGTTTCTCTACCAGTCATACACTACATTTATCGGTTAGTCAAATGCTGTGTTTCTCTACCAGTCATACACTACATTTATCGGTTAGTCAAATGCTGTGTTTCTCTACCAGTCATACACTACATTTATCGGTTAGTCAAATGCTGTGTTTCTCTACCAGTCATACACTACATTTATCGGTTAGTCAAATGCTGTGTTTCTCTACCAGTCATACACTGCATTTATCGGTTAGTCAAATGCTGTGTTTCTCTACCAGTCATACACTGCATTTATCGGTTAGTCAAATGCTGTGTTTCTCTACCAGTCATACACTACATTTATCGGTTAGTCAAATGCTGTGTTTCTCTACCAGTCATACACTGCATTTATCGGTTAGTCAAATGCTGTGTTTCTCTACCAGTCATACACTGCATTTATCGGTTAGTCAAATGCTGTGTTTCTCTACCAGTCATACACTACATTTATCGGTTAGTCAAATGCTGTGTTTCTCTACCAGTCATACACTGCATTTATCGGATAGTCAAATGCTGTGTTTCTCTACCAGTCATACACTACATTTATCGGTTAGTCAAATGCTGTGTTTCTCTACCAGTCATACACTACATTTATCGGTTAGTCAAATGCTGTGTTTCTCTACCAATCATACACTGCATTTATCGGTTAGTCAAATGTTGTGTTTCTCTACCAATCATACACTGCATTTATCGGATAGTCAAATGTTGTGTTTCTCTACCAGTCATACACTGCATTTATCGGATAGTCAAATGTTGTGTTTCTCTACCAGTCATACACTGCATTTATCGGTTAGTCAAATGCTGTGTTTCTCTACCAGTCATACACTACATTTATCGGATAGTCAAATGCTGTGTTTCTCTACCAGTCATACACTGCATTTATCGGTTAGTCAAATGCTGTGTTTCTCTACCAGTCATACACTACATTTATCGGTTAGTCAAATGCTGTGTTTCTCTACCAGTCATACACTACATTTATCGGTTAGTCAAATGCTGTGTTTCTCTACCAATCATACACTGCATTTATCGGTTAGTCAAATGCTGTGTTTCTCTACCAATCATACACTGCATTTATCGGTTAGTCAAATGCTGTGTTTCTCTACCAATCATACACTACATTTATCGGTTAGTCAAATGCTGTGTTTCTCTACCAGTCATACACTGCATTTATCGGATAGTCAAATGCTGTGTTTCTCTACCAGTCATACACTGCATTTATCGGTTAGTCAAATGCTGTGTTTCTCTACCAATCATACACTGCATTTATCGGTTAGTCAAATGCTGTGTTTCTCTACCAGTCATACACTGCATTTATCGGATAGTCAAATGCTGTGTTTCTCTACCAGTCATACACTGCATTTATCGCTTAGTCAAATGCTGTGTTTCTCTACCAGTCATACACTGCATTTATCGGATAGTCAAATGCTGTGTTTCTCTACCAGTCATACACTGCATTTATCGGATAGTCAAATGCTGTGTTTCTCTACCAATCATACACTACATTTATCGGATAGTCAAATGCTGTGTTTCTCTACCAGTCATACACTACATTTATCGGATAGTCAAATGCTGTGTTTCTCTACCAGTCATACACTACATTTATCGGATAGTCAAATGCTGTGTTTCTCTACCAGTCATACACTACATTTATCGGATAGTCAAATGCTGTGTTTCTCTACCAGTCATACACTACATTTATCGGATAGTCAAATGCTGTGTTTCTCTACCAGTCATACACTGCATTTATCGGATAGTCAAATGCTGTGTTTCTCTACCAATCATACACTGCATTTATCGGATAGTCAAATGCTGTGTTTCTCTACCAGTCATACACTGCATTTATCGGTTAGTCAAATGCTGTGTTTCTCTACCAATCATACACTGCATTTATCGGTTAGTCAAATGCTGTGTTTCTCTACCAGTCATACACTGCATTTATCGGTTAGTCAAATGCTGTGTTTCTCTACCAATCATACACTGCATTTATCGGTTAGTCAAATGCTGTGTTTCTCTACCAATCATACACTACATTTATCGGTTAGTCAAATGCTGTGTTTCTCTACCAATCATACACTACATTTATCGGTTAGTCAAATGCTGTGTTTCTCTACCAATCATACACTGCATTTATCGGTTAGTCAAATGCTGTGTTTCTCTACCAGTCATACACTGCATTTATCGGATAGTCAAATGCTGTGTTTCTCTACCAGTCATACACTGCATTTATCGGTTAGTCAAATGCTGTGTTTCTCTACCAATCATACACTGCATTTATCGGTTAGTCAAATGCTGTGTTTCTCTACCAGTCATACACTGCATTTATCGGATAGTCAAATGCTGTGTTTCTCTACCAGTCATACACTACATTTATCGGATAGTCAAATGCTGTGTTTCTCTACCAGTCATACACTACATTTATCGGTTAGTCAAATGCTGTGTTTCTCTACCAGTCATACACTGCATTTATCGGATAGTCAAATGCTGTGTTTCTCTACCAGTCATACACTACATTTATCGGTTAGTCAAATGCTGTGTTTCTCTACCAGTCATACACTGCATTTATCGGATAGTCAAATGCTGTGTTTCTCTACCAGTCATACACTGCATTTATCGGTTAGTCAAATGCTGTGTTTCTCTACCAATCATACACTGCATTTATCGGATAGTCAATGCTGTGTTTTCTCTACCAGTCATACACTACATTTATCGGTTAGTCAAATGCTGTGTTTCTCTACCAGTCATACACTGCATTTATCGGATAGTCAAATGCTGTGTTTCTCTACCAGTCATACACTACATTTATCGGTTAGTCAAATGCTGTGTTTCTCTACCAGTCATACACTACATTTATCGGTTAGTCAAATGCTGTGTTTCTCTACCAGTCATACACTACATTTATCGGTTAGTCAAATGCTGTGTTTCTCTACCAGTCATACACTACATTTATCGGTTAGTCAAATGCTGTGTTTCTCTACCAGTCATACACTACATTTATCGGTTAGTCAAATGCTGTGTTTCTCTACCAGTCATACACTGCATTTATCGGATAGTCAAATGCTGTGTTTCTCTACCAGTCATACACTACATTTATCGGTTAGTCAAATGCTGTGTTTCTCTACCAGTCATACACTACATTTATCGGTTAGTCAAATGCTGTGTTTCTCTACCAGTCATACACTGCATTTATCGGTTAGTCAAATGCTGTGTTTCTCTACCAATCATACACTACATTTATCGGATAGTCAAATGCTGTGTTTCTCTACCAGTCATACACTACATTTATCGGTTAGTCAAATGTTGTGTTTCTCTACCAATCATACACTGCATTTATCGGTTAGTCAAATGCTGTGTTTCTCTACCAATCATACACTGCATTTATCGGTTAGTCAAATGCTGTGTTTCTCTACCAGTCATACACTGCATTTATCGGTTAGTCAAATGCTGTGTTTCTCTACCAGTCATACACTGCATTTATCGCTTAGTCAAATGCTGTGTTTCTCTACCAGTCATACACTGCATTTATCGGATAGTCAAATGCTGTGTTTCTCTACCAGTCATACACTGCATTTATCGGATAGTCAAATGCTGTGTTTCTCTACCAGTCATACACTGCATTTATCGGATAGTCAAATGCTGTGTTTCTCTACCAGTCATACACTGCATTTATCGGTTAGTCAAATGCTGTGTTTCTCTACCAGTCATACACTGCATTTATCGGTTAGTCAAATGCTGTGTTTCTCTACCAGTCATACACTGCATTTATCGGATAGTCAAATGCTGTGTTTCTCTACCAGTCATACACTGCATTTATCGGTTAGTCAAATGCTGTGTTTCTCTACCAGTCATACACTGCATTTATCGGATAGTCAAATGCTGTGTTTCTCTACCAATCATACACTGCATTTATCGGTTAGTCAAATGTTGTGTTTCTCTACCAGTCATACACTGCATTTATCGGATAGTCAAATGCTGTGTTTCTCTACCAGTCATACACTGCATTTATCGGATAGTCAAATGTTGTGTTTCTCTACCAGTCATACACTGCATTTATCGGTTAGTCAAATGCTGTGTTTCTCTACCAGTCATACACTGCATTTATCGGATAGTCAAATGCTGTGTTTCTCTACCAGTCATACACTACATTTATCGGTTAGTCAAATGCTGTGTTTCTCTACCAGTCATACACTACATTTATCGGATAGTCAAATGCTGTGTTTCTCTACCAATCATACACTGCATTTATCGGATAGTCAAATGCTGTGTTTCTCTACCAATCATACACTACATTTATCGGATAGTCAAATGCTGTGTTTCTCTACCAGTCATACACTGCATTTATCGGATAGTCAAATGCTGTGTTTCTCTACCAGTCATACACTGCATTTATCGGATAGTCAAATGCTGTGTTTCTCTACCAATCATACACTGCATTTATCGGATAGTCAAATGCTGTGTTTCTCTACCAATCATACACTACATTTATCGGATAGTCAAATGCTGTGTTTCTCTACCAGTCATACACTGCATTTATCGGATAGTCAAATGTTGTGTTTCTCTACCAATCATACACTGCATTTATCGGATAGTCAAATGCTGTGTTTCTCTACCAATCATACACTGCATTTATCGGATAGTCAAATGCTGTGTTTCTCTACCAATCATACACTGCATTTATCGGATAGTCAAATGCTGTGTTTCTCTACCAATCATACACTGCATTTATCGGATAGTCAAATGCTGTGTTTCTCTACCAATCATACACTACATTTATCGGATAGTCAAATGCTGTGTTTCTCTACCAATCATACACTGCATTTATCGGATAGTCAAATGCTGTGTTTCTCTACCAATCATACACTACATTTATCGGATAGTCAAATGCTGTGTTTCTCTACCAATCATACACTACATTTATCGGATAGTCAAATGCTGTGTTTCTCTACCAGTCATACACTACATTTATCGGATAGTCAAATGTTGTGTTTCTCTACCAGTCATACACTACATTTATCGGATAGTCAAATGTTGTGTTTCTCTACCAATCATACACTACATTTATCGGTTAGTCAAATGTTGTGTTTCTCTACCAATCATACACTACATTTATCGGATAGTCAAATGTTGTGTTTCTCTACCAGTCATACACTACATTTATCGGTTAGTCAAATGTTGTGTTTCTCTACCAGTCATACACTACATTTATCGGATAGTCAAATGCTGTGTTTCTCTACCAGTCATACACTACATTTATCGGATAGTCAAATGTTGTGTTTCTCTACCAGTCATACACTACATTTATCGGATAGTCAAATGTTGTGTTTCTCTACCAATCATACACTACATTTATCGGATAGTCAAATGCTGTGTTTCTCTACCAATCATACACTACATTTATCGGATAGTCAAATGCTGTGTTTCTCTACCAATCATACACTACATTTATCGGTTAGTCAAATGCTGTGTTTCTCTACCAATCATACACTACATTTATCGGTTAGTCAAATGCTGTGTTTCTCTACCAATCATACACTGCATTTATCGGTTAGTCAAATGCTGTGTTTCTCTACCAATCATACACTGCATTTATCGGTTAGTCAAATGCTGTGTTTCTCTACCAATCATACACTGCATTTATCGGATAGTCAAATGCTGTGTTTCTCTACCAGTCATACACTACATTTATCGGATAGTCAAATGCTGTGTTTCTCTACCAGTCATACACTACATTTATCGGTTAGTCAAATGCTGTGTTTCTCTACCAGTCATACACTACATTTATCGGATAGTCAAATGCTGTGTTTCTCTACCAGTCATACACTACATTTATCGGATAGTCAAATGCTGTGTTTCTCTACCAATCATACACTACATTTATCGGATAGTCAAATGCTGTGTTTCTCTACCAGTCATACACTGCATTTATCGGATAGTCAAATGCTGTGTTTCTCTACCAATCATACACTGCATTTATCGGATAGTCAAATGCTGTGTTTCTCTACCAATCATACACTACATTTATCGGATAGTCCAAATGCTGTGTTTCTCTACCAGTCATACACTGCATTTAATCGGATAGTCCAAATGTTGTGTTTCTCTACCAATCATACACTGCATTTATCGGATAGTCAAATGCTGTGTTTCTCTACCAATCATACACTGCATTTATCGGATAGTCAAATGCTGTGTTTCTCTACCAATCATACACTGCATTTATCGGATAGTCAAATGCTGTGTTTCTCTACCAATCATACACTGCATTTATCGGATAGTCAAATGCTGTGTTTCTCTACCAATCATACACTACATTTATCGGATAGTCAAATGCTGTGTTTCTCTACCAATCATACACTGCATTTATCGGATAGTCAAATGCTGTGTTTCTCTACCAATCATACACTACATTTATCGGATAGTCAAATGCTGTGTTTCTCTACCAATCATACACTACATTTATCGGATAGTCAATGCTGTGTTTCTCTACCAGTCCATACACTACATTTATCGGATAGTCAAATGTTGTGTTTCTCTACCAGTCATACACTACATTTATCGGATAGTCAAATGTTGTGTTTCTCTACCAATCATACACTACATTTATCGGTTAGTCAAATGTTGTGTTTCTCTACCAATCATACACTACATTTATCGGATAGTCAAATGTTGTGTTTCTCTACCAGTCATACACTACATTTATCGGTTAGTCAAATGTTGTGTTTCTCTACCAGTCATACACTACATTTATCGGATAGTCAAATGCCTGTGTTTCTCTACCAGTCATACACTACATTTATCGGATAGTCAAATGTTGTGTTTCTCTACCAGTCATACACTACATTTATCGGATAGTCCAAATGTTGTGTTTCTCTACCAATCATACACTACATTTATCGGATAGTCAAATGCTGTGTTTCTCTACCAATCATACACTACATTTATCGGATAGTCAAATGCTGTGTTTCTCTACCAATCATACACTACATTTATCGGTTAGTCAAATGCTGTGTTTCTCTACCAATCATACACTACATTTATCGGTTAGTCAAATGCTGTGTTTCTCTACCAATCATACACTGCATTTATCGGTTAGTCAAATGCTGTGTTTCTCTACCAGTCATACACTGCATTTATCGGATAGTCAAATGCTGTGTTTCTCTACCAGTCATACACTGCATTTATCGGTTAGTCAAATGCTGTGTTTCTCTACCAGTCATACACTACATTTATCGGATAGTCAAATGCTGTGTTTCTCTACCAGTCATACACTACATTTATCGGTTAGTCAAATGCTGTGTTTCTCTACCAATCATACACTACATTTATCGGATAGTCAAATGCTGTGTTTCTCTACCAGTCATACACTACATTTATCGGATAGTCAAATGCTGTGTTTCTCTACCAATCATACACTACATTTATCGGATAGTCAAATGCTGTGTTTCTCTACCAGTCATACACTACATTTATCGGATAGTCAAATGCTGTGTTTCTCTACCAGTCATACACTACATTTATCGGATAGTCAAATGCTGTGTTTCTCTACCAGTCATACACTACATTTATCGGATAGTCAAATGCTGTGTTTCTCTACCAATCATACACTACATTTATCGGATAGTCAAATGCTGTGTTTCTCTACCAATCATACACTACATTTATCGGATAGTCAAATGCTGTGTTTCTCTACCAGTCATACACTACATTTATCGGATAGTCAAATGCTGTGTTTCTCTACCAATCATACACTACATTTATCGGATAGTCAAATGCTGTGTTTCTCTACCAGTCATACACTACATTTATCGGATAGTCAAATGCTGTGTTTCTCTACCAGTCATACACTACATTTATCGGATAGTCAAATGCTGTGTTTCTCTACCAGTCATACACTACATTTATCGGATAGTCAAATGCTGTGTTTCTCTACCAGTCATACACTACATTTATCGGATAGTCAAATGCTGTGTTTCTCTACCAATCATACACTACATTTATCGGTTAGTCAAATGCTGTGTTTCTCTACCAATCATACACTACATTTATCGGTTAGTCAAATGCTGTGTTTCTCTACCAATCATACACTGCATTTATCGGTTAGTCAAATGCTGTGTTTCTCTACCAGTCATACACTGCATTTATCGGATAGTCAAATGCTGTGTTTCTCTACCAGTCATACACTGCATTTATCGGTTAGTCAAATGCTGTGTTTCTCTACCAGTCATACACTACATTTATCGGATAGTCAAATGCTGTGTTTCTCTACCAATCATACACTGCATTTATCGGTTAGTCAAATGCTGTGTTTCTTTACCAATCATACACTACATTTATCGGATAGTCAAATGCTGTGTTTCTCTACCAGTCATACACTGCATTTATCGGATAGTCAAATGCTGTGTGTCTCTACCAGTCATACACTGCATTTATCGGTTAGTCAAATGCTGTGTTTCTCTACCAGTCATACACTGCATTTATCGGTTAGTCAAATGCTGTGTTTCTCTACCAGTCATACACTACATTTATCGGATAGTCAAATGCTGTGTTTCTCTACCAATCATACACTGCATTTATCGGTTAGTCAAATGCTGTGTTTCTTTACCAATCATACACTACATTTATCGGATAGTCAAATGCTGTGTTTCTCTACCAGTCATACACTGCATTTATCGGATAGTCAAATGCTGTGTGTCTCTACCAGTCATACACTGCATTTATCGGTTAGTCAAATGCTGTGTTTCTCTACCAGTCATACACTGCATTTATCGGATAGTCAAATGCTGTGTTTCTCTACCAGTCATACACTGCATTTATCGGTTAGTCAAATGCTGTGTTTCTCTACCAGTCATACACTACATTTATCGGATAGTCAAATGCTGTGTTTCTCTACCAGTCATACACTACATTTATCGGTTAGTCAAATGCTGTGTTTCTCTACCAGTCATACACTGCATTTATCGGTTAGTCAAATGCTGTGTTTCTCTACCAGTCATACACTGCATTTATCGGTTAGTCAAATGCTGTGTTTTCTCTACCAATCATACACTGCATTTATCGGATAGTCAAATGCTGTGTTTTCTCTACCAGTCATACACTGCATTTATCGGTTAGTCAAATGCTGTGTTTCTCTACCAAGTCATACACTACATTTATCGGTTAGTCAAATGCTGTGTTTCTCTACCAGTCATACACTGCATTTATCGGTTAGTCAAATGTTGTGTTTCTCTACCAGTCATAATCACTGCATTTATCGGTTAGTCCAAATGCTGTGTTTCTCTACCAATCATACACTACATTTATCGGTTAGTCAAATGCTGTGTTTCTCTACCAATCATACACTACATTTATCGTTAGTCAAATGCTGTGTTTCTCTACCAATCATACACTGCATTTATCGGTTAGTCAAATGCTGTTTTCTCTACCAGTCATACACTACATTTATCGGATAGTCAAATGTTGTGTTTCTCTACCAGTCATACACTGCATTTATCGGTTAGTCAAATGTTGTGTTTCTCTACCAGTCATACACTGCATTATCGGATAGTCAAATGTTGTGTTCTCTACCAGTCATACACTGCATTTATCGGATAGTCAAATGCTGTGTTCTCTACCAGTCCATACACTGCATTTATCGGATAGTCAAATGCTGTGTTCTCTACCAATCATACACTGCATTTATCGGATAGTCAAATGCTGTGTTTCTCTACCAATCATACACTGCATTTATCGGTTAGTCCAAATGCTGTGTGTCTCTACCAGTCATACACTGCAGTTTATCGGTTAGTCAAATGCTGTGTTTCTCTACCAGTCATACACTACATTTATCGGTTAGTCAAATGTTTTTGTTTCTCTACCAATCATACACTGCATTTATCGGTTAGTCAAATGCTGTGTTTCTCTACCAATCATACACTGCATTTATCGGATAGTCAAATGTTGTGTTTCTCTACCAGTCATACACTACATTTATCGGATAGTCAAATGTTGTGTTTCTCTACCAGTCATACACTACATTTATCGGATAGTCAAATGCTGTGTTTCTCTACCAGTCATACACTACATTTATCGGATAGTCAAATGCTGTGTTTCTCTACCAATCATACACTACATTTATCGGATAGTCAAATGCTGTGTTTCTCTACCAATCATACACTGCATTTATCGGATAGTCAAATGTTGTGTTTCTCTACCAGTCATACACTACATTTATCGGATAGTCAAATGTTGTGTTTCTCTACCAGTCATACACTACATTTATCGGATAGTCAAATGTTGTGTTTCTCTACCAGTCATACACTGCATTTATCGGATAGTCAAATGTTGTGTTTCTCTACCAGTCATACACTACATTTATCGGTTAGTCAAATGCTGTGTTTCTCTACCAGTCATACACTACATTTATCGGATAGTCAAATGCTGTGTTTCTCTACCAGTCATACACTACATTTATCGGATAGTCAAATGTTGTGTTTCTCTACCAGTCATACACTACATTTATCGGATAGTCAAATGCTGTGTTTCTCTACCAGTCATACACTACATATATCGGATAGTCAAATGTTGTGTTTCTCTACCAATCATACACTGCATTTATCGGTTAGTCAAATGCTGTGTTTCTCTACCAATCATACACTGCATTTATCGGATAGTCAAATGCTGTGTTTCTCTACCAGTCATACACTACATTTATCGGATAGTCAAATGCTGTGTTTCTCTACCAGTCATACACTACATTTATCGGTTAGTCAAATGCTGTGTTTCTCTACCAGTCATACACTACATTTATCGGATAGTCAAATGCTGTGTTTCTCTACCAGTCATACACTACATTTATCGGATAGTCAAATGCTGTGTTTCTCTACCAATCATACACTGCATTTATCGGTTAGTCAAATGCTGTGTTTCTCTACCAATCATACACTACATTTATCGGATAGTCAAATGCTGTGTTTCTCTACCAGTCATACACTGCATTTATCGGATAGTCAAATGCTGTGTTTCTCTACCAATCATACACTGCATTTATCGGATAGTCAAATGCTGTGTTTCTCTACCAGTCATACACTGCATTTATCGGATAGTCAAATGCTGTGTTTCTCTACCAATCATACACTGCATTTATCGGTTAGTCAAATGCTGTGTTTCTCTACCAGTCATACACTGCATTTATCGGTTAGTCAAATGCTGTGTTTCTCTACCAGTCATACACTGCATTTATCGGATAGTCAAATGCTGTGTTTCTCTACCAGTCATACACTGCATTTATCGGATAGTCAAATGCTGTGTTTCTCTACCAGTCATACACTGCATTTATCGGTTAGTCAAATGCTGTGTTTCTCTACCAGTCATACACTGCATTTATCGGATAGTCAAATGCTGTGTTTCTCTACCAGTCATACACTGCATTTATCGGATAGTCAAATGCTGTGTTTCTCTACCAGTCATACACTGCATTTATCGGTTAGTCAAATGCTGGTGTTTCTCTACCAATCATACACTGCATTTATCGGTATAGTCAAATGCTGTGTTTCTCTACCAATCATACACTGCATTTATCGGTTAGTCAAATGCTGTGTTTCCTCTACCAATCATACACTGCATTATCGGTTAGTCAAATGCTGTGTTTCTCTACCAATCATACACTGCATTTATCGGTTAGTCAAATGCTGTGTTTCTCTACCAATCATACACCTGCATTTATCGGTTAGTCAAATGCTGTGTTTCTCTACCAATCATACACTACATTTATCGGTTAGTCAAATGCTGTGTTTCTCTACCAAGTCATACACTGCATTTATCGGATAGTCAATGCTGTGTTTCTCTACCAATCATACACTACAGTTTATCGGTTAGTCAAATGCTGTGTTTCTCTACCAATCATACACTACATTTATCGGTTAGTCAAATGCTGTGTTTCTCTACCAATCATACACTACATTTATCGGTTAGTCAAATGCTGTGTTTCTCTACCAATCATACACTGCATTTATCGGTTAGTCAAATGCTGTGTTTCTCTACCAATCATACACTACATTTATCGGTTAGTCAAATGCTGTGTTTCTCTACCAATCATACACTGCATTTATCGGTTAGTCAAATGCTGTGTTTCTCTACCAATCATACACTGCATTTATCGGTTAGTCAAATGCTGTGTTTCTCTACCAATCATACACTACATTTATCGGTTAGTCAAATGCTGTGTTTCTCTACCAATCATACACTACATTTATCGGTTAGTCAAATGCTGTGTTTCTCTACCAATCATACACTGCATTTATCGGTTAGTCAAATGCTGTGTTTCTCTACCAATCATACACTGCATTTATCGGTTAGTCAAATGTTGTGTTTCTCTACCAATCATACACTGCATTTATCGGATAGTCAAATGTTGTGTTTCTCTACCAATCATACACTGCATTTATCGGTTAGTCAAATGCTGTGTTTCTCTACCAATCATACACTGCATTTATCGGTTAGTCAAATGCTGTGTTTCTCTACCAATCATACACTGCATTTATCGGTTAGTCAAATGCTGTGTTTCTCTACCAGTCTATACACTACATTTATCGGTTGTCAAATGCTGTGTTTCTCTACCAGTCATACACTGCATTTATCGGTTAGTCAAATGCTGGTTTCTCCTACAGTCATACACTGCATTTATCGGTTAGTCAAATGCTGTGTTTCTCTACCAGTCATACACTGCATTTATCGGATAGTCAAATGCTGTGTGTCTCTACCAGTCATACACTGCATTTATCGGTTAGTCAAATGCTGTGTGTCTCTACCAGTCATACACTACATTTATCGGTTAGTCAAATGCTGTGTTTCTCTACCAGTCATACACTACATTTATCGGATAGTCAAATGCTGTGTTTCTCTACCAATCATACACTGCATTTATCGGATAGTCAAATGTTGTGTTTCTCTACCAATCATACACTGCATTTATCGGTTAGTCAAATGCTGTGTTTCTCTACCAATCATACACTGCATTTATCGGTTAGTCAAATGCTGTGTTTCTCTACCAATCATACACTGCATTTATCGGTTAGTCAAATGCTGTGTGTCTCTACCAGTCATACACTGCATTTATCGGTTAGTCAAATGCTGTGTTTCTCTACCAGTCATACACTGCATTTATCGGTTAGTCAAATGCTGTGTTTCTCTACCAGTCATACACTACATTTATCGGTTAGTCAAATGCTGTGTTTCTCTACCAGTCATACACTGCATTTATCGGTTAGTCAAATGCTGTGTTTCTCTACCAGTCATACACTGCATTTATCGGTTAGTCAAATGCTGTGTTTCTCTACCAGTCATACACTGCATTTATCGGATAGTCAAATGCTGTGTGTCTCTACCAGTCATACACTGCATTTATCGGTTAGTCAAATGCTGTGTGTCTCTACCAGTCATACACTACATTTATCGGTTAGTCAAATGCTGTGTTTCTCTACCAGTCATACACTACATTTATCGGATAGTCAAATGCTGTGTTTCTCTACCAGTCATACACTACATTTATCGGATAGTCAAATGCTGTGTTTCTTTACCAATCATACACTACATTTATCGGTTAGTCAAATGCTGTGTTTCTCTACCAGTCATACACTGCATTTATCGGTTAGTCAAATGCTGTGTTTCTCTACCAATCATACACTGCATTTATCGGTTAGTCAAATGCTGTGTTTCTCTACCAATCATACACTACATTTATCGGTTAGTCAAATGCTGTGTTTCTCTACCAATCATACACTACATTTATCGGATAGTCAAATGCTGTGTTTCTCTACCAATCATACACTGCATTTATCGGTTAGTCAAATGCTGTGTTTCTCTACCAATCATACACTGCATTTATCGGTTAGTCAAATGCTGTGTTTCTCTACCAGTCATACACTGCATTTATCGGTTAGTCAAATGCTGTGTTTCTCTACCAGTCATACACTGCATTTATCGGATAGTCAAATGCTGTGTTTCTCTACCAGTCATACACTACATTTATCGGTTAGTCAAATGCTGTGTTTCTCTACCAGTCATACACTGCATTTATCGGATAGTCAAATGCTGTGTTTCTCTACCAGTCATACACTACATTTATCGGTTAGTCAAATGCTGTGTTTCTCTACCAGTCATACACTACATTTATCGGATAGTCAAATGCTGTGTTTCTCTACCAATCATACACTGCATTTATCGGATAGTCAAATGCTGTGTTTCTCTACCAATCATACACTGCATTTATCGGATAGTCAAATGCTGTGTTTCTCTACCAGTCATACACTACATTTATCGGATAGTCAAATGCTGTGTTTCTCTACCAGTCATACACTACATTTATCGGATAGTCAAATGCTGTGTTTCTCTACCAGTCATACACTACATTTATCGGTTAGTCAAATGCTGTGTTTCTCTACCAGTCATACACTACATTTATCGGTTAGTCAAATGTTGTGTTTCTCTACCAATCATACACTGCATTTATCGGTTAGTCAAATGTTGTGTTTCTCTACCAGTCATACACTGCATTTATCGGATAGTCAAATGTTGTGTTTCTCTACCAATCATACACTGCATTTATCGGTTAGTCAAATGTTGTGTTTCTCTACCAATCATACACTGCATTTATCGGTTAGTCAAATGCTGTGTTTCTCTACCAGTCATACACTGCATTTATCGGTTAGTCAAATGCTGTGTTTCTCTACCAGTCATACACTACATTTATCGGTTAGTCAAATGTTGTGTTTCTCTACCAGTCATACACTGCATTTATCGGATAGTCAAATGCTGTGTTTCTCTACCAGTCATACACTGCATTTATCGGTTAGTCAAATGCTGTGTTTCTCTACCTGTCATACACTACATTTATCGGTTAGTCAAATGTTGTGTTTCTCTACCAATCATACACTGCATTTATCGGTTAGTCAAATGTTGTGTTTCTCTACCAGTCATACACTGCATTTATCGGATAGTCAAATGTTGTGTTTCTCTACCAATCATACACTGCATTTATCGGTTAGTCAAATGCTGTGTTTCTCTACCAGTCATACACTGCATTTATCGGATAGTCAAATGCTGTGTTTCTCTACCAGTCATACACTGCATTTATCGGTTAGTCAAATGCTGTGTTTCTCTACCAGTCATACACTGCATTTATCGGATAGTCAAATGCTGTGTTTCTCTACCAGTCATACACTGCATTTATCGGATAGTCAAATGCTGTGTTTCTCTACCAGTCATACACTGCATTTATCGGATAGTCCAAATGCTGTGTTTCTCTACCAGTCATACACTGCATTTATCGGATAGTCAAATGCTGTGTTTCTCTACCAGTCATACACTGCATTTATCGGTTAGTCAAATGCTGTGTTTCTCTACCAATCATACACTACATTTATCGCTTAGTCAAATGCTGTGTTTCTCTACCAATCATACACTGCATTTATCGGTTAGTCAAATGCTGTGTTTCTTTACCAATCATATACTGCATTTATCGGTTAGTCAAATGTTGTGTTTCTCTACCAGTCATACACTACATTTATCGGTTAGTCAAATGCTGTGTTTCTCTACCAATCATACACTGCATTTATCGGTTAGTCAAATGTTGTGTTTCTCTACCAATCATACACTACATTTATCGGATAGTCAAATGCTGTGTTTCTCTACCAATCATACACTGCATTTATCGGTTAGTCAAATGCTGTGTTTCTCTACCAGTCATACACTGCATTTATCGGATAGTCAAATGCTGTGTTTCTCTACCAATCATACACTGCATTTATCGGTTAGTCAAATGTTGTGTTTCTCTACCAATCATACACTGCATTTATCGGTTAGTCAAATGTTGTGTTTCTCTACCAATCATACACTGCATTTATCGGATAGTCAAATGTTGTGTTTCTCTACCAATCATACACTGCATTTATCGGTTAGTCAAATGCTGTGTTTCTCTACCAATCATACACTACATTTATCGGATAGTCAAATGTTGTGTTTCTCTACCAATCATACACTGCATTTATCGGTTAGTCAAATGCTGTGTTTCTCTACCAGTCATACACTGCATTTATCGGTTAGTCAAATGCTGTGTTTCTCTACCAATCATACACTACATTTATCGGATAGTCAAATGTTGTGTTTCTCTACCAATCATACACTGCATTTATCGGATAGTCAAATGCTGTGTTTCTCTACCAGTCATACACTACATTTATCGGTTAGTCAAATGCTGTGTTTCTCTACCAGTCATACACTACATTTATCGGTTAGTCAAATGCTGTGTTTCTCTACCAATCATACACTACATTTATCGGTTAGTCAAATGCTGTGTTTCTCTACCAATCATACACTGCATTTATCGGTTAGTCAAATGTTGTGTTTCTCTACCAGTCATACACTACATTTATCGCTTAGTCAAATGCTGTGTTTCTCTACCAATCATACACTGCATTTATCGGATAGTCAAATGCTGTGTTTCTCTACCAGTCATATGCCGAGTTTGTCTACTAATTATTTACTGTGCATGTTTACTAGTCATATGCTGTTTTTATATACCAATCATAAAATGTGTCAGTCTACCAGTCATATGCTATGTTTGTCTACCAATCATATGTTATGTTTGTCAACCAGCCTTATGCCATATTTGGGCTTTGCTAGCGGTGACAAGTTTTTGAGCACTAAGGTTTTAGTGAATGGGAGTTAAGAAAAGTGGTAGCAGCAAAGAACCTCAATGGCTCGGAAAGCTGAAGAAGAAGAAGAAGGTAGCAGCGGTAGAGCTTTGGCTATAGGCTTGCCTGTCGGCACGTGTTTGAATCACAGTTGAGGTGAGAATATTTGACCTTCCAGGTCGATCCTTACTAAAATAGGCCAGTGTCGAACCGGAATCCCGATAAATATAAATATATTTTCCATTGACAAAGCTGTACACTGTGTGCTGGTGTGAACGATACATCTGCTCAAACGTGAGACCATGATTTTGCTTTATACACTAGTAGAGAAGAGGACCAACTAAGATGTAGAGACAATAGAAGACGAAGACAAAACAGATGAAGTAGACGTAGAATAAGAAGATAAAGTAGAGGAAGAAGAATCAGAGGAGGAGGAGGTGCAGGCGAGGGGGGAGGAGGAGGAGGTGGAGTCGGGGTGGGGGAGAGGGAGGAGATGGAGGACGAAGAAGAAGAGAAAGAAGAAGAAGAAGATTTAGTAGTAGTAATAATATTAGCAGTAGTAGTAGTAGTAGCAGTAGCAGAAGAAGAAGATAAAGTAGTAGTAGAAGTAGTAATAGTAGTAGTAGCAGCAGCAGCAGCCGCAGTAATAGCAGCAGTGGTAGTGGTGTTGGAGTATTATTATTATTATTATTATTATTATTATTAGTAGTAGTAGTAGTAGTAGTAGTAGTAGTAGTAGTAGTATTAGTAGTGGTAGTAGTAGAGTAGTAGTAGTAGTAGTAGTAGTAGTAGTAGTAGTAGTAGTAGTAGTAGTAGTAGTAGTAGTAGTAGTAGTAGTAGTAGTAAAAGAAGAAGCAAGGAAGAAAAAGGTACGAATGTGTGAATGTCTGACTGCTCGCCCGCTTG
The DNA here is from genome assembly GCA_014155875.1 of Cepaea nemoralis. Lineage (NCBI taxonomy): Eukaryota > Metazoa > Mollusca > Gastropoda > Stylommatophora > Helicidae > Cepaea > Cepaea nemoralis. The sequence goes on from JACEFZ010020148.1 coordinate 212,918, forward strand.
ATACATCTGGCTACCGACGTGAATGTGTAATGAAACGATAATCAAGAAAGTCTCTTATGCATCCCCACACGCTCGGGAAAAGAGTCATGAATATTAACATGACGATGGCTGGGAGAGACACGAATGGGTTAGCATTCGAGCCACTTCCTTCCTTCCTTCCTTCCTTCCTTCCTTCCTTCCTTCCTTCCTTCCTTCCTTCCTTCCTTCCTTCCTTCCTTCCTGCCTGCCTGCCTGCCTGCCTGCCTGCCTGCCTGCCTGCCTTCCTTCCTTCCTTCCTTCCGTCTCTCCCTCTTTCCTTCCTTCCTTCCTTCCTTCCTGTCTGTCTGTCTGTCTGTCTGTCTGTCTGTTTCACTGTCTTAGATCCCCTATATCTCTTCCTCTCTCTCTCTCTCTCTCTCTCTCTCTCTCTCTCTCTCTCTCTTTCTCTCTCTCATTCTCTCTCTCCCTCTCCTACTGGAGATTGAGCCGGAGTATGCTGACAGCGAAATACTCCAAACCTGCGGAGGAAACATTGTCAACTTCAACCCACCCGATCCAGCCCAAATATTCCCTGTCTAATAGTCTTCTCGTTACACCCTAATGTTCCTCCTACAGGTGTCAGGTTGCAGTACTGGTCTTGCACATCCAGCTGGTTCCTGCGCTTGGAGAGGTTAAGCAGAACTATGCAACACATTTCCCGTGGCTATAGAACATTGGTACAAGGCAGGAAAAACAGCCTGTACACCAGCCTCACGTCTAGGGGCGCGGAGGTGTGTCCAAGGCACCAGGGCCAGGTTCTATACTGGTCAAGGCCTACTAACACGTCCCAATCGTGCGTCTGGGCAACAGGTCCCTTCAGGGTCCTGGCTAACGTAGTAGCATCGCTGATTCTTCCGAAGTCGGAGAGTATCTGCCTGCACGGCGAGGAACCACCAGTCTGCACACAAATAAGCCAGACATGGGACAACGGATACTCACGCAAACCCCAGGTCCTGTATAACATCACACTGATGTTGGACAACAGGATGTATTCATCCAACATACAGGACTTCACTCTGGAGTTCACAGCCAGCGAACGCAAGCAAGCAAGCAGCAGCCTCACGTTCATAGATATAGAACGTTGGTACAAGGTAGGGAGTACAGTCTGTACACCAGCCTCACGCCCATAGACGCGAGCCCTGTTCATGGCACTCACCATCTGAACGCCGAATACACCAGATGTAAGAGTTCAGTCTCTAGCATTCCTGTGGATTTTTACAACCAACCAATCAACACGACTTGTGTCTCTCTTTATCTTTGTCTTTCTTCCCTTGTCTCTGTCTGTCTGTCTGCCTGCCTGCCTGCCTGCCTGCCAGCTTGTTTGTAAATATCTCTATTTTTTTCTCTCTTTGCCCCACTCTATGTCTGACTTTCCTTTCTGTCTGTCTCTATCTTCATCTCTTTATTTTCCCAAATCTTTAGCATTGTCTTCATTTCTCCCTGAAACTCTCCTTTTATCTCTCTGTCTCCATGTATAGTTCTCTCGTTTTCCATCTGTCTGACGCTTTCTGTCAGTGACCCATGCAGAGTAGACCCATAGCAATCTTGGATAGCTGAAGGAGGGGAGCAGCCCTTTATCTTTGACTCTTAGTTTCTTTCTCTTTATTTTCTCCATCTTTCTCTCCATATTTGTCTCTGGCTCTCTCAGTATCTCTCCCTCCTGACTTGCTAACCCAGAGGTCACCCCCATCCCCCACTCACCCGCAGCTCAAGCGACGGTCTACATGCCACGAACGAACGATCCCTCACTACGTAGTCTTGTGAATATTCAGTTATTTAAATGTCCTATGCAATATCTGATCTCTGCCTGCTTGCTTCACCATACGTCATCCTCGACCTCGCACTCTGCCTCCCCCTCCCGGTCCTCGCCAGTGCCCAGAGAGCGAGAGGGGGGTCAGGCCACACGTGGATACACCTTCGTGGCGGTTGGCGGACAATGCTATTGACCGGGCCAGGTTTGGAGTCGTGCCAAGCGAAGACGGAAATTGGGTTTTGGGGGATCAATATTTCTGCCAGTGCTCTCTGGGTTGCCGCTGGGCCAGATTATTCCTGCCCATGTAGGTCCGACCTGGGAGGCTGATGCCGGGTTAACCGGATCTGATACTTCTGGAATCCCGAAGGCTTTGTTTCACATGGCTGTGCCAGGGGGCATTTACCACAATTAGGATGACAAGATAGGGCTCTAGCCATCTTGTCTGCCGGTAATCCTCCATCATATAGGCCGTCATTACCACCACCACCACCACCACCACCACCACCACCACTATCGCAATCGAGTCTTCGCATTGATGTTCAACGGTGTTGAGGGTTTGACAGGTTTGTCTAATGCGTCCTCTAGTCACTAATTCTGACCCACACTTCTATGAGCGCCGAACAATACGTGCGAATTTATTTATGAACTGTCTTTGAGACCTCAAGGAGTTCCCCAATTGATAATTATGTCTTATACGTGTACACCATTGGAACCGACCAATGATTTCTCTTCTTGTTTTGGTAAGCGATCGTTACTATACTGGAAACAGCATTACTGTCTAAAGTGTTTGTGTGTTTGTTATTTGACCTATACTGGTTTAATAAAACATTCTGAGACCTATGTTGATATTTCAATGGTTAGATACGAATTATGTCCATATTCCATGGCTGTGGGTTCATGTAGATGATAGACCTGACTATCGAAGACATCTTTTTCAGAGGTGTCTAGTTGGTCATGAGTCGAAGTACATTTGTTGTTGTAGCGAGTCGCTGTCATCATTTGGAGGTGACAGGTTCGAATCCCGGTAGGTAACTATAGCTTTCGATTTTTATATTGTCTAATGCGTTCTTTAGTCTCTAATACTTACCCCTACTTCTATTTAGCGCAAAACAAGACCTGTGTATTTATTTATTTGAAAATAAAGTTCGTTGGATCAATCGTTTGTTTCATTGTTAGATCAAAGTTCAACAAATGACATATTATGGGAACACATTACCATGCTGAAACCCGTTTTGTTGATTAGTTGAGTTGTGAACCTCTCTACGACTCTGTATTTTAACTCTTAATTACGACGCTTTGATGTTTCATTCTACTGAGCCGTGACGAGGGCTTGCAGTAAATTTATAGGATTCCAGATCGACGCTAGCAGGTAGAGGACGGAGCAGAGGTGTGCATAGCCCACTGGCCACTGGGGCTGTTTTAGCCACACTCTTGCATATCTCCCGAGGAAATATTGAGTGTTGTGACTTTGGAGTGTGATGGGAATTTTTCTGGTATCAGTTCTCACCTATGGGTCTATGATGTGATAGCGCCGTCACATTTTAAGGTTTAGCGCAAGGAGGAAGAGACGGCATGTCATTCCCTCACTGTGGCAAGCGACGAGCCCAGGGATAGAACCAGTTTCTACTTCACTTCATTACTATAGAAGCCAGCCCTCTACAGGTAGGAGAGTGTCTACATCAACTTCATTACTATAGAAGCCAGCGCTCTACAGGTAGGAGAGTGTCTACATCAACTTCATTACTATAGAAGCCAGCCCTCTACAGGTAGGAGAGTGTCTACATCAACTTCATTACTATAGAAGCCAGCGCTCTACAGGTAGGAGAGTGTCTACATCAACTTCATTACTATAGAAGCCAGCCCTCTACAGGTAGGAGAGTGTCTACATCAACTTCATTACTATAGAAGCCAGCGCTCTACAGGTAGGAGAGTGTCTACATCAACTTCATTACTATAGAAGCCAGCGCTCTACAGGTAGGAGAGTGTCTACATCAACTTCATTACTATAGAAGCCAGCGCTCTACAGGTAGGAGAGTGTCTACATCAACTTCATTACTATAGAAGCCAGCCCTCTACAGGTGGGAGAGTGTCTACATCAACTTCATTACTATAGAAGCGATCTGGAGGCTAGTGTGACGCCTTTAAGAAGTAAAATTCGCAGTCTTTCAGAAGATGTACACCTAACCAACCAGACAACCAACCAGTCAACTAACCAGCCACCAACCAACCTTCCCACCTATTCACCAACCCACCAACCCACCAATCACCTTGTCAGCCAGCCAGGGAACCTACCTACCTACCTACCTACCTATCTACCTACCTACATACCTACCCATCCGCCCAACCCAACTACCTACACACCTACCTACCTACCTACCTACCTACCTATCAACCCAGCTACCTACCTATCAACCTACCTACCTACCTATCCATCCATCCATCCAACTACCTATCCACCTACCTACCTACCTACCTATCAATCTACCAACCTACCAACCTACCTACCTACCCACCCAACTACCTACCCAACTACCTACCTATCAACCTACATACCTACCTACCTACCTAACTACCTACCTACCTACCTACCCACCAATCAACAAACCAACAAATCATCCAACTAATCCAACCTACTAACTAACAACCAACCAGCCAACGTCAAGCCACCAAGAGCAGCTGACAAAGTGTACAAGAAATGCCACAAATGAAGCCAAACGAGGACTTCTGAAAGCAAAGTTTAGTAACAGTGTGCAACAACTGCACAAACGACAAATCCATAACCTCGTGATTAAAGTCACAGGAATTTGTTTCAGCAGGCAGGATAGCCAGCGGTGGGTCATATTCAATCAATGTTCTGTGCGGGTATCTAATTTTTGTTTGATTTTTAACTAGCAGGTTGGGCAAATATGAAAGGTGGTTTCTGATTGATTCATTTCACAATACACACAACGACGAGATCACTCAATAACTCGACAATGCGTTCTATTATTCTAACACAGGCTATTAATTATACCGACTCCGACAGACACACACCATCACACACGCGCGCACGCACGCACGCGTGCACGCACACGCACGCACACACACACACACACGCACACACACACACACACGAACACGAACACACACACACACATATGAACACACACACTGGAACTCCTGCAAATACACAGAGCAGATTAGCATTAGCCTCAATGGCCGCAGTTGCCTGGCTCAATGAATCAGAGATCATGACGTAATTGTGCAGATGTGAGCTGAGAGGGGCCAGCCATGTTGTCGACACGTACATGATCATCTACTTCTCCTACTCTTCCTCCATTTACCTGAGTGAAGTGTTGGGGGGGGGGGGGGGAGATGTAAAGATCTTGTATGTCCTGGTTTTAATCTTCTTTGTAAGTTGGCATTTATTTCTCTAAGGTTGTGCTTGATACCATCACTCCGTCTTTTACGTGGTCTTTCCCGTGCTCTGTATGCACTATATTTCTTCAATGTGGATCTTTGTGGCTGATGGTACCGAGTCATTCTTGTCAGTTGGCCAAACCATTTGATCTGTTGATCTTTAATGAAGTGCATGACTGGTTTCAGGCCTAGTCTTCTTCCAGTGTCCTCATTCCTAATCCTATCTCTCACGGTTGCTCCTGCAGTCCTTCTAAGGCATCTTACCTACACACCTGCAGTTCTTCTAGGACCTACCTACCTACCTACCTACACACCCACCCACATATCTACATACCTACCTACCTACCTACCTACCTACCAAAATGGGACCAGAATAGGCTTTAAAACCATTAGAAGAGATCCCTATCAGAAAAAAGAGTTTATATTTCTAATTCGCTTAACGCCCACCGCAGGCTAGATTTTGAAACCTGTGAGATTGAATGTGTATGGCTTGAGGTTAAACTTCAAAATCGCATACCCCTAGTAGTTGGCTATCTTTATCGAAACCCCAGTGCCGGAAATATCTGGTATGAAAAATTCACCACTATGATGGATATAGTCTTTAGTAATGCGAGAGCCCACTCCGACTTCAGAGGTGTTGAGCCTCATGTTTTCAGCTATGTTGATGAATGCCTTCGAGAACAACGACACTGGAATAGACATCAACTACCGCATGGATGGGAAGTTGTTCAATCTCAGAAGGCTGAAAGCCAAAACCAAAACTAACAGTGACACCGTCAGAGAACTGCTGTTTGCTGATGATTGCGCTCTATATGCCAACTCAGAGGCCGACATGCAACATAATGTTTCAGCTTTCTCACATGCCTGTGCCAACTTTGGGCTCAATATCAATTTGGAGAAGACTGTAGTTATGTACCAGCCAGCTCCAGGGAATAATCACACCGTGCCGAATATCAAGGTGAACGGTCATAGACTAAGTGTTGTGGACAAATTCACCTATCTTGGTAGCACTGTGTCACAAGCTACCACAGTCGATGACGAAGTGAATGCAAGAATCTCCAAGGCCAGTGTGGCCTTTGGCAGACTGTACAAGAATGTATGGGACAAATGGAATACGCCTGCAAACAAAGCTAAAAGTCTATAAAGCAGTTATAATATCCGCACTGCTATATGCGTGTGAAACCTGGACTGTTTATCAGTGACACCATGAAATTAAACCACTTCCACACAGTCTGGCTTAGGAAGCTATTGAAGATTAAATGGCAAGACAAGATTTCTGAGCTTAAATGGTAAGACAAGACCCCTGACACTGAAGTTCTAGAAAGAGCGACCATGCCCAGAATCCACACTCTACTACTGAAAAATCATATTCGCTGGGCTGGTCTCTTAATTCGCATGCCAGAGCACAGGCTCACTAAACAATGTTTTTTTTTTTTTTTTTACGGCGAGCTGCGTTGCTGTAAACACTCTGAAAATCTCACCGAAAGCTTTTGGAATTAACCTTGACACCTGGGAGACTGCTGCCAAAGACCGTAATTCGTGGCGTACATCATTACGCAAGGGTACAGTCACTTGTGAAGCAACCAGGACTGCAAGAGCTGAGAAGAAGAGGCTTGAAAGAAAAACCACTGCAGGAGATCCTTCTCCTGGAACATCAAGCTTTCTTTGCCCACATTGTCAAAGAACATTTCAAGCCAAAATAGGCCTTATCAGCCATCTTAGAACTCACGGCTCCATACTTTCAACCCCACTGGATGAAATGAATGGTCATCATCATTCTTGATGGACAAGCAACAACAAAAAGAACAACATACATATGACGATTTAGCAGAAGACCGCCTTGCGTTGTTTTTATAAAATGGTACGAGTACCGATCGTTCAGAAAACAATGACAAACTACTGCACGTAAACTTGCCAACACACACACACACACACACACACACACACACACACACGCACGCACGCACGCACACACACACACGCGCGCGCACACACACAGAGCCAAAAATACTGGGGTTGACTGCGATGTTCTGTAAAGGATATGCAACTGTCTATGCGACAGAAGTGGCGATACTTGTCCCAGTGCCTGATTTGCCTGTGCACAACGTGTGTTGATTCTTCTACCCACTCCCATCCACTGTGAAAATTGACCATGGATATTTGAATTGGCTGCACATTATATACATGTGATAATCCCAGCTCAGATAGACCTGCTATGTTGTCGGCATGTACATGATGATTATTTCCCCGGCCGTTTGCCTCTGTTGGCTTCTTCACTTCGGTGGTTCTCCAGAACCCAATAGATATTGCCGCCGTTTTGCCTTCTTTGTACCCCGTTCCCAGCTGAAGGGTCATTATATAACTGGAAATTCCAGCTCAGATAGACGGGCTACACTATCGGCATGTAAATGATGTGAGTGACTTGAACTCCATCGCGGAGCAAGCACAATAGGAAGTTTCTGATAATCAGAAGCAATCGCTTTGGCCCAATGTTTCGTCTCCTTTACTCCCTTGACACACTTATGATTCCCAGGTTTCTTTCTCATGTTCTGCGTTCTTACATCTTGCTTCCAGATGTTTAGTCGTATTTCACACATATCCCCGCAAATACACTCTAAATGTGATTACCAAAAGCCATACTTATCCTACAAATACACCGTTATATGTTCTTGCCCAAAAGCCATATGTATCCTAACATTACACCGTTATATGTATCTGCCCACAAGCCATATCTACCCCACAAATACACCGTTATATGTATCTGCCCACAAGCCATATCTACCCCACAAATACACCGTTATATGTATCTGCCCACAAGCCATATCTACCCCACAAATACACCGTTATATGTATCTGCCCACAAGCCATATCTACCCCACAAATACACCGTTATATGTATCTGCCCACAAGCCATATCTACCCCACAAATACACCGTTATATGTATCTGCCCACAAGCCATATGTATCCCACAAATACATCGTTATACGTGCCTACCCACATATATTACAAATGCTCACACGTCTCTCACTTTGCACACACGTCACTCACTTTGTACAAATGTACCTCATATTGTACACACGTCTCTCACTTTGTTTATTCACTTTGTACACTTATCTCTCACTTCGCTTGCTCACTTTGTGCACATGTCCCTCGCTTTGTACACATGTCCCTCACTTTGTACACATGTCCCTCACTTTGTTTTGCTCACATTGTACACATGTCCCTCACGTTGTACACATGTCCATCACTTTGTACACATGTCCCTCACTTTGTACACATGTCCCTCACTTTGTTTTGCTCACTTTGTACACATGTCCCTCACTTTGTACACATGTCTATCACTTTGTACACATGTCCATCACTTTGTACTGCTCACTTTGTACACATGTCCATCACTTTGTACTGCTCACTTTGTACACATGTCCATCACTTTGTACACATGTCCATCACTTTGTACACATGTCCATCACTTTGTACTCATGTCCATCACTTTGTACACACGTCCATCACTTTGTACACATGTCCATCACTTTGTACACATGTCCCTCACTTTGTTTTGCTCACTTTGTACACATGTCCCTCACTTTTTACACATGTCTATCAATTTGTACACATGTCTACCACTTTGATTTGCTCACTTTCTACACATGTCCATCACTTTGTACACATGTCCATCACTTTGTTTTGATCACTTTGTACACATGTCCCTCACTTTGTACACATGTCCCTCACTTTGTTTTGCTCACTTTGTACACATGCCTATCATTTGTACACATGTCCATCACTTTGTACACATGTCCCTCACTTTGTTTTGCTCACTTTGTACACATGTCTATCACTTTGTACACATGTCCCTCACTTTGTTTTGCTCACTTTGTACACATGTCCATCACTTTGTACACATGTCCCTCACTTTGTTTTGCTCACTTTGTACACATGTCTATCACTTTGTACACACGTCTATCACTTTGTACACATGTGGCTCAATTTGTTTTGCTCACTTTGTACACATGTCCATCACTTTGTACACATGTCCATCACTTTGTACACATGTCTATCACTTTGTACACATGTCTATAACTTTGTACACATGTCTATCACTTTGTACACAAGTCTATCACTTTATTTTGTTCACTTTGTACACATGTCTATCACTTTGTACACATGTCTATCACTTTGTACACATGTCTATGACTTTGTACACATGTCTATCAATTTGTACATATGTCTATCACTTTGTACACATGTCTATCACTTTGTACACATGTCTATCACTTTGTACACATGTACATCACTGTGTACACATGTCCCTCACTTTGTTTTGCTCACTTTGTACACATGTACATCACTTCGTACACATGTCCATCACTTTTTACACATGTCCATCACTTTGTACACATGTCCCTCACTTTGTTTTGCTCACTTTGTACACATGTCCATCACTTTGTACACATGTACATCACATTGTATTGCTCAGTTTGTACACATGTCCATCACTTTGTACACATGTCCATCACTTTGTACACATGTCCATCACTTTGTACACATGTCCCTCACTTTGTACACATGTCCCTCACTTTGTTTTGCTCACTTTGTACACATGTCCATCACTTTGTTTTGCTCACTTTGTACACATGTCCCTCACCTTGTTTTGCTCAGTTTGTACACATGTCCCTCACTGTGTACACATGTCCATCACTTTGTACACATGTCCATCACTTTGTACACATGTCCATCACTTTGTACACATGTCCCTCACTTTGTAAACATGTCCCTCACTTTGTACACATGTGGCTCACTTTTTTTGCTCACTTTGTACACATGTCCCTCACTTTGTTCACATGTCCATCACTTTGTTTTGCTCACTTTGTACACATGTCCCTCACTTTGTACACATGTCCATCACTTTGTACACATGTCCATCACTTTGTACACATGTCCCTCACTTTGTTTTGTTCACTTTGTACACATGTCCATCACTTTGTACACATGTCCCTCACTTTGTACACATGTCCCTCACTTTGTTTTGCTTACTTTGTACACATGTCCATCACTTTGTACACATGTCCTTCACTTGTAATGCTCACTTTGTCCATATGTCCCTCATCCTAAGCGCCTGAAAGCATTCCGGTTCTGTTCGGACAAGACGATCTAATATTATGGCTCATATACATTTCGCGACGTCGTATTCGTCATGAAGTCATTCCACGTAAACGGTGACTACTTTGCCCAGATTACAGCTGTTGTTAAAGTGACTACTACGTTGTCCAGATTACAGGTATTGTTACAGTGACAAATATGTCCAGATTACAGGTGTTGTTAAAGTGACTCCTTTGTCCAGATTACAGGTGTTGTTAAAGTGACTACTTTGTCCAGATTACAAGTGTTGTTATAGTCAGTTACATGTCCTTTACAGGACGTGGTAATCAACCCCTACGTGTATTGCCTGTTTGTGATTGTCTAGGCAGTGTTAAATTCATTAGTTCGCCATCGCTTTCGAGCCAAAAATAGGTACTGGAAATGTCGTGGGAAGCAAAGGTGACCGAGATGATACTGAAAACATCACTGACCACATCACTGACCACATCACTGACCACATCACTGACCACATCACAGACCACATCACAGACCACATTACTGACCACATCACTGACCACATCACAGACCACATCGCTGACCACATCACTGACCACATCACTAACCACATCACAGACCACATTACTGACCACATCACTGACCACATCACTGACCCCATAACTGACCCCATCACTGACCCCATAACTGACCCCATCACTGACCCCATCACTGACCCCATCACTGACCACATCACTGACCACATCACTGACCACATCACAGACCACATTACTGACCAAATCACTGACCACATCACTGACCACATCACAGACCACATTACTGACCACATCACTGACCACATCACTGACCACATCACAGACCACATTACTGACCACATTACTGACCACATTACTGACCAAATCACTGACCACATCACTGACCACATAACTGACCCCATCACTGACCCCATAACTGACCCCATCACTGACCACATCACTGACCCAATAACTGACCCCATCACTGACCACATCACTGACCCCATAACTGACCACATCACTGACACCATCACTGACCACATCACAGACCACATCACTGACCACATCACTGATCACATCACTGACCCCATCACTGACCACATCACAGTTCACATCACTGACCACATCACTGTCCCCATCACTGACCACATCACTGACCCCATAACTGACCATATCACTGACCCCATAACTGACCACATCACTGACCACATTACTGACCCCATAACTGACCACATCACTGACCCCATAACTGACCACATCACTGACCACATCACTGATCACATCTTTGACCCCATAGTTGACCACTTCACTGACCACATCACTGACCACATCACTGACCACATCACTGACCACATCACTGACCACATCACTGACCACATCACTGACTACATAACTGACCCCATCACTGATCACATCTTTGACCCCATAACTGACCACATCACTGATCACATCCTTGACCCCATAACTGATCACTTCACTGACCACATCACTGACCACATCACTGACCACATCACTGACCACGTAATGGTCAACAAACTATGAGTCTAGCAACATACGCACAGTGAGTCTCCAAGTGTGAGTAAGGAAGGGTCTGTTACTTCCCCCAATTAAATATTGGATCAGCTCTATGTGAATTGTTTTTAAAAGAACCGTATCTTTCCCTGTATTCAGATGAACTTCATACAACAAATCCTAAATGTTTTATATATCATATTTGCAATCGGACAAAATTTACCTTATTAATATCTAATAGATTATTCTGTATCTTGGCCATGTAATCAGAGATATTTCGAAATATTTTTGGAAGCCTTAACAATTGGCACATAAGAAAAATAAATATAATCCGTCTATTTTTAGTTTAGATGATTAACTATTACGTAAATTATTTATATTTCAGTTATTAGTTCACGTCATATTAAATGCACGGAACATATAACATAATGTATTATATTGTATAGGTTTAATATGGTGTCCATTTTCTGTGGTTCTTTATAGCTGTGAAGAAATCTGCGTCACAAACATTTTTTTGTGTGCGTACTTCTTCTTCTTCTTTCGTTCGCCTGAACTATGTTTATAACTGCAATGTTGTCTCTTGTATGAATCTAACAGTCTTTTTTAGTTCATTCAACGGTCCATAGAGTTTATCTTCCACTGTTGTCTCTCTAGGCCAAAAGGTTCGCCTGGATATGTTGTAGTTTGGGCAATCCTGGAGTATGTGCTCTGCTGTCTGCGACGCCAAACCACATGTGCACATGGCTGAGTCACCAATCTTGAATTTTGTATACAAGTGGTTGCGTAATCTATTGTGTCCTGTTCTGAGGCGCACAATTAGTCTACTGTTGTATATGTATGGCCACACGTGAATCCAACATCAGGACATGAGAGGTAGACGACTAACTTTATTAGAACACGACCGCAAGCAACAAAATCAACGTTGGGGCCGAAATCTTCGTCGTCACACAAACAATAACACACACACACACACACACACACACACACACACACACACACACACACACACACAGCCTTTCGATGACCCGCAGACTACAAGTCAACCCCCCCCCCCCCCCCCCCCAAACCTCCACGTGGTGCAGACCGGGAAACCTTGACCGCGGCTAACGGGGCTATGGCTCGCCATAAGGGATGGACTCCCTGTGGTCGGATTTGTGTCCTAAATCTGCAACTGGCCTAGCAAGCCGGCAGGGAATCTTCATTCTGCTCGTAGAAAAACTAAGACGTATAAAAGGACTGACCCAAACGGATATCGACCCGGCAATGTTAATGAACTACAATATAGAAGCTCATAATCGGGCACTCTCACGATGTTTATGCTTCACCTCGACACCGCACGGTACAATCGGAACATGATGAGATGAAATGAAATATATATTACAGTTACTCATTTGTTTCCTTGTTGTTCACTGGACACGTGTGCGATCGAATACCGCGTGTATGGTTATAACAATGCGGCTAGACAGGAACTCCAGTTGTAATCTTTGGCCACAGAGGCTTCGGCTTGTATCTTGGTGGGTGGATTCGTATTTTTTATTATTCCGGACAGTAAGTTTGTGGGTAGTTGAACAGTTAAGATAATTGTTTCTATTCTGCGCTTACGACAGAGGACATTACCTCAACTGTAAGTGGAACATTACTAACATTACCAATGAAAAAGTAAAGCGGTTAATAGATAGATAGCTAAATAAATAAATAAATAAATAAATAAATTCAATTGCATTTTAAAAAGAAAAGAAAAGTTTCAATCAGCAGTGAAAAGTAGTTATAATGTAATACTAACCATGATCATGAAACTCAAGTGCGTTATGCGTTTTGTGAGTAACAGAAAAAAAAAAATATTTGAAATTATCTTTCATATACCTCTTTGGCTTGGGGGTAGAGAGCACATCTTCACCCTCTCGGCTACCGGGTTTGGAGTCAGCCGCAGGCCACTTTGGGGCAGATCTCTGTGCGTAGATGTTCGGCTTGGTGTGACCTCGGGCCGTTCAGATAGCAACTGCTGTGCGTTCAAATTGCCTAATGATGATGTTGATAATGATAATAGTAATAATAATAATCATCATCATCATCACCATCATCATCATCATCATCAAGTGCCTTGCCGGATGGCGTAGGCGTTCATGGCTCTCCACAGATCTCGGTCTTTGGTGTTCTGGATCAACTCTGCTGGTGATATTCCCTTATTCCACCGTCTAAATCCGTCCAGCATCATTTCTCTTGGTCTGCCTCTGCCCCTCTTCCCCTCGATCTTTCCAGTTGTCACGATGTTCTCCAATGCCTCTCTTCTCATCACATGACCAAAGAAAGCTGTTTGTCTCTTTCTTATTGTTGTATATAGTGTTCTAGTTTCATTAGCCTCTTTCTGGCAATCGTTGTTAGTTACTCAAGGAATTCGCAACATTCGTCTTAAAAACCACATCTCTGTTGCTTCTAAGTTCTTCCTAATTTGTTCATTTACATTTCAAGATTCGCTGCCACACAGCAAAACTGGTTCTATATAGCATTTTAGCACTCTCTTTCTTACATTCATTGATATCGACTTATTGCATAAGATGCTCTTCATTTTCTGAAATGCGGCTTTTGCCTGCCCTATTCTGCTCTTAATCTCTGTTGTACATCTTCCATCTGATGTTATAAGTGCCCCTAGGTATTTAAAATTATCTACTTGGTTGAGAATAATAATAATAATAATAATAATAATAATAATAATAATAATGCACCACAAACAGTTAATGAATGCTGAGGTTGACTGGGACGTCATGTACGGGATAACTAACATGAACCGCTTTCACGTGAATGATGTGTTCTTCCACAGTGGCAGTTGGTTGACGAAATTTGTCTTTGAGTTGCTAATAAATCTGGTCTTGTGTGTGGCCTTGTTTAGATGTACTAATTTTAACCAAGAATGTTAATTTTTTTACTGGCATTTCTTGTATCCATTGGGATTCTCTACGTTTCAATTTGAATCTTATGTATACACGGGAATTCTTTATGTATCAATTTGGATTTCTTGTACCCATGGGAATTATGCACGTGTCAATTTCAATTTCTTGTATCGTACGTATCAATTTGAATTTCATGATTATTCCTGATGAAATATGATTTATTTGATGTACACTGTGTTATGGTTATCACTTTAGTTCTCATTGCTGAATTGTGATTATCTTCGTCTTCTTATTGCGTTCGTTCTTTCACGTTTACACCGAAAAACAAGTTCTCGTGATGCACTCAACAAGTTTTAAGCTCCTCTTTCGTTTCACACAGCTCTGGGTGCAGTGCTGTCTAACTAGGCCACAAGTCCCTTCTGAGCTGTACTGAAAGGAAAGTACTCAACTCGACACAGTCGGTATTATCGCTCCGGCTTTTACTCCCCTGGCTCAGTCTCTTTCCGCAGAACGGCAAGCGACTTGCCGAGAGCACGGCACACATCATAGATTCCGCAGCTCCAACGATGACCCCCTCAGGAGTCTCCGGACCGAGAGCATCGCACACAGCACGGACTCCGCAGCTCCAGCGATGACTCCCTCAGGAGTCTCCGGAAAAATTGCACTCTCAGTCTGAACCACGCAGCCCGGGGAACGAACCCAGGACCTTCAGAGCGCATTGCAGTACGCAATTAATAATCATGTTCTATTACTCGTATTCAAATGTATATTTACAGACATTCGTCATGCATCTGTGTAATGAAGTAATGCAATTACATACATGATGTTTTGCCTTCGCCGCGTGCTATTCTCTTGTGCTGTCATTCTTCGCCGCGTGCTATTCTCTTGTGCTGTCATTCTTCGCCGCGTGCTATTCTCTTGTGCTGTCATTCTTCGCCGCGTGCTATTCTCTTGTGCTGCGATTCTTCGCCGCGTGCTATTCTCTTGTGCTGTCATTCTTCGCCGCGTGCTATTTTCTGTCGTTGTTTTTACTGAGGTCAACATGTACTTGTTTTTTTTTTTTTTGCGTTCACTCGCTGTGAACTCAAGCGTAGTTCATACACGTGATACTACTTCTAGTGCATTAGACTGATTTTTGCTTGTGGATTAGCTATCCCTATTACCAGTGTCCCTCGCCATCAGGCGAACACTCTGACTTCTGAGGTACTTGTAATTTACATCGCCAAGTCAAGGACGAGGAGTCAACATTTTAGTCCAACTGACTGGTAACCGCTTTCATTGCATCAGCTTATCGGAATTTTAAGAACGAGCGCTCTTGTTAATTTAGCTGTGTTGCCCTCCATGTATTCTGCAGTTTGTGTGTGCCTCTCTGCCCACTTTTTAATTAAGTTCAATTCTTACATGCCCTGACCTCCATGCTGTCATCGCTGACCATCCTCTCAAGTTGATATATGCACTAGCCAGAAAGAAGCTCTCTTCTGTATCTGACCAAATCTATCACCGTGCGACCGAAGTTGCCATCAGGGAACATATATCCAGACCTTCAGAACCCGGCGTTGTTCATGTCTGAACCTAAGACTATTTGAACCACTCTATATTCAGTCGTCCATGTCTGAACCCTAGAATATTTGAACACTGCATAGTTCATCGCCCGTGTCTGAACCCTAGAATATTTGAACACCGCATAGTTCATCGCCCATGTCTGAACCCTAGAATATTTGAACACTGCATAGTTCATCGCCCATGTCTGAAGCCTAGAATATTTGAACACTGCATAGTTCATCGCCCATGTCTGAACCCTAGAATATTTGAACACTATAGTCCATCGTCCATGTCTGAACCCTAGAGTATTTGAACACTGCATAGTTCATTGCCCGTGTCTGAACCCTAGAATATTTGAACACTATAGTCCATCGTCCATGTCTGAACCCTAGAATATTTGAACACTGCATAGTTCATCGCCCATGTCTGAACCCAAGAATATTTGAACACTGCATAGTTCATCGCCCATGTCTGAACCCTAGAATATTTGAACACTATAGTCCATCGTCCATGTCTTACCGAGGCCCAGAAAAAAAACGAGGAATAATAACACTGTAACCTGTCATGTTAGTCGGTCTCCATGGCCAAAGGCTTGCGAACGCGGTTCGTGAGCAGCTTACCAGGCGTTCGAAACGCAGCCGCGACCGATTTGTGCAGCAGACCGTGTCGCGTTGTGTTATAACGTGTTGGTATGGGAGCCGGTCGTTCAGAAAGCAATGGCAAACTACTGAACGTAAAATGTGCTTAGTACATCAACAGCAGCTGAAAAATGCTGGTGTTCACTGCAACGTCCTGCAAGGGATATGCAACTTAAAAAAAACCGGTCATGCATGTCGTACGAGTCGAGCAAGTAGGGTTGATGTGGCCTTTGGCTACCTAATCGCATATAACACGTTTCACGCAAAATTCTAGCAGTCATACACAAGTTTACAGACAGCTGGGGGTGAGTGGCATGAGGGTCTGTACTTCCTTGAAGACGAAAGGCAGAAGAAGACGTCTCGAGACGAAAGGCACAAGGAGACATTTGGAGACGAAAACCGGAAGGAGACATTTCGAGACGCAAGGCAGAAGGAGACATTTCGAGACGCAAGGCAGAAGGAGACATTTGAAGACGAAAGGCATAAGGAGACATTTGGATATGAAAGGCAGAAGGAGACATTTGAAGACGAAAGGCAGAAGGAGACATTTGGAGACGAAAGGCATAAGGAGACATTTGAAGACGCAAGGCAGAAGGAGAAATTTGAAGACGAAAGGCATAAGGAGACATTTGAAGACGCAAGGTATAAGGAGACATTTGGAGACGAAAGGCATAAGGAGACATTTACAGACACAAGGCAGAAGGAGACATTTCGAGACGCAAGGCAGAAGGAGACATTTGGAGACGAAACGCATAAGGAGACATGTGGATATGAAAGGCAGAAGGAGACATTTGGATATGAAAGGCAGAAGGAGACATTTGGAGTCTAAAGGCATAAGGAGACATTTGGATATGAAAGGCAGAAGGAGACATTTGAAGACGCAAGGCAGAAGGAGACATTTAAAGACGAAAGGCATAATGAAACACTTGAAGACGCAAGGCAGAAGGAGACATTTGGAGACGAAAGGCACAAGGAGACATTTAGAGACACAAGGCAGAAGGAGACATTTCGAGACGCAAGGCAGAAGGAGACATTTGGAGATGAAAGACAGAAGGAGACATTTGAAGACGAAAGGCAGGAGGAGACATTTGGATACGAAAGGCATAAGGAGACATTTGGATATGAAAGGCAGAAGGAGACATAATCCACCACAGTGTCCACTTCGTCTGTATCTTGATACATCTCTAGCCGAACTATCGAGGATATCAGGACACCCCTGGACAATATTAGAACCAATCAGGATGACGCAGCCATCAGTTTGAATCTGCCATAAAAATGATGACGTGATTAGAGGCGTGGCGTTTGAGGGCATAATCAGCAATCAGTTAATTAGGCTCAAGTCTTGGATTAAACAAAAAATCGGCATGTAAATGCGAGCGCGGCCGCAGGTCGGGATAAAGTGTTGCTGGAAAATGAGGCTTGTGTAGGGAGGTTTGAATGTCAGAGAATTATATGCTGTGTCGTATCTACATGTTTCATATCTACATTTAATTTTGTATCTATATGTTGTTTCGTATCTATGTGTTGTCTCGTATCAACGTGTTGCTTCCTATGTACGTGTTGTCTCGTATGTACATTTTGTTTCATACCTACACGTTGTTTCGTAGTTTGTTTGATATTCTGGAAATGTGTTTCTCTTTAGATGACACCTGAGGTTGTTACTTCCGTGAGAAATAAATTCACGGCTACTGATTGACACTAATAGAAGTATAAGAAATGAATAGATATCAGAGGGTGTACGAGGCGATAGAAACATGGAAGCTTTAGACATACTAGGCAATATAATCATGAAAGCTTTAGACATAAAAGACAATATAAACATGAAAGCTATAGACATAAAAGACAATATAAACATCTAATATGCGACAGTAAAACTAATAATTGATCGCATTAAAGACAAACACTTAAAACTATGCATACTAACATCTATTCTGGAGAGGCTATCATTACTAAGAACCGCCAACACAAAATTAAATTTTCTAAAAAAGTCATACCGCCAAACTGACGGAGTCGCCATGGGCGGTCTTCTTGGTCCTATTCTAGAGGACATCTTCATGGCACATTTAGAAGAAAAAAGTCCCTCAGACATTAAAAACTTGGTCGTCTACCGTCGTTGTGTGGACGATATAATAATGATCACAAGAGACGAGCTACAAGCAACATCTTTCCAGGCCATAATGAACATGACGCGTAAAAACCTCCTCTCCATCTCTCTCTCTCTCTCTCTCTCTCTCTCTCTCTCTCTCTCTCTCTCTCTCTCTCTCTCTCTCTCTCTCTCTCTCTCTCTCTCTCTCTCTCTCTCTCTCTTGGGAACACGAACACAACGAAGCGTTGCCATTTCTAGATATTCTAATGCAGACGGCACAATTCAAAGATCTGTGTACCGCAAAGAAACATGCACTGGCCAACACTTAAATTTTCGACTTAAATAATCGAAGCCTTGCTTATAATGTGCACATAGACCAGGTGATAACAAAGGCCAAGCGGGGTTTGGCAGCGATGCGGGTGATGGTGGCAGCAAACTGTGAGCAGCGCAATCTATGTCTTCTGTACGAGGGGCTGGTCATATCTGTTTTGGAGTATGCAATGGCAATCCTGACTCAGCCATAAGCAGATAGAAAGGATGGAAAGGATACAGAATGAAGCTATGCGCATTATTCTTGGATGTACAAGAGATACAGCATGCAGGGCGATGCGCTACCTTCTTGATTTTCCAACCATTGAAGAGAGAATACAAGTTTGCAGGGCACGCGCCTACCTCAGAATTAACGCAAACACACAACTCCACTGCATAGTGAAATTAGGAAGGTGAAGGGCAGCAGGTTAAAAAGAGGACGGTCGTGGATGGGTCAAGCCGAAGACATTCTTCAACAGGTGTGTTCACTTGAGGACTTAGAACCTGGCGAGGAGTGGGTGCAAGTGCCAACAGACTTCTGCACATCCTTTTCAGTTTGCATCCAACTAAATAGAAAATGCAGACAAGAAAATCCGGCTGCTGTTGAGGCTGAAGTACAAGCGTTGATTTTCGAGAATTCGCTAGACGGTGACGCGGTCATCTACACAGATGGGTCGGTCGTCCGACATTTGAGAAGCTCATGGGCCTTTACAGCTCGGGCCGGAGGGAGAATTGTGAAGGAGGACTCTGGTGCTTTCACTGAAACCACAAGTAGCCTGACCATGGAAGTCATGGCAGTAAGTAAAGCAATAACATGGCTCGAGACACAGACATTCACTAGGGCTTGTTTCCTTAGCGACTCAATGAACATGATCAAGAGGATAGAGGAGGGGTCGATCCGAAGAGAATGGTTGCTGCCTCTGAAGCGGTCTCGGCTGGCAAAGATTAGTTTCATCTTCGTGCCAGGTCATGCGGGAGTACAAGGAAATGAGCGGGCTGACAAGCTCGCAGGTGAGGCTACTGTGGAGGGCGGACGCACCATGGACCAGGTTGACATTCTGAATGCTCTACGAGAAGTGAGACTTTTGCGAGAACCAAGTGATGACTGTGAATCTACAACAATGGCCAGACTGCGGGAGCAGCAAATTAAAAGAGGGGTGGCCAAACAAGAACACTACGCAGGAAGCCAAAGAAGATTGATAAACCAACACAGAACTGGCGTCGTTAGCCGCTACACGCTGCGGGATTTGCTGAGGAGGGGATCCGAGCACTTATGGACTGAATGGTTCGATGTGCAACGAGGATGATCTGTCGACTAACTAACTAACTAACTAACTAACTAACTAACTTAAATTTTCAGAGCTTCGCCCCTGTCCAGTACAAACGGGGCTTAGTACCGACCCTGTTTGACCGTGCTAGGAAGATATGCACCCAGGACATATTGAGAGAGGAATTTGAAACTCTGAAGAATGTCTTACACCTGACTGGGTACTCCACAGGATTTATAAAGCACCACTGCCAACAGCCGAAGCCAAAATCAGACAAAACTACAGTCCCTAAACTCTAGGTATTTATCCAGCTAACATTTCGAGGGGATGACGTAATGTATCGTCTACAGGACCGGCTCATTACAACAGTCGGCCAAACATTTTGTGCTGCAACTCCAGTAATTAGGTACAAAACCACACCTATCCCCACCCAGCAGTATAAGAATATGTCCCTCTGTACGCAAAATCCAATTCATTTACCAATTCACATGCAGGTACTAGTCTACCTACATCGGCAGAACAGAGTGGCAGTTAAACAATAGGGTGATTGAATACATACCCAATGGGATTGACAAGATACTACACAAAGGCGATGGGAGCCTGTCAAGGTCGACACAACACACACACTTCCCTCGTCGTCGATTGCACGGCACGTTTTGGAAACCGGTCATGTGATTGATATAGACAGTCCGTTTCGCGTGTTGTTTAAAACACAAAGATTTCGCTTGCTAAAGTTTGCATAAACCATCATGATTAATCTACATAAGCCAATTTTGTGCAAACAGAAAGACATGTTAGTCAGTTTAAAATTGCCGTGGTTGACAATTGACATTACTGTGCGAACATGCGTATATTTCAGCTTGAAGGATTTATCTAGATAATTTACTTTATGTTGTGTGAATTCTGCAGTATGTACCTGACGAGATGCAGCGAAATATGCAAGGCAATAAGTCGTGCAATCTATTGTTTGTGTCTTCGTTATTCAAATATAAACATTGAAGCTATAGACATACTAGACAATATATGTTTCAGAAATCCAAATGCCATATCTAAAAACTACTCTCCATTGGAAAAGAGCTGTCGAGATCCAGTTAAGTAGGGATGGACTTATCTTGAGTTCAAGAAGCTGAATGACATTATAAATATTGTAACTGTAGATAATATAAACATTGAAGCTATAGACATACGAGACAATATAAACATGAAATCTATAGACATACTAGACAATATAAACATTGAAGCTATAGACAAAATAGACAATATAAACATTGAAGCTATTGACATACTAGACAATATAAACATTGAAGCTATTGACATACTAGACAACATAAACATTGAAACTATAGACATACTAGACAATATAAACATTTGAATAACGAAGACACAAACAATAGATTGCACGATTTATTGCCTGGCATATTTCGCTGCATTTCGGTTTGGGCTGTTGGCAGTGGCGCTTTACAGCCCAAACCGAAATCAGAAGTAACTACAGTCCCTAAACTCAAAGTATTCATCCAGCTAACCTTCCGAGGAGATGACGTAATGCAACGTCTGCGGGACCGGCTCACCACAGCAGTCGAGCGAACATTCTGTGCTGCAGCACTAGTCATCAGATACAGAACCGTACCGATCCCCGCCTCAGCAGTAAAAGAACATGTAGCTTTGTACGCCAAATCAAATTGTATTTACAAATGTACATGCAGATGCGAGGCCATCTACATAGGCAGAACTGAGCGACAGTTACATTGCAGGGTTTCGGAACATATTCCGAATTGGTTGGACAAGATACTACACACAGAAGGGGGTAGTTTAGGCAGGCCGACACACCGCAAAAGGCTGGCTTCATCGGTCGAGAGACAAGTGCTCGAGAGTGGTCACGTGGTTGAAAGAGACAGTGCCTTCCGTGTGTTGTTCAACACACAAAGTAGTCGATTGTTAAAGTTTGCTGAAGCTATACTAATCAACCTTCGTAAGCCGTCCTTGTGTAAACAGAAAGACATGTTAGTCAGTTTAAAATTACCGTAGTAGACAATCGATATTACTGTGCGAATATGTGTATATTTCAGTTTGAAGGATTTATCTAATTAATTCACGTAAGTTGTGTGATTTCTGCAGTATGTACCTAACGAGATGCAGCGAAATTGCCAGGCAATAAATCGTGCAATCTATTGTTTGTGTCTTCGTTATTCAAATTCATCACGGGAAAACATTGTTTTGAATATAAACATTGAAACTATTGACATACTAGACAATATAAACATGATATCTTTAGACATACTAGACAATATAAACATGAAATCTCTAGACATACTAGACAATATAAACATGAAATCTCTAGACATACTAGACAATATAAACATTGAAGCTATAGACATACTAGACAATATAAACATGAAATCTCTAGACATACTAGACAATATAAACATGAAATCTCTAGACATACTAGACAATATAAACATTGAAGCTATAGACATACTAGACAATATAAACATGAAATCTCTAGACATACTAGACAATATAAACATGAAATCTCTAGACATACTAGACAATATAAACATGAAATCTCTAGACATATTAGACAATATAAACATTGAAGCTATAGACATACTAGACAATATAAACATGAAATCTCTAGACATACTAGACAATATAAACGTGAAATCTCTAGACATACTAGACAATATAAACATTGAAGCTATAGACATACTAGACAATATAAACATGAAATCTCTAGACATACTAGACAATATAAACATTGAAGCTATTGACATACTAGACAATATAAACATTGAAGCTATTGACATACTAGACAATATAAACATTGAAGCTATTGACATACTAGACAATATAAACATGAAAGCTATAGACATACTTGACAATATAAACATTGAAGCTATAGACATACTAGACAATATAAACATTGAAGCTATTGACATACTAGACAATATAAACATTGAAGCTATAGACATACTAGACAATATAAACATTGAAGCTATAGACATACTAGAAAATATAAACATGAAAGCTATAGACATACTAGACAATATAAACATGAAATCTATAGACATACTAGACAATATAAGCATGAAATCTATAGACATACTAGACAATATAAACATGAAATCTATAGACATACTAGAAAATATAAACGTGAAAGCTATAGAGATACTAGACAATATAAACATTGAAGCGATAGACATACTAGACAATATAAACATTGAAGCGATAGACATACTAGACAATATAAACATTGAAGCTATATACACACTAGACAATGTAAACATTGAAGCTATAGACATACTAGACAATATAAACATTGAAGCGATAGACATACGAGACAATATAAACATGAAATCTATAGACATACTAGACAATATAAACATGAAATCTATAGACATACTAGACAATATAAACATGAAATCTATAGACATACTAGACAATATAAACGTGAAAGCTATAGACATACTAGACAATATAAACATTGAAGCTATAGACATACTAGACAATATAAACATTGAAGCTATAGACACACTAGACAATATAAACATTGAAGCTATAGACACACTAGACAATATAAACATTGAAGCTATATACACACACTAGACAATATAAACATTGAAGCTATAGACATACTAGACAATATAAACATTGAAGCTATAGACATACTAGACAATATAAACATTGAAGCTATAGACATACTAGACAATATAAACATGAAATCTATAGACATACTAGACAATATAAACATGAAATCTATAGACATACTAGACAATATAAAAATTGAAGCTATTGACATACTAGACAATATAAACATGAAGTCTATAGACATACTAGACAATATAAACATGAAATCTATAGACATACTAGACAATATAAACGTGAAAGCTATAGACATACTAGACAATATAAACATTAAAGCTATAGATATACTAGACAATATAAACATTGAAGCTATAGACATACTAGACAATATAAACATTGAAGCTATATACACACTAGACAATATAAACATTGAAGCTATATACACACTAGACAATATAAACATTGAAGATATAGACACACTAGACAATATAAACATTGAAGCTATAGACACACTAGACAATATAAACATTGAAGCTATAGACATACTAGACAATATAAACATTGAAGCTATAGACATACTAGACAATATAAACATTGAAGCTATAGATATACTAGACAATATAAACATTGAAGATATAGACACACTAGACAATATAAACATTGAAGCTATATACACACTAGACAATATAAACATTGAAGATATAGACATACTAGACAATATAAACATTGAAGATATTGACATACTCATCATCATCAAGTGCCGTGCCGGCTGGCGTAGGCGTTCATGGTTCTCCATAGATCTCGGTCTTTGGTTTTCTGGATCAACTCTGCTGCTGATATTCCTCCATGCCACCGTCTCAATCCATCCAGCATAATTTCTCTTGGTCTGCCTCTGCCTCTCTTCCCCTCGATCTTTCCAGTTGTTACGATGTTCTCCAATGCCTCTCTTCTCATCACGTGACCGAAGAAAGATGTTTGTCTCTGTCTTATTGTTGTATATAATGTTCTAGTTTCATTAGCCTGTTTCAGGCAGTCATCATTAGTTACTCTGGCAGTCCAAGGAATTCGCAACATTCGTCTCAGGAACCACATCTCTGTTGCTTCTAATTTCTTCTTAATTTGTTCATTTACATTCCAAGATTCACTGCCATACAGCAAAACTGGTTCTACATAGCATTTCAGCACTCTCTTTCTTACATTCAGTGATAGCGACTTATTGCATAAGATACTCTTCATTTTCTGAAATGCGGCTTTTGCCTGCCCTATTCTGCTCCTAATCTCTGTTGTACATCTTCCATCTGATGTTATAAATGCCCCTAGGTATCTAAAATTATCCACTTGGTTAAGGATCTTCCCTTCTATTTCTATGTCACATTTTGGTGTCACCATTTTCTTTGATATTACCATTGTTACTGTTTTCTTGATATTCAAGGAGAGTCCTTTCCTTGCACTCTCTGTTACTACAACATCTAATAATTGTTGTAGGTCTGTTGAATTGTCCGCCACCAATACTGTGTCATCTGCATAGCGTATATTATTTATATTATAACCTCCAACTAGTATTCCTGGCATCTCTTTGATCTCATTATTACTTCGCTATACAGGGAGAAAAGATCTGGTGACAGGACACACCCTTGTCGTACTCCTAGCTTTATCTGTTCGTAACTACCCTCTTTATTTCCCATTTTAATTGCTGCTACTTGGTTCCAGTAAACATTCTTTATTATTCTTAAATCTTTTCCATCAATGTTGATATCTTCCAACATTTTAATCAGTTCATCATGTTTTACTTTATCAAATGCCTTAGTATAATCTATGAAGCACAAATATATGTCTCTCTGTTTCTCTATTGACCTTTCTATTAGTGTCCATCCATCCATCATGTGCCATGCCGGTAAGCGTGGGCGGTCATGTTCTGCCATCTCACTCGATCACCAGAGTCGTGGATCAGCTCAGTGTTTCTGTCTCGACCATGCCACAAGGCCAAGCCATCCAGGTACTTGCTTCTAGGTCTTCCCCTTGGTCTGTTCCCCTCGATCTTACCAGTTGTCACCAAATTCTCCAATCCATTTCTTCTCATAACATGTCCGTAATGTATAAATTGCACTGTTTGTGCCCTTTCCTTCCATAAATCCATACTGTTCTTCACTAATTTCCATTTTTCTTTTCTTTTTGGTTCTTCTCATTATGATTCTGAGTAGAAGCTTAGTGATATGGTTTATAAGGTTAATTGTACGAAAATCTTCAAATCAATTGCTCCTGGTCTTTTTGGTATAGCTATAAATACAGATCTCAGCATATCACTGGGTAAATATCCACTGCTGTAAATATCATTCAACATTTTGGTTAATATATCTACTCCAAATTCTCCGAATACTTCTAATTCTTCTATTGTGATTTCATCTTGCCCAGCTGTTTTTCCTTTCTTCATACGTTTCATAGCGTCAGCGACTTCTTCTTTCAGAATAGGTGGACCTTCTAAGTTACTATATTCTTTTAATTCTTCCCTTTCTCCATCATATAATTCTCTTATATACTCATTCCACCTCTTCATTATAGCACCTTCCTCTAATAATATCTTTCCTGTTTTTGATTTCAAACACCCTGTATTTATTCTTATTTTTCTTCATGTAAGCTCACTGATTTGTCTGTGCATATTTTTTTGTATCTTTAATGGAATTTAATTCAATTCTTTTGCATTGCCCGTTTAACCAACTTTCTTTAGCCTTCCCACATTTATCTTTTATTTCTTTATTCATATTAGCGTATTCTTGTTTGTCATTTTTACTCTGTTTTCTTTTGTCCATCAGTTTTAAGATTTCTTCATTCATCCATTTTTTCTTAGCTATTTTTCCTCTCTCCGGTAATACTTCTTTGCTAGTTTGATGAATGGAGTCCCTTAACATTTAACATTGACATACTAGACAATATAAACATGCAATCTATAGACATACTAGACAATATAAACATTGAAGCTATTGACATACTAGACAATATAAACATTGAAGCTATTGATATACTAGACAATATAAACATGAAATCTATAGACATACTAGACAATATAAACATGAAATCTATAGACATACTAGACAATATAAACATGAAATCTATAGACATACTAGACAATATAAACATTGAGGCTATTGACATACTAGACAATATAAACATTGAAGCTATATACACACTAGACAATATAAACATTGAAGCTATTGACATACTAGACAATATAAACATTGAGGCTATATACACACTAGACAATATAAACGTGAAAGCTATAGACATACTAGGCTATATAAACATGAAATCTATAGACATATTAGATAATTCAAAACAATGTTTTCCCGTAGTGAATTTGAATAACGAAGACACAAACAATAGATTGCACGATTTATTGCCTGGCATATTTCGCTGCATCTCGTCAGGTACATACTGCAGAAATCACACAACTTACGTGAAATTAACTCCCATTACCAACTGTGAAGCGATTAGATGGATTACTCAAGCTGAAGTGTAAAATATCGCTACAGGATTGTCGATTGAGATTTCTCGAGGAATGCCTAAGGACGGGGATATTTCCTCACCGGTATTTCAGATCTCTGAGGACGGACAGAATATGTCCGACAAGAAAAAACCTGAGACGACTGACAAAAAACCAGATAGAAGAAACCCAGTCCAAGCTGGCCAACTTGAAGCGCACACATAGTTCTGCCTACTACGTCACCCAAGAATTGAGCTTGTATGGCTACTTGAAGTTCACTAAATTCTGTACAGAAGCAGTGTACAAGGTGAAAATCGCAGAGAATGCTCGCCTCAACAAATCACTGAGCACTGAAAAGGTAACAACGTCAGTACTAGACAACCCAGAGAAGTATGTGAGGAACTTATCGTCATACGTACTCAACAACATTGAAACAGAGGCCCTTGCATACGGATTAAAATTATGCATAAAGCCTAAACACATCAACCGTGTTGAGTCGCAAGCACAGTTTGAAATGTTGTTCGATCAAGTCTCCAAGTTATCACCTACCTCTGCTGAGTCGGTCGGGTGGCTGAAGGCCAAACTGGTAGATTTAGAACACCAGTATCGCACAACACCCTCTAAACAGACGTGTCCGCTGACCAACGAACACCTTACTGCCTTAAAAGCGTTAAAGGCTAACAAAACCCTCGTCATACTGAAACCTGACAAAGGGAGCGGTACAGTACTGATGGACATGTCAGATTACCAGAAAAAAATGGATGTAATATTGTCAGATGAATCCAAATTCAGGATAGATCAAAAAGTAAACAAGTCGGAGGACCTGGATGCAATAATGAGGAAAGAGATCCAGTCACTTGTGAATGCGGGACTCATCAGTGAGGCCACTGCAAAAACGCTCACACCACGTGGCTCGCACACTCCTCAGATGTACGGTCTACCCAAACTTCACAAGCCCGGCATCACGCTAAGACCTATCCTGTCCATGGTTAACTCTGCACAACACCGAATGGCGAGATGGTTAGCCGAAATGTTAAAGCCAGTACGACAGTCCTTCGATCCAAAAATACTCAGAGATACATTCCAACTGGTGGAATTATTGGATACCTATGGACATAAATAACAAACACATGGCATCCATGGATATAGCCTCCCTATTCACTAACGTTCCATTAGAGGAGACAGTGAAAATAATAAGGGAACGCATTGAAGACAAACAACTAAAATTAGGCATACCAACACCTATTCTGGAGAGGCTACTACTACTATGTACCGCCAACATCCAATTCAATTTTCTAACTAAGTCATACCGCCAAATTGACGGAGTGGCCATGGGGAGTCCTCTTGGTCCTATTCTAGCGGACATCTTCATGGCACACTTAGAAGAAAAGAGATCCTCAGACATCAACAACTTGGCCTTTTACCGGCGTTATGTGGACGATATACTAATTATCACCACAGACGAGCTACAAGCAACATCGTTTCAGGCCACAATGAACAAGACGCATAAAAACATCTCTCTATCTATGGAACACGAACACAACGAAGCGTTACCGTTCCTAGATATTCTAATGAGACGTAGAGCAGACGGCACAATTCAAAGATCGGTGTATCGCAAAGAAACATGGACTGGCCAATACCTAAATTTTCAGAGCTTCACACCTGTCCAGTACAAACGGGGCTTAGTACGGACCTTGTTTGACCGTGCTAGAAAGATATGCACCCAGGACACACTGACAGAGGAATTTGAAACTCTGAAGAATGTCTTAAACCTGAATGGGTACTCCACAGGATTTATAAAGCGCCATTGCCAACAGCCCAAACCCAAAGCAGACGTAACTACAGTCCCTAAACTCAAGGTATTCATCCAGCTAACCTTTCGAGGGGATGACGTAATGCAACGTCTACAAGACCGGCTTACTACAGCAGTAGGTCGAACATTCTGTGCGGCAACTCCAGTCATTAGATGTAAAACCGTACCCATTCCTACACCAACAGTCAAAGAGCCTGTTCCTCTGTACGCCACAAACAATTGTATTTACCAATTCACATGTAGATGCCAGGCCGTTTACATTGGTCGAACGGAGAGACAGCTTAACAAACGGGTGTCAGAACACATACCTCAATGGGTCAACAAGATACAACACACAGGAGATGCTAGCCGCGAGGAGCCGACACACCGGAAGCTCCCGGCGTCTTCAATCGGCAGGCACATTGTCGCCAGTGGCCACGTTGTGTCCAGAGACACTGCATTTCGCGTGTTGTTTAGAACACAAAATACTCGCTTGTTAAAATTTGCAGAAGCAATTATGATCTATCAACGCAAGCCAGAATTGTGTAAACAGAAAGACATGTTAGTCAGCTTAAAGTTACCGTGGTAGATAAGTGACATTACTGTGCGAATATGTGTATATTTCAACTTGAAGGATTTATCTAGTTAATTTCACGTAAGTTGTGTGATTTCTGCAGTATGTACCTGACGAGATGCAGCGAAATATGCCAGGCAATAAATCGTGCAATCTATTGTTTGTGTCTTCGTTATTCAAATATTAGATAATATAAACATGAATTTATAGATACACCAAGCAAAATCATTCCTCATTTCTACTGGGATGTTGTCAGGACCCGCAGTCCTATCTGGTTTCCTATAATTAACAGTACTCCGAACTTCCATCTTCAAAATGTTTGGTCCTTCATTATTCTCGTGAATCGTTATGGATTAGAGTATTCTGACCATGTTGTTAAAATGGATCATTGTCCATTATGAGCACACACTTGTGTAGTATCTTTGGTTAGATCTGATCCTAATGGTGAACACATCTGTGTAAAATCTCTGTGTAGATCTGATCGTGGTTCTCACCACCGCGTTGACAATTTACGGGGGTATGTGAGTCGGTCGTTCAGAAAGCAATGGCAAACTACTGAGCGTAATCTTGCCAAGAAATCAACAATCAGCTGAAGGATGCTGATATTGACAGCGATATCCTGTAATGGATATGCGAAAAAAATGATCTGATCATAGTGATGCGCATATCTGTGTAAAATGTCTGTGTAGATCTGATGGTAGTGATGCACCTATCTGTGCAAATTTTATGTACAGATCCAAGCGTAGTGGTGTACACACTGTAAAATCTATGTACAGATCTAAGCGTAGTGGTGTAAACACTGTAAAATCTATGTTCAGATCTAAGCGTAGTTGTGTACACACTGTGTACAATCTCTGTTCAGATCTAAGCCTAGTGTTGTGCACACTGTGTAAAATCTCTGTACAGATCTTAGCATAGAGTGGACACACTGTGTAAAATCTCTGTACAGATCTAAGTGTAGAGTATACATACTGTGTGAAATCTGTGTGTAGAACTAATCCTAGGGAGACACACATATGTGTAAAATCTCTGTATATATCTGATGATAGTGGTGCACGCACGCTGTAAAATCTGTGTATAGATCTGATGATAGTGGTGCACACACGCCGTGAAATATCTGTATAGATCTGATCCTAGTGTTACACATCACATCTGTGTCATCTCTAGTGTGGAGTGTGGCAGTATTCACGTGCAGCATGACGCTGTTGTGTTGCTCTGTCAGCAGTGTTTGAGCACAGTTTAGCCTAAATCATGTGTGAAATATCTGGAAAATGGAGGGAGAGAGCAGACAATTTTCCTGGGGATTTTATCACTCATCATACTCACCCACTCATCATTCTCACACACTCATCATGCACACCGACTCATCATACTCACCCACTCATCATACTGACATACTAATAATACTCACCCACTCATCACACTCGCCCACTCATCATACTCACCCGCTCATCATACTCACCCACTCATCACTGAGCAAATGTGACGGCCGCTCTCTAAACTGTCGAGTCTTCAACAACATTTTAACAACAACAACAACAACAAAACTTTATTTTGAAAGGGTTAAGAATTGGGCACGCAGGCCCGTCTAACATTCTGCCCTTTTATCACTCTCTTTCATACATTATACCATTCACACACCATTCAATGCTAACTGAAAACAGCAACAATATAAAAGATATGCATTATAAATGCATGTGGAAAATTCAAAAATCAATACTACACGACTCAGTAATAGTAATAACTGGTGTGGCACTTGTTATTAACTATGTGGAATATACTGGCCTACCAAGAGGGGACTGGCTGTTATACTAGGGTTTTATTATTATTATTATTTCTATTATTAAGGGAGAAGGTAAAGGATAGGAGAATCTCTGATGTCACTTATCGTCTGGGCAAGTTCTGTACCAGATGTATGCACTGACATTATAAGACCCATATTCCCGCGCCCTGTGGCGTAGTGGGTATATTGTGTTATCTTCATACTTCCGTAGATCAATCGGCACTCGCTGGGTCACGAATAAATACCCTGTCGGCCATCTTTATTTCCGAGTTTTCCTGATAGGCTGTAGCTAGCTAGGAGCTAGTCAGTTAACTTAAACAAATCCTTTTTACCATATGGGTTCAAACACATGCCCACCGGACTGGCATGCAAGCGGAGCATACGGTGCTGGCCCTATAGATGTTTTATAGATCTATCGGCACTCGATGTGTGATGTGCTCAGCTTCGCCCCGGCCGCCGTCACTTCCCCGAATATTTTAGGATACTCATGTTAGGCTGTTTCAAGATGTAGCGTCTACATAGTTGCCGAGTACGCTAACCTATGCAGCCTGAATATAAACGGTAAATATAGTAATGTTTGGAGAATGTGTGTGCCCTCGTTCTCGAGCTCGGACACAAAACACGAACAAGAAACAATAGGAACATATCGCCCAGTCTTCCACTGTCCCAATATGACTCCGAGCCTAAAGACGAGACTAAACATTCTTGAAACGTCTCGCTATTTATTGTTTTCTGTGTGACTGGATGGCTGTACATATGTAATGTTATAGTTGTAGGATATTTCTAAACAAGATGCAGTCATCAGCATTATGCCATGTCAAGTGGTTTTAGTTGTATGTCTCTCCACAGATCTCGATCTTAGGTGTTCTGGGTCAGTTCTTCTGATACTTTTGAAACACAGTTATGTTATGTTATGGTATGTTATGTTACATCTAGTGACGTCACAGCGCCATGGGCATCCCCATGCGTGTTCAGTCCTCCCACGGCAGCAGCCATCTCAACTGTTCAATGAGTAGTTGATTTGGTATCTCCTCTATTTGCCACGAAGACGCTTTGACGTGCTCGAGCAGGCTGGTGTCGGTATCTCGTCAGCATCCGCCAAAGGAGTCCGTACTGCACTGATTAGATCAGCCCTGTTCACCCTTCTTTCCGTGTGCGTTGGTTCATTATTTGCCAGCTTGTCTGCGCGTTCGTTGACCCTTACTCCGTCATGTCCTTTTGAGTGATAAGAGGCGCAACTTGCGAATTATCCCACAATCTGAAACTGTAAAACATCAGTTGTTTCCATGTGCCTCTGCCTCCTCTACCGCTGATCTTCCAGGCCTCACGATGTCCTCCGATGCCTCTCTTCTCACTATATGACGAAATAACACTGTTTCTCTCTTTCTTATAATTCTAGTTTCATTTTGAATGTCAGGTCTTAGATATAACTGAGCTACCGTATGACAGTAGACAACGGTACTACCTGATATTTGTTATCCCTCAATGTTGGGCAGCGCTTACCAAACCTGACACCCTATATTGTGCCAACTGCTTCAGGCGGAGCAGATCAATTGGGAGCTTTATCATAGTGCGAGGAAATGCAAAGTAAGACTAAATGTCATGGCAGGGCAGACCAGGCTCTTAGCCTTGGTCGGCAACTGGTCTAGGATCGCAGCTCCGACAGGCAGACAGTTAGAGCATTGCTTTACTGTTCCGGCAGCTTCTGCAACTTGTCTTGTTCCATATGCATTGGTGTTTCCTCCTGAGTAAATTAGGCAGGCTGGGAAAGGGATGATGCTGCATTGGCAACACTTGGTCTCCACAATTCAGCCCAAGCCTTGTACTTTAGAGAGGTATAACTCCATACCTGGTACGCCATGGGTTGTAGTTATATGTTGTTTGTTAAAACGCAATGTAACAAATTATCGTCTGTCAAGACGCCAGGTGCCAGTAACAGTTTCACAAGCCTCTTACAGGTAATCATCTTCAGTTACTCTGGCAGTCCAAGGTATGCGCAAAATTCGTTTTAGGGACCGTTTCCACCTGCCTGTAGACTCTTCCTAATATGTTGGTTCCCAGTTCACGATTGACAGCCACAAGGCAGAACAGGCGCTATGTGACATGTCAGTACTCTGTTTATGGCATTCAGTGAAACTCTGTTTCTGGCATTCAGTGAAACTGTTTCTGGCATTCAGTGAAAGTGATGCTGTACGGTACATACGTTGCTGTTAAGAGATGTAATCTGTGGCAGACACAAAACTATTACCACATATTTCCATGTTGTTCAATAGCCAACAGTCATTTATCGTTTAAACATCTTCTTCACTGCATCGATAAGTAAGGTAGTGCCGAAGAAATACACTGGGAACTGACACACACACACAAACAGAAACACCACACAAGTATACTATTGGGACAATATCAGAACCACATTAAGCACAGAAAATCTAATGTAATATCAATAGCGTAATGTGTCAAAAACATAAAAATCACACGTAGATCAACAGATGTGGACATGAGAAAATCAGAAACCTGAAGAAAAACAGACATTTCACAAGAAGATCAACATATATGATAAGCAGAAAAGTAGGAAGCAAAAGAAAAATAATACATTTCAGATGTACGCCAAGAAATGTGGATAGATATACAAATATGAAGCTGTAGAAACACACACACCTGACACACAAATCAACAGATGTGGACAACAGAAAAGTAAAAAGCTGAGAAAGGAGCCTCTAAAGAAACGTGTGTAAAATTGGGCCTCAGATGTGATCTGAGAGCAGATTCCCACTCGCGTCACATTTCCTCCAATATACATTCCCCCAAGCGACACGGCTAATCATGGGCTTATGTGGAAAGCAGACAACATCCTTTCCTCGAACTCCTCTATTCGAGGCTAAACTATGCAGATTGAGAATACAGAGTCGGTATCTACATCCCGCCTGAAGTAGTCATGTTGATCTTGTAGAGGCACAGCTGGCCGGAAGTGCTGACATACTGTCCGGATTGCAATCTCGTGGTTTGAGTCATTTGTTCGCTTGAGTTATAGGCAATTTAAAACCACACGGGCCAGAAAATCGATCATCTATTAACTGAAACTGTTTTCTGTGCCTGCACGTTGAGAAACAAAAACTGCCAGCGCTCGTGGCTAGTTTGTAATTAACGGAGTTTGCAAAATCCTCACAATACGTTCTTGTGTTTAAGTTTAAGGAGGGCACTTTTGTGTCTATTCTCGGCTATGTCTGTGTGTGTACGTTTTGTTGTCACGTTCTTCTGGTACGTGTTTCACCGTGTTTACCTAGGTGTACTTATCGCTTATACTTGCATGTGTGTATTTGTGCAACAAGTCACTATCATTGAATGTAAGAAAGAGAGTGCTGAAGTGCTATATACAACCTGTTTTGCTGTATGGCAGCAAATCTTGGAATGTTAATGAACAAATTAGGAAGAAATTAGAAGCAACAGAGATGTGGTTCCTGAGACGAATGGTGCGAATTCCTTGGACTGCCAAAGTAACTAAGAACGAATGCCTGAAAGAGGCTAATGAAAGTAGAACATTATATACAACAATAAGAAAGAGAAAAACAGCTTTTTTTGGTCATGTGATGAGAAGAGAGGCGTTAGAGAACATTGTGACAACTGAAAAGATCGAGGGGAAGAGAGCCATAGGCAGACCCCGAGAAATGATGCTGGATGGATTGCGACGATGGCATGGAGGAATATCAACGGCAAAGTTGATCCAGAAAACTAAAAACCGAGATCTGTGGAGAATCATAAACGCCTACGCCAGACGGCATGGCACTTGATGATGATGATGATGATAGATGTAAAAACATCAGCATCATGTAGCAGGTACTCTACAGAACGTCGCTCTCATCATGGCGCGTCGAGAAGGCTCTCGATCCCTGGCCATTTCTCCTGCCTCGTCCACCCTCATACCTCTTCATGCTTGTCGAGCCCAGCCTCTCCTACCAGAAGCCATGTCTCCATCACCGTTCTCTCCATCCACTGTGACGCTTAATATGACCAGAGTATTCTAGTTTCCCGGACATGCTGTTGCTTGTGAGCTGGTTTTCTTTCAGTGTTCAGATTTTGAAAACATAGGTTTGTCATCATCGTTAACTGATACATCCTCACATTTCCCCCAACACTTTACGGCGGTAAGTGAAGAAAGAGACGAAGAGGAAGTTAACTGACAACACTATATCTGTCCATGTACACATTAACGCTTTCACACAAACAACTTCCATTCTTCTTCCCCCACTTCCTCTTTTTGTTGAGCCTACTCCTTCTCCTCCCGTTCATCCAACTCAGCCCCTCTCTCTACTAGAAAGCCCCAGCTTCCTGCAGCCTGATCGATGGAATAATGAAACTTAACAAATGGGTAGCCCATTTATTTCTATCTGGGCACGTACCCAATTGTCATCGATCGCCCAGAGATATTAACTCGTTCTCCACTCGAAGCCTCAGTAACTCCACTCCATTAATCTTGTCCACGGCTTCTCCATTTGCTTCCTCATTTTCTACATCATCTAACCGGCAATGATACCCAACCCAGGTTTGACACGGAAACCGTCCATTGATTCATTAGCCTTCTTTCAATGTTTCTTCTCTCTGTAAACGGCAGCCGGTGCAGACGGACATGTTCATGACTACTGAGATTACATTGGCACATTAGCTTTTGTGTGTATACGTAATTTACATATAACCATCTATAGACTTCTAGCTCTCTTACCTCCGTATTGAAGGTCGGTTGAAGTGAGTTACCAGCACTGCATGTAACCATGTTTCAGTTCGTTTCTGGATGCTTCTACCCTCTTGTAATTTTGTCTTCCTTTTGCAAGCTTCGTCACCCAACACATTCATTCATATGGATCTGTGTCTCTGTTTGTAGCCGATGTCGCTTGATTGTGTGAGCTTGATCTCATGGAGTTATATTTTCTTCAATCCTAGATTTTCTATATGATTTTGCTTGTAT
Organism: Cepaea nemoralis; assembly: GCA_014155875.1. Taxonomy (NCBI): domain Eukaryota; kingdom Metazoa; phylum Mollusca; class Gastropoda; order Stylommatophora; family Helicidae; genus Cepaea; species Cepaea nemoralis. The sequence goes on from JACEFZ010020148.1 coordinate 249,609, forward strand.
TCTTTCCCATTACACATGGTTCTGGCGTGTGTTTCTTGCTGTAGTTATCATTTTACATGGTTATAGCATATGTTCTTGCTGTAGTTCTCATCATACATAGTTCTGGCATGTGTCCTTGCTATAGTTCCCATCATCCACAGTTCTAGCATGTGTCCTTGCTATAGTTCCCAGTTCATACATTGTTTTAGCATGTGTCCTTGCTATAGTTCCCACCAAGCATAGTTCTGGCATGTGTCCTTGCTATAGTTCTAATCATCCACAGTTCTAGCATGTGTCCTTGTTATAGATCCCATCATATATTGTTCTAGCATGTGCCCTTGCTATAGTTCCCTTCATACATTGTTCTAGCATGTGTCTGCCTTAGTTCCCTTCATACATAGTTCTAACATTGTTTCCTTGCTGTATTTCCCAGTTCGTACATGGTTCTAGCATGTTTCCTTGCTATAGTTCCCGTCATACATTGTTCTAGCATGTTTCCTTGCTGTAGTTCCCAGTTCATACATTATTCTAGCATATGTCCTTGCTATAGTTCCCGTCATACATTATTCTAGCATATGTCCTTGCTATAGTTCCCGTCATACATTGTTCTAGCATGTTTCCTTGCTATAGTTCCCAGTTCATACATTATTCTTATATGTCCTTGCTATAGTTCCCGTCATACATTGTTCTAGCATGTTTCCTTGCTATAGTTCCCGTCATACATTGTTCTAGCATGTGTCCTTGCTGTGGTTCCCAGTTCATACATGGTTCTAGCATGTGTCCTTGTTCCCAGTTCATACATTATTCAGTAGCCCAATCTGATGAGACTAACACATCATCTTTAGTCACTCTTTCCTCAGCCGAACCACACAACCACAACGCCTGTCGTGAACTCATCCAGGCTTTGATCCAGGCTTTGGAGGACAGGCTAAAAGACTTTATTTCCAACAACACAACTAATATCATTGCCGTGTTTAAAGAAGAAAACGCTCGCCTTCAAAAAGAAATCCGCCTCCTTAAAGAAGAGAAGGACACCTTTAAAACAACAATCCATGCCTTAAAACTAAAGAGTGCACAGTCATTTGACAAAAGTGCACAAACAGGAAGTATTCATAGTGCTGCAGAGGTGTGTATGACCAGTGGATTTTCGTCGCAAAATGACATACAGTTAGTTTCCACAGGCTGCAACACTACTAAACCTGTAGAACGCGCACCATCCATCTACCCCATTGATGTGCGTGTCAGCAATAGGTCCCAGGCCTCAAGTGTAGACTCTCCAGCAGCAGACGAGAAGTTAAAGAGCTCAGCCACTACCACTACTGAGCATCAAGAACCAGCCCAAACAAGTAACGACTATAATAAACAAGAACGCATGAAAGATGACAGCGATCAGTGGCAAGAAATCAAACGGGTGCGTCAACAGCGTGAAATAACAATGGATGACAGTGCAACTCATGTCGTCATTGGAGACTCTCTGCTCAAGGGAATCTATAGTGACCGCATGTCAGCTTCTGACAGCGAAACTACCTCGATCTACCCGCTACCAGGAGCTGACATTGATAGACTGACCTCTACACTGCGGAAATTCAAGGTGAATGATAGAATTAGAAGAACAACAGTCCATATTGGTGTCAACAATATTATGAACAATCACATCATAAGCACCTCACAACTCGCTACATTAGAGGTGTTGTTGCGCATGAAATTTCCTAAAGCATCTATTTTCTTTTCATCAATCATCCCGCCATGTTATGGATTCCAGCGCCGCACTGCCGATGCTGGCAATCTGACTCTACATAAATTTTGTCAAGAAACTAACAATGCTTTCATTAATAATACCCCGTATTTCACATCGCCGTCCGGGGCTCCCAAGAAAAAACTATATAAGGATCAACTACATTGTTCAAAACTAGGAACTAGCATACTAGCGAAGAACATAAAATATCCTGAACGTACACAACAATTAGAACCAGTTTCAGTTACAGGAGTAAACCGATCTTCACCTCCGGCTGTAGCCATCTCTCAGTGTTCAGAAAACACTCAACCTCTGCCCACACCACCTTTGCCTATTCCCCAGGAATACAAGGCTGTAAATAGCGACCCAGGCTCCAATCCCAATGTTGCTAACTATGGTGCATTGTTTCCTCCCTTGCCCATAAAACAGTCTCCACCTAGCATGTCAAAGGGGACACCGATAAACAATGTTTCGGTGCCCTCGATGCCTGCTTCCAATGTAGGCACTTCCAGTAGCTCTCATAGCAGTGGTCCCTCATTGGACGGTAATCCACACTCTTATCAGTGGAATTGTCAACTTCAACAGCTAATGCAATACAATCCTGCAGCTCTGCACCAAGCTTTAATGATGTCACTCCATCACAGACATTTTCCTATACCCTCTAATAGTCGTAACTACCACTAAATAAAGTTTCAAAACCTCTGAAATTTTTCTACCACAAGCGACATCATCTTTTCATTGTGTAATGTTCGCCAATCACGATCAGTGGCTAAACAAAGATGGTCTACATATAGGCCATCTCAACATCTATCATTTGCTCAATAAATTACCTGAGCTTTCAGTAATACTGTGCAAACAGTTCCATGTGTTTGGAATCACAGAAAGTCGTCTCAACGACAAAATAACCGACTCTGAAATCTCTCTTAAGGGGTTTAAAGTAATTCGAAGAGACGCAAATCAAAAATTAGAGACAGGTATTGCTGTATACATTTCAAATTCTCTCAACTGTTCCCGTAGAAGTGATCTCGAGATAGAAGAGATAGAATGTGTTTGGTTAGAGGTGAAGCCAGTCAGCCAGCAACCGTTTCTCATTGGATACCTATATCGAAATCCCTGTGCTGGGTATAGTTGGTATGACTGTTTCACTACAATGATGGATAGGGTGTTTACAGCAGGTAGAGAAGTCATGATATTAGGTGACTTTAACATAGATATTACTAAATCCAACCAGACATGGGAAGATATCATTATATCTTACAATTTCAAACAACTAATAAATCGTCCCACAAGAGTTACAGACACCTCCTCAACTATAATTGATCATATATATGTTACTTGTCCAGTTAATATTACCGAATGTTCTGTTCCTGTTAGTGCAGTTAGTGACCATTACCCAATATGTTGTACATGGTCGAAAATTGGGTTCAAAACTCCTAAAAATAAACATTTAAGCATCAAATTTAGAAACTTTAAAGCTCTCAACCAAAATTTATTTTTAGACGACTTAAAAAATGCAGCCCTTGAACATGTTTACCAACTTCCTGATCCGGATGATGCACTAGCTTACTGGACAAAGGCAGTATACAATGTATTTGATAAACATGTGCCAGTCAAAGAAGTTCGAGTCAAGAATCAACATAAGTCCCCGTGGGTCACTAGCGAAGTTCTCGAAATCATGAGAGAACGAGATACAGCACACAAAAATAAAGATTTTATCAATTACCGCAGACTAAGAAATAAAGTTAAATATGAAATTCGTAGGATAAAGAAAGATCATTTCAAAAATTTAATTGTAGATAAATCAAATAATACAAATATATGGAAGGCTATTAACTCGCTAACCAACAAGAAACACACTTCAGAGTCAGCAATACCAAACTCTATAACATGCGAGGATTTCAGTTACTTCTTTCAATCAGAAATAGAGAATCTAAAGTCCTCAATACCAGACTCAGTATGTAATTTAAGTTCACTGTCATCATTCTGTGAAGGGAAGTGCTCTAGAAATATTCCCTCTGAGATTCCCTTGATGTCTGTTGCAGAAGTATATAAATATCTCTCAAATCTCAAAGCAACAAATTCAGAAGGCCTAGATGGTATCAGTAATAGAATTCTTCGGTGTGCTGCACCTATTATTAGTGAGTCCTTAACGTTCATATATAACCAGTGCCTATCCAAAAACTACTTTCCATCTGCCTTTAAAGTTGCTAAAGTGTATCCTCTACTTAAAAATGGCTCAACTGATATTAGCGTCTTGGGTAATTATAGACCTATTTCCTTACTATCGTCGCTATCAAAGCCATTAGAAAAACACATGCATAAAATAACACTACATCATTTAATTAACAACGATCTAATAATTGACAGTCAATCTGGGTTTCGACCTAAATATTCTTGCCATAGTGCCCTTACAAAAATGACCGATAACTGGCATCTTTGTATCAACAATGGCAACATCTGTGGAGCAGTATTTGTAGACTTTAAAAAGGCCTTTGATATGGTAGATCATGATATTTTAATTAGAAAATTAAAACACATGAAGACTAGCACCAATATGGTGAACCTAATTACGTCATTTTTATCAGACAGACAACAAGTAGTGTCCTTCAATAACTGTCTATCAAGACCCACACAACTTAATTTTGGGGTGCCTCAGGGCTCAATACTAGGTCCGCTGCTTTTTGCAGTGTATATTAACGATCTTCCTTTATACCTCAATACTTCGTGTGATCTATTTGCGGATGACTGCACTATTTACACAAGTCAAGAGAGCCTTTGTGACTTAGAGAGCTCTTTACAAAACGATCTTGACAACCTTAGTAGATGGAGCAATGAAAATCGCATGTTAATTAACATCGACAAAACTAAATCCATGCTAATAACGACCAGACAAAAACTACAGACGCTAGCCATAACTGGGACACCGCTCGAGCTCCACGTGGACACGTTACCTATAATTAATGTAAATGAACATAAAACATTAGGTCTTTTAATTGACAGACATTTAAACTGGAGCCCTCATGTTCACGTCCTTACCAAGAGAATAGCACAAAAAGTTTACCAACTTGCTAAAATTCAACACTTTTTGGATGAAAGCACACGTAAAATATTCTATGCATCCTATATCCAATCACCTCTCGATTATTGTTCCACAGTCTGGGATGGCTGCCCTAAATCTAATATGAAACGATTGTGTTCGCTTCAAAACCGCGCTATACGTCTAGTTTCTAGCATAAAGCACGTTGAAAGTAATAAATTATACAGCCATCTAAGACTTCTACCACTTCAAAAGCGCTTCCTTTTTAACAAAGCCAAATTAGTGAATAAAATTATATCTGAAAATACGCCAGAGTATCTTCTACCGCTAATTCAATCTAATGCAATGAACAGTAAGCGCTTAAATTTATTACAGCTTCCTAAGCCTAGATTGGACTTATACAAAACTTGTTTCGCATATTCTGGTGCTCACTTGTGGAATAGCCTTCAACCAGAACTGAAAACACCAATGAGTCCCTACACATTCAACCGAAAACTCTTTCAATACTTACTTCATACCGACTATATGCCTCCATAAGTCACCTACTAGTATCATTTTTCCACTATCATTCTTCACTGTATGTGTGTGAACGAGACAGTGGGTGAGAGAGTGAGTGAGAAAGAGTGTGAGTGGAAGAATTA
>JACEFZ010020148.1:257500-290000 GCA_014155875.1 Cepaea nemoralis
TGTGTGTGGGTTGGGGGAGGGGTGCGTGATGAGTGTGGGTGATGGATTTGGAGATGTGTGTGTGGGTGGGGGATATGTCTGGCTGGGTGGGGGTGTGTGTGGCTGGATGGAGGATGTATGTGTGGGTAGTGAGGGTGACTGTAGTTGGGGGATGTGTGGATGGGTAGGAGATGTGTGGATAGATGTGTGTGTGGGTGAGGGATGTGTCTTTGGGATGTGTGTGGGTGTGGTATTGTGTGGGAGGGGAGCTGGGTGTGGATAAATGATGTTTGTGTGGGTAAGTGAAGGTGTGGTTGGGTTTGTGGGTGGGTGAATGATGTGTGTGAGGGTGGGGGATGTTTGCTTAGATGGGTGGTTGGGATGTGTGAGTGTGGGTGGGTAGATAGGAGATGTATGTGTTGATGAGTGGGTAAGGGACGTGTGGGTGTTAGTGGTTGAGGGATAAGTACGTGTGTCTAGGGATGTGTGAGGGGATGCATGTATGGGTTGTGTGTGCGTGGATGGGAGGTGTGTGTTTGTGAATGGGGAATGTGTTGGTGGGTGGGGATGTGTGTGAGGGATGTTTGTATGGGTGGGGAGATTGTGCGTGGGTGGGGATGTGTGTGTATATGGGTAAGGGTGTGTGGTTAAGGGATGTGTGGCTGGGGGAATGGGTGGATGGAGGATGTGTGGTTGGGTGGAGGATGTGTGGTTGGGTAGAGGATGTGTGGGTGGGTGATTGTATATGAGTAAGGGTGTGTGGTTAAGGGATGTTTGGTTGGGGGATAGGTGGGTAGAGGATGTGTGGGTGGGTAGAGGATATGTGGGTGGGTGAGTGTGTGCAGGTTAGGAGATGGTGGGGGATGTTTGTAGGTGTGGGCTCGGGATAAGTGAGTGGGCTGGGGGAGATGGGAGATTATGTGGGTGAGTGCGGAATTTGTGTGTGGGTAGGTGCGGAATATGTGAGTTGACGGGGAGATGTGTGTGTGGCTGAGGAATGTGTGTTTGGTTGGGTGGTTGGAGGTGTGTGGGTGGAGGAGGATATTGGGTGAGTGATTGTTGGTGGGAAATGGGACGGGTAAAGGATATGTGAGTGGGTGGGGAGATGTGTGTAGGTGGGGGATGTGTGGGTTATTGAATGTATGTGTGCTTGGGGTGTGGGTGGATGGGATGTGTGGTGGATGAGAGGTGTGTGTGGGTGGGGAGATGTATAGGGATGTGGTGGATGGGTGGGGGAATGTATTGTATGTGTGTGTGGTTGGGTGGGGGAGTTGGAGTGAATGGGGGATGTGTGGGTGGGTGGTGGATGTGTCTTATAACATAGTCATATGCATTGTTTATGTTTACAAAATTCATGTGACAATGTTTTTTTTCCTATGCACTGTTCATGAAAGAAAGATGAGTGATTGGAAGGGCCGAATGTAAGACGGGCCTGCGTGCCCAATTTGTTACCCTTTGAAAATAAAGTCTGTTCGTTCGTTCGTTCGTTCATACATTGTTCTAGCATGTGTCCTTGCTGTGGTTCCCAGTTCATACATTGTTCTAGCATATGTCCTTGCTATAGTTCCCGTCATACATTGTTCTAGCATGTTTCCTTGCTATAGTTCCCGTCATACATTGTTCTAGCATGTTTCCGTGCTATAGTTCCCAGTTCATACATTGTTCTAGCATATGTCCTTGCTATAGTTCCCGTCATACATTTTTCTAGCATGTGCCCTTGCTATAGTTCCCTTCATACATTGTTCTAGCATGTGTCTGCCTTAGTTCCCTTCATACATAGTTCTAACATTGTTTCCTTGCTGTATTTCCCAGTTCATACATTATTCTAGCATATGTCCTGGCTATAGTTCCCGTCATACATTGTTCTAGCATGTTTCCTTGCTACAGTTCCCAGTTCATACATTATTCTAGCATATGTCCTTGCTATAGTTCCCGTCATACATTGTTCTAGCATGTTTCCTTGCTATAGTTCCCGTCATACATTGTTCTAGCATGTGTCCTTGCTGTGGTTCCCAGTTCATACATGGTTCTAGCATGTGTCCTTGTTATAGATCCCATCATATATTGTTCTAGCATGTGCCCTTGCTATAGTTCCCTTCATACATTGTTCTAGCATGTGTCTGCCTTAGTTCCCTTCATACATAGTTCTAACATTGTTTCCTTGCTGTATTTCCCAGTTCATACATTATTCTAGCATATGTCCTTGCTATAGTTCCCGTCATACATTGTTCTAGCATATGTCCTTGCTATAGTTCCTGTCATACATTGTTCTAGCATGTTTCCTTGCTATAGTTCCCTTCATACATTGTTCTAGCATGTTTCCTTGCTATAGTTCCCGTCATACATTGTTCTAGCATATGTCCTTGCTATAGTTCCCGTCATACATTGTTCTAGCATATGTCCTTGCTATAGTTCCCGTCATACATTGTTCTAGCATGTTTCCTTGCTATAGTTCCCGTCATACATTGTTCTAGCATGTTTCCTTGCTATAGTTCCCGTCATACATGGTTCTAGCATGTGTCCTTGCTATAGTTCTCAGTTCATACATTGTTCTAGCATATGTCCTTGCTATAGTTCCCATACTGCATGGGTCTAGCATGTGTCCTTGCTATAGTTCCCATACTGCATGGGTCTAGCATATGTCCCTGCTATAGTTCCCATACTGCATGGTTCTAGCATATGTTCCTGCTGTAGTTCCCAGTTCATACATTGTTCTAGCATATGTCCTTGCTGTAGTTCCCAGTTCGCATATATCATATATTCAGATGCCAGTCGTGGCGATTGCCCAAGGTGACATTCCCATACGTGCGCCGTCCTCATTTACAACAGCCAGTGAAGAGTCCCAATGCTAATGCTACCACTTGCAGTCTGACTGTGTGTCAGTCTGCCACCCCCCCCCCCCCCACCCTTTCTTGTTGTTCGGAGTGTTGAGTGTCGGCTAGACCTCTGTGTGTCCGTCTGCCCCCCCCCCCCCCACCCACTCTTGTTGTTGGGAGTGTTGAGTGTCGGCTAGACCTCTGTGTGTCCGTCTGCCCCCCCCCCCCCCTCTTGTTGTTGGGAGTGTTGAGTGTCGGCTGGACCTCTGTGTGTCCGTCTGCCCCCCCCCCCCCCCCCACCCTTTCTTGTTGTTGGGAGTGTTGAGTGTGGGCTAGACCTCTGGTCACTTCCTGCAGTAGCTCTCTCTCCTAGCTGTGACGATCTATCTATGTTTCCGCACTATACACGATTCCAAAGTGCCCCGACCACATATCATGTACCACTACCCCATCACGTGGTGCCGACTCAGCTAATGTGTCCGCCTGCTCCTTTCCCACCACACCAGCATGTCCTAGGGGAAAAATCCAATAAATGATCGCTTTTTGTTTTATAGTTGAACTGAAGTCATCCACACTTCCCGAAGCAAGCCGTCTGCATCTTTCTCATCATACTTTGTAAGTCCGTGACAATTTTGACATGCATGTGCTACATGTCTTCAAGCCAGAAGAACACCGCTGTAACTGCCTCCACCTCCATTCTCTGGCTAGATCTTGTGGTATCATATGCCAGGCTCTCCTGCACCGAAAACCGTCCGCCATCGTATGCCACGGACCCCCAGGCACTTATCTTACCTCTAGGCACAGAGTAATCCGTGTAAGTGATTACATCATCCGTTCGCGAATTGTCGTGGATCACATTTGCACCTCCCATTCAATGCAGCTTGCCGGCCAATCCAAGCATTCCCAATCCAATGTTACTATGACCCTGCACAGGTCTGACCTTTCCACTGGCATTCTATCTTGGAAAGAACATGCAACTAACTGCGAATCTCAGTGAGTATGTTTCTCGTGCAATATCGGTGGCCCCAATTTGTCCCCAAAGGTTGCTATTCCAGAAGATTAATGACTCTCTCAGAGAAATGCAAATGAAAAGGGATTTTACAGATTCTGATACAAACATAAAAACTCAGATCCAATAATCCCCTCATGTCCTGCTCCGGATGTGACGAAGTTTACAACTACACCCACGCTTTAAGTGTATGCACTACACAGCGATATCACTTGGGGCGTTATGAGAAGAAATAAACTGGAGACTTTGGTGACAACTGGCCAGAATAAGGGGAAAGTACAAGGGGAAGGTAGAGAGATACATATCTAGAGGGCGTGACCACATCCTATGGTTGAAACAAGAACTCGGAGCTGATCCAGGAATCTAGTGATCGTGTGACACGGCGAAACATGATGGTGATCACTTGGGGAACCCGCAAGGTCATTAATACAGCCCATAAACACATTCATAAGTATTGTTTAGCACTCACAGAAGCGGAAGAAGGAAGTAGGTATTAGAGGGCAAACTAGATAACGTAACATTAAAAGCTGTAGTTGCGACACCGTTATAGCTAGAGCTGTTTTCTTCTTCCTACTCGTACCTCTGTGGCGGGATGTGCGTCACATCCAGGTATGTACCTCAACGGTCCATGTAGCTGTCCTTGTATGTATAGTGTGTTATCTAACAGCTGAATGTTAAATGTACTAGTAAATCAACCTGGAGTTGGCGTTGATGGCATGCAACTGTTTCCCTCTGCTCCAACCAATACTTGCACGTTTGCTGATCTTCTTCCTCTTCTTCTTCCTCTCTCCGCCCTTCCCAAGGAAGTATGTCACGCCTAGTTACACACCTGACAGGTGATGGTCAATATGGGCGGATGGATATAAGCACTCGTTTTTAAGGATCCAATTTGCTGATTCGGGGTAGCTGGTTCAACCTCTCCATCGTTCAGTTGGACTAAAATGTTCAATGTCGTCCTTGACTTGGGGACGTAAATTACAAGTACCTCAGAAGTCGAAGTGGGTGCGACTGATGGCGAGGGACGCTGGTAACAGGGAAAGCTAATCCTGACGCAAAAATCAGTCCAAGGGGTAGCAAGTCTATGGTCTACGCTTGAGTTCAAAGCGAGACATCACTCACTCACTCACTCACACACCACACACACACACACACACACACACACACACACGCACGCACGCACGTACGCCCACACACACACACACACACACACACACAAACATAACCTCACAGGTCAATGTCTCCGACTCCAGCATAGATGTGTGTCCGGTTTGCGTCCTCTAGACAAATTCCATTCAAGGTAACAGGCTCTATGTACTCGAGGAGTTTGTTCATCAACTGTCTTAAAGTGTATGAACTGTTTCCTCTCAACCATGATGTGGAACATTATACTCCGTGTGTACTTCTATATACCTATCATATCGCAGCAAGGGGATCTGGCTTTTGTTACTGTTTTATTGTTTATTATTCAGTCATCGTGGTATAAAGAGACTAGGCAGTCATTGACAGACCACGATCTTCAGGGTGAGAAAGCACATGAATCATGTCAATTTATAAACGATGATTTTATATATGAATTTATAAATGATGCTATTGTATATGAATTTATAAACAACTAGCTGACCCTGCCCGGCTTCGCCCAGACCCTGGTGGGGAGCATCTCATTTAATTCATATAAGTAGTCATATAAGATCTCGTTCCCGTTACCGACTGTCTGTCTGTCTGTCTGTCTGTCTGTCTGTCTGTCTGTCTGTCTGTCTGTCTGTCTGTTTGTCTGACCCGGCCCGGCATTGCCCAGCTCCTGGTGTGGAGCATCTCATTTAATTCATATAAGTAGTCATATAAGTTCTCGTTCCCGTTACCGACTGTCTGTCTGTCTGTCTGTCTGTCTGTCTGTCTGACCCGGCCCGGCATCGCCCAGCTCCTGGTGTGGAGCATCTCATTTAATTCATATAAGTAGTCATATAAGCTCCCGTTCCCGTTCCCGACTATCTATCTGTCTGTCTGTCTGTCTGTCTGTCTATCTGTCTGTCTATCTGTCTATCTGTCTGCCTGACCCTGCCCGGCTTCGCCCAGTTCCTGATGGGGAGCATCTCATTTAATTCATATAAGTAGTCATATAAGTTCTCGTTCCCGTTACCGACTGTCTGTCTGTCTGTCTGTCTGTCTGTCTGTCTGTCTTTCTGTCTGTCTGTCTGACCCGGCCCGGCATCGCCCAACTCCTGGCGTGGAGCATCTCATTTAATTCATATAAGTAGTCATATAAGCTCCCGTTCCCGTTCCCGACTATCTATCTATCTGTCTGTCTGTCTGTCTATCTGTCTGATCCGGCCCGGCTTCGCCCAGCCCCTGATGGCGAGCATCTCATTTAATTCATATAAGTAGTCATATAAGTTCCCGTTCCCGACTGTCTGTCTATCCGTCCCTCCCTCTCTGTCTGTCTGTCTGCCTGCCTGTCTGCCTGTCTGTCTAATCATTTATTGGTTGCAGTTAGAACAACCTTAGATAAACGAAGACCAACTTACAAAAAGCATTAGAAAGAGCACTTGAAAGATCTTTACATCTTCCCCAACAATTAACTTGGGTAAATGGAGCGGCGGCAGCAGCATCAGCAGAAGAAGGAAAAGGAGGAGTAGGAGCTGGGAGGAGGAAGAGGGAGGTGGAGAAGGGAGGAGTAGGAGGGAGGAAGAGATAGGCGGAGAGAGGAGGAGGAGGGAAGAGGAGGGAGGAGGAAGGAGGAGGAGGAGTAGGGAGGAATAGGAGGGAGGAGGAGGGATTAGGAGGAGGAGGAGAGAGGAGGAGGTAGGAGAAGGGAGGAGGAGGGAGGAGGAAGGAGGAGGAGGAGGGAAGAGGAGGGAGGAGGAGGGAGGAGGAAGGAGGAGGAGGAGTAGGGAGGAATAGGAGGGAGTAGGAGGAGGAGAGAGGAGGAGGAGGTAGGAGAAGGGAGGAGGAGGGAGGAGGAAGGATGAGGAGGCAGGAGGAGGAGGCAGGAGGAGCGAGGAGGAGGAGGGTAGGAGGAGGAAGAGGGAGGGGGAGGAGGAAGAGGGAGGAGGAAGGAGAAGGAGGAGGAAGAAGGAGGGAGGAGAAGAACGCAGGGGGAGGAGGGAGATGGAGGAGCAGTGAGGAGGAGGAGAGAGGAAGAGGAGGGAGGAGGCGGAGGGAGGAGGTGGAGGGAGGAGGCGGAGGGAGGAGGAGGAGGAAGAGGGAGAAGGATGAGGGAGGAGAAGGAGGGGAAGGATGAGGAGGGAGGAGGGAGGTGGAGAGAGGAGGAGGGGGATGAGGTAGGAGGAGGAGGAGGGATGAGGGGGAGGACGTAGGAGGAGGGAGTAGGAGGAGAGAAGAGGAGAAGGAAGGAGGAAGGAAGAGGAGTGATTAGGAGGAGGGAGGAGGAAGAGGGAGAAGGAGGAGGGAGAAGGAGGAGGGAGGAGAAGGAGGAGGAGGAGGGAGGAGGAGGAGGAGGAAGAGGGAGGAGGAGGAGGGATGTGGAGGGAGGAGGTAGAGGGAGGAGGAGAGAGGATAAGGAGGGAGGAGGAGAAGGGAGGAGGAGGGATGAGAGGATGGAGGAGGAGAGAGAGGAGGAGGGAGGAGGAGGAGGGATGTGGAGGAGGAGAGGAGGGAGGAGGAGAGAGGATGAGGAGGGAGGAGGAGAAGGGAGGAGGAGGGATGAGGAGGGAGGAGGAGAGGGATGAGGAGGGAGGAGGAGGGAGGAGTAAGAGGAGGAGGAGGTAGGTGGAGGAGGGAGACAAAGGGAGGAGAAGGAGGAGGAGGGAGTAGGATTGATGAGGGGGAGGACGTAGGAGGAGGAGGAGGAGGAGTAGGAGTAGGGAGGAATAGGAGGGAGGAGGAGGGATTAAGAGGAGGAGAGAGGAGGAGGAGGAGGAGAGGAGGAGGTAGAGGGAGGAGGAGGAGGAGGGAGGAGGAGGAGGATGTGGAGGGAGGAGGAGGGAGGAGGTAGAGGGAGGAGAGGGAGGAGGAGAGAGGATGAGGAGGAAGGAGGAGGAGGGATGAGGAGGAGGGAGGAGGAGAGGGAGGAGGAGGGAGGAGGAGGAGGGAGGAGGAGGGATGAGGGGGAGGACGTAGAATTAGAAGGAGGGAGGAGGAGGGAGTGGGAGGAGAGAGGAGGAGAAGGGAGGAGGAAGGAAGAGGAGTGATTAGGAGGAGGGCGAGGAGGTAGGAGGAAGAGGGAGGAGGTAGGAGGAAGAGGGAGGAGGAGGGAGGAGGAGGAGGAGGAGGAGGAGGAGAGGGAGGAGGGGAGGGTAGGAGGAGGAGGAGGGGAGAGTAGGAGGAGGATTTTAACGCATATGCCTGTAGACAACTGCAGCGAAAAGGTGGGTCTGTCTATCTATCTGACCCGCGTGGCTTCGCCCAGCTCCTGGCGGGTAGCGTCTCATTAAATTCATACAATAAAAAAAGTAACTTAAAAGAATGTCCTTCCACACACCATCCATTATTTTTAATGAAAACTCTTTCTAATCACCTGCATGACTACAGTAACTTCTTAAGCAAAAAAAGATGAGTTACAATGTTATGCATTGTGCATTATTTTTATGAAAAATTTGAAAATGCCTTACAGATTGTATCATTGTTTATTATAACTCATATGCCGGTACATAACTATGGACAAAGAGTTTATAAATCTTTGAAAACGATGCCACAATATGACTATAAGTTATACAGAAAAGTTATGCCCCTTGAAATAACTTTTACAGAGTTAAGTCCCCTGAGATATATGAAATTACAATGAAAAATGAAAAATGAAATAATATTGGGTAAGCAGCCGATTTCACACTAAAAAAATATCACAGTTGGCAGCTCTGGAATGAAAGGAAGACGTGTAGAAAATTTCATCTCAATCGGATGGGCCGTTCGCGAACAAATAAAGGACATACGGACATACAGACAGACAGACAGACAGACAGACAGACAGACGGAGATCGCAATTTATATATAAGATATGCAGTATATTAAACAGTGATTTGTCGTTTTATATGTTATTAATTATGCTATTATCCAGTAGATTGGACGATAGTTTATGTTTCTGTAAACAAAGAAAGATGATATTTATAAAGAGTACATTGTCATTTTATAAACGATGATATGTGGTTCATTGAACAACGATTTATATGTTATATGATGTTATAAACGTCTGATGGTATCAACAATGACATATGTTTTATGAACGATGATAATTAGTTTTATAAATAAGTATATAATATGTGATTTTATAAACGATGATACTTGATTTTATAAACATCGATATGTGATTTTAAAAACGATAATGTGATTTTATAAATGAAAATATGTGATTTTGTAAACAAGGATACATGCTTCTCTAAATATCGATACGTATCTTTTTGATGCGTGGTTAGCCGCTGTTGATTACGCGGAGTGCCCGTATCGATCTGCTCAAATCGCCCAGCGGAAATCGTGAAGCATTATTCATGTGATTTGGCCGGCAAAATTATTCATGTGATTTAGCTGCCAAGAAACAACAAAACCCATAAATACAAACACAAACAGAAGAATCGATTTGACATCAATGAGATTCTGTAGTTGTTTATCTCAGATTTAGTCTGTTGTTGTTGTTTTTGATTTTGTTGTTGTTGTTTTGTGTGAAGCCTGTTGGATGCTGCAAACATGTAAGGAAGCTGGACAATTTATTTTCCTGTCTGACAGTTATCAGGCGATATTGTTTACTTGACGTCGTGTACCGTTGTCGCGTGGTTTGCTCAACAGGGACAATTTGTGTCAACATGTTTAGTGGGACAGTCCTTGCCTACAAGTGTGGTGGGACACTCTTTGCCTACATGTGTAGTGGGACAATATTTGTCTACATGTGTAGTGGGACACTCTTTGCCTACATGTGTAGTGGGACAATATTTGTCTACATGTGTGATGGGACACTCTTTGCTTACATGTGTGGTGGAACACTCTTTGCCTACATGTGTAGTGGGACAATATTTGTCTACATGTGTAGTGGGACAATCTTTGCTTACATGTGTGGTGGAACAATCTTTGTCTACATGTGTAGTGGGACAATATTTGTCTACATGTGTAGTGGGACAATCTTTGCCTACATGTGTAGTGGAACAATCTTTGTCTACATGTGTAGCGGAACAATCTTTGCCGACATGTGTGGTAGACGACTTGATCAGACAGGCAGAGAGATAGTAGGTGCGTGAGTATAAAGATAGTTGTTTTACAACTGCTACGACTGTAGATGTTCACATGTGTACATCTTGACAAGTCTCATGACTGTGTACAATGCCGGTAGAGTAGACTAGTGTACGACTTGACAAGCTGAAGGCTGCATGACTTTGTACAATTCCGGTAGAGTACGGTTTGACAAGCTGAAGACTGCATGATTTTGTACAATGCCGGTAGAGTAGAGGCCATGTGTACAAACATTGACACGGGTTGAGTATATGGTGCCAGTCCTACAAGTTTAGACCAATCAGCACTTAACAGGTGATGTGTATAGACCACAGTACTCACTAGGTGATGTATAGACCAATCAGTACTCACTAGGTGATGTGTATAGACCAATCAGTACTCACTAGGTGATGTGTATAGACCAATAAGTACTCACTAGGTGATGTGTATAGACCAATCAGTACTCACTAGGTGATGTGTATAGACCAATCAGTACTCACTAGGTGATGTGCATAGACCAATCAGCACTCAATAGGTGATGTGTATAGACCAATCAGTACTCACTACCATTGGCACCTTGCCGTCTTGACAGACGATAGTTTGTGCTTTAAAAAGGCATAATAACGTTTACCTATGGCGGTAGCGAATGTGACTGATAAGGCCAATTCGCGCTGTAAATCTTCGTTCACAGTGAGTGCATGTGAACACGTGGTCATTTCCACCATCATGCACCATCTTACGTCTCACACGCTCGGTGTGTGACTTATCTGCAATAATTTTCTCCTTTGTCATTATTCCATTTCTGATCTTTGCCCTTCATGCAACACGACTGACCAAATCAAATGCCTTTGTGAAGTCGATGAAGGCAATAAACAGTGGTTGATTCTGTTCACGGCATTTTTCTTGCATTTGTCGCAATGAGAATATCATATCAATTATAGACCGGTTCTGTCGAAAGCCACACTGTAATTCGGGGTAGACTTGATCTCCCAGGACTTGAAGTCTATGCAGGACAATTCTGGCAAATACTTTTCCAACAATACACAGAAGTGAGATACCCCTATAGTTGTTGCAGTCGCTCCGATCGCCCTTGTTCTTGTACAGTGTTATGATGCTTGAATCTTTGAAATCCTGTGGGACTTGTCCTTCTCGCCAGCATAGCTCTGTTAGCTGGTGGATCTGTAGAGTGAGTGTGTCTTGCCCACTCCTGATATCCTCTATTGGAATCCCATCCTTACCTGGAGTCTTGCCAGATGCAAGTTCATTTATAGCACACTTAACTTCTGTTATGGTGGGAAGTATATCCAGGTGGTCAAGAGTTGGTAGAGCCTCTATGGCGTTGAGGGCATCATCCGCTAGTTTGGTCTCACTTGAATAAAGTTCCAAATAGTGCTCCACCCATCTGTCCATCTGCTGTTTCTTATCAGTTATGATTTCTCCAGTCAAGGTTTTCAGTGGTGCACTTATTTTGATCATTGGTACACAGGCTTTCTTTATCCCTTCATACATGCTTCTGATGTTTCCCTTATCACTTGTATTTTGAATGTACTCGCATAACTTGATCCAATAGTCATTTGCACACTGCCTGACAGCCGTTTGCGCATCCTTCCTAGCTTGCTTCTGCTCACTGAGAATGTTTCGCATTGTTCTTTCCCTTGTTTTTTTTTTTTTTTTTTAGAGAGCTATCTTCTTTTTATCATTAAAGGGCTGTAGTGTCTGGCTGTTTGCCGCAAACCAGTTCTGCCTCTTATGGTCCGCAGTGCCATAACTCATACCGCTATTTTATGAAGAGTTTCCATAAGTTTACCTCACTTTTCACTTGCTGTACAAATTTTCTGATGTATCAGTGAAGGCGTCTTCAAATTACTGTTGGAACTCAAAGGACTCAACTCACAGGATCTTTGGTGTTAATAATATTAATCCTGAAGCTAGAATTGTTATTAGACATGTATACTCCCGTTGTTCTTAGTCTAACCCTAACAACAACTAAAGAATTATCAGTATCACAGTCTGCACAGTGGTAATTTCAAGTTAATGATGTTTGATTCAAATGTTGTCTCCGTGTGATGATGAATTCTAGCTGATGCCAATTGCCGAATCGTTGGTGTTTCCATGTGACCTTATGTCGCTCTTTTGTTGTAAAAAGGAGTCCACCTCCTCATAGAATGAATCCTTCACATCATCAGAGGAAGTTCGTGTCAATGCATATCCAGTGAGAATGGTTGCAAAACCACAAGTGGTTGCCAAGCACAGGGATTTTAATCATTCACAGTAGTGAATTCTTCACTGCAAAGCCCATTCCATATTGTCTTTTTACTTCCTGCCCTCTACCTTTCCAAAAAAGGTGTAATAGTTTTCCTTGAGTAACCCTTCCTCCAAACTGCTGAGCGTAATCTTGCCAAGAGATCAACATACAGCTGAAAGATGCTGGTGTTGACAGCTAAGTCCTGTAAAGGATATGCTTAAAAAAAAAACCAAAAAAAACCTTCCTCAGCAAAGCGTGTCTCCTGCAGGCCAGCAATATCAATGTTAAGCCTATTGAGTGCGGTGTCAATCACAGCCGTTTTTCTTACATCGTCAATATTCGTCACGTTAGTGTAAAATCCCGGACACATGTTTATTATGTTCCAGATTGCAAACCGCAGCTTGAGGTTTCCTTTTGTTTCTTTTTAGTAGTACCTGGTGCATGAGCGTTACAGCTTGCGATTAAGATTTTGTCCTAGCCGCAAGCACCCATTAAAGCAGGCAGGCTGTGGCGGATCAGCACCCAATTAGCCGATGGCTGCCCAGCTTGAGGCGGGCTATAGCTGATCAGTGACACATGTTGGTGTCTCCCATCGTCAGAGGCAACCGAGGCGCCCCATGTCTACGCCAATTGATAAGGACTTATATCCCGTAACTGCTACCCCTCGCTTTGATTCCGAGACCGGTTAAGACCAGGGATGGAGTTATACCTCTCCATAGCATAAAGCCTGGGCTGAAATATAAAGACCATGTCTTGCCCATGCAGCATGAACCCTCTCTGGGCCTGCCTAGTTCACTACATCTGGAACAAGACAAGCTGCAAAAGCCGCCGGATCAGCAAAGCAATGCTCTAACTGTCCACCTATCGGAGCTTAGATCCTAAACCAGCAGTCAACCAAGACTTAGGGCTGCCATGCCATGACATTTTATCTGTAGGTTGCATTTCCTCGCACCAGGATAAGGCTTGTACCCTCCCAATTGCGCTCTTCCACCCAAAGCCGATGGCATAAAGTGGAGTGTCGGGTTTGGTAAGCGCCGCTCAACATTCGGCGCTGACAGAAAGCAGGTAGTACCGTCTACTGTTATACGGTAGCTCAGTCTTATCTGACTAAGACCTGCCTTTTAATAATAATAATAATAATAATAATAATAATAATAATAATAATAATAATAATAATAATACCAAGAAGAAGAAGAAGAAGAAAAAGAAGAAGAAGAAGAAGAAGAAGAAGAAGAAGCAGAAGAAGAAGAAGAAGAAGAAGAAGAAGAAGAAGAAAAAAATGTTAAAATATAAAAAAAATCTTATGCCAGATTTATTTGGAAAAGATGACACGTAGACACATATAATAACATATCACGTGATGTGGTGTTTGTAATCGTAGACAGTATCTGATAACATACAAAGCGTTGCGTGGGACACAGACAGTTAATCGATGCTCTTGAAAGTCAACGATTGAAATTGACTGGTCCAAGTCCCTTTGTATCTCTGTCTGCTAATCCTTCTGTGACCAGTATGCTCTTTGATATATTCTCATGTCCCATTGTTATCAATGTATCACGATCAATATCTGTTAATTTGATTCTTCAAACTACATAGACACCCACTGAGCAAGTAGATTACAGCTGTGACGTGTGGTCGAGTGACCAGAATAGAAATTGATTCACAGTAAACAAGTCAATGTCCCGTTACACGTACGTCTTAGGTGGATTGGGAACATGGTTTTAAACCCATATTTGTATAGACCAAACGGCACTCAGTGGCTGATGTGGACGGTACCACGCCTTTATTCACAATACTGACTTTATTCACTTTACTGACTTTATTCACTTTACTGACTTTATTCACTTTACTGACTTTATTCACATTACTGACTTGATTCACTTTACTGACTTGATTCACTTTACTAACTTGATTCCCTTTACTGACTTGATTCACTTTATTGACTTTATTCACTTTACTGACTTTATTCACTTTACTGACTTTATTCACTTTACTGACTTTATTCACTTTACTGACTTTATTCACTTTATTGACTTTATTCACTTTACTGACTTGATTCACTTTACTGACTTTATTCACTTTACTGACTTTATTCACTTTACTGACTTTATTCACTTTACCGACTTTATTCACTTTACTGACTTTATTCACTTTACTGACTTCATTCACTTTATTGACTTTATTCACTATACTGACTTTATTCACGTTACTGACTTTATTCACTTTACTGACTTTATTCACTTTACTGACTTTATTCACATTACTGACTTGATTCACTTTACTGACTTGATTCACTTTACTAACTTGATTCCCTTTACTGACTTGATTCACTTTATTGACTTTATTCACTTTACTGACTTTATTCACTTTACTGACTTTATTCACGTTACTGACTTGATTCACTTTATTGACTTTATTCACAATACTGACTTTATTCACTTTACTGACTTTATTCACTTTACTGACTTTATTCACTTTACTGACTTTATTCACTTTACTGACTTTATTCACTTTACTGACTTTATTCACTTTATTGACTTTATTCACTATACTGACTTTATTCACATTACTGACTTTATTCACTTTACTGACTTTATTCACTTTACTGACTTTATTCACTTTACTGACTTGATTCACTTTACTGACTTTATTCACTTTACTGACTTTATTCACTTTACTGACTTTATTCACTTTACCGACTTTATTCACTTTACTGACTTTATTCACTTTACTGACTTCATTCACTTTATTGACTTTATTCACTATACTGACTTTATTCACGTTACTGACTTTATTCACTTTACTGACTTTATTCACTTTACTGACTTTATTCACTTTACTGACTTTATTCACTTTACTGACTTGATTCACTTTACTGACTTGATTCACTTTACTGACTTTATTCACTTTACTGACTTTATTCACTTTATTGACTTTATTCACTATACTGACTTTATTTACTTTACTGACTTGATTCACTTTACTGACTTTATTCACTTTACTGACTTTATTCACGTTACTGACTTTATTCACTTTACTGACTTTATTCACTTTACTGACTTGATTCACTTTACTGACTTTATTCACTTTACTGACTTTATTCACTTTACTGACTTTATTTACTTTACTGACTTTATTCACTATACTGACTTTATTCACTTTAATGACTTTATTCACTTTACTGACTTTATTCACTTTACTGACTTTATTCACTTTACAGACTTTATTCACTTAACTGACTTTATTCACTTTACTGACTTGATTCACTTTACTGACTTGATTCACTTTACTGACTTGATTCACTTTACTGACTTGATTCACTTTACTGACTTTATTCACTTTACTGACTTTATTCACTTTACTGACTTGATTCACTTTACTGACTTTATTCACTTTACTGACCTTATTCACTTTACTGACTTTACTCACTTTAATGACTTTCCTCATCATCATCATCTTCCACTTCTGCCGTCAAGAGTCGTGTGGAGGAATAATTTGCGCCCCAGCGCTAGATGGGCGGCACTGGACAGTGTCATTCTGTGTGATTGTACAATGTCTTTGTTGTCGTCATTTTCTTTTTAGACGTCCTCTTAGTCTCGTCGCAGATGATCTTTGATGTAAGGCCAGTAATGGTAGTTGACGGTGTTGCATTCTAACGACATGGCCAAATCACTTGATCTTCTGTCTTTCAATAAATGTGGCACAAGGTGTTGATCCCACAGTCTGTCTAATAGTAGAATGTCTTACCCGGTCTCGGATTGTTAAGTTGACAAATTTCCTCAGGCATCTCATCTCACAGGTGTTGATTTTGTGAATGTGTGATTTGGGTAAAGTCCAACTTTGAGATTGGTAGCATGGTGTTGGTGTGAATCTGCTGTTTATTATCTGTCGTTTTGCGGACATGGGTATATTTGGATGTTTCAGTAAGGGTGATAGTTAATATGTAAGTGCACTAGCTTTTTGACATCTGATTTCGATTTCTCTGTCCAATCTGCCATCTTCTGTGATCATAATTCCAAGGTATTTGAATTCTTTAACTTGTTTCAGAGTTGTGCTATTTATCGGTACTTTTGCTTTCTTTCACCCCAAACAAAAGGGAATCCCAGGGTATGACGTCACATCCAGGGGTTCCCTGTGTTTCGCCGAACATTCAGGGGGTTTCCGTGTGTTGCGCCGGAGCTCGGTGCGCAATTCTATGCGGCGGCGGTGGTGCGCTATTCTTTCACTTTCCGGTTAGGGTTAGGGGGTAGGGTTAGGATTAGGATTAGGGTTAGAGTTAGGGTTAGTGTGTGTACCCTACCCCTAACCCTAATCCTAACCCTACCCCCTAACCCTACCCCCTAACCCTAACCGGAAAGTGATTGCAGGACCGATGCAAATGAGGATCGAAGGGAGATAGAAACGGTTGCCACAGCCCAAAGAAACAACAATGTGGTGTGGGGCAATTGAAACGCACTGACACGCACTCCACCCGAACACAGAGGAGATCACCGTCGGCGCTAAATATAGCTGGTGACTCTAAATATAGCTGGCAAAGTTTGTTTGCCGTAAAATAGGCACTGATCGTCTGCAACTAGAAGTTCATTTATTTCCTGTGAATCAGTTGTTTCATCTGGAGTAAAGAGTTCTAAATTTTCCGAATCTGTTCTGTCAAGGCTTGCTTCATTGGATATTTTGTCCATGTAGATATTAAATAGTAGAGGAGAGAGAACACACATCCCTGTCTCACCTTTGTATTGACTGTGAACATATCTGATATACCTTCTTGTGTTCTTACTGCACTTCGGCTCGAGTGGTACATGGCTATGATGTTTTCTAGCAATTGCCCTTGTAACCCATTGTCTTCAGGGATGGCCCATAGTCTGTATCTGTCTACTCTATCGAAAGCCTGTTTCTGATCTACAGACACAATATTCTGCTGGTCACTATATTCGATAGTTTCTTGACATATTTGTCTAAGTGTAAATAGTGTTTCAGTGCAACTTTTACCTTTCCGAAAACCGAATATCGATACATGAAGCCCATAAACGGGCACTCTCCCGATGTTTATACTTCACCTCGACACCGCAAGGTACAAGAGGAACATGATGAGATGAGATGATGAGTTGAGATGAGATGAAAACCGAAATGAACTTTGATTAAATGTTGTTCAACTATGGGTCTAGCTCTTTGTTCTAATAGTTTTGCGTACATTTTCTCTATATGGCCCAGGAGTGATATACCTCTGTATGTTTCACACTCTCTCATATTGCCTTTCTTTTTCCGTATTGGTACTATTATTGCCTGCTGCCAATCATCTGGGACTTTTCTTTCTTCCCATGCTATATTAAAAAGTCTTATTAGCCATTTAACTCTTGTTTCCTTACAGGCCTGAATAGTTTCTGTGGTTATTCCATCTGGACCCGGTGATTTGTTTTTATGACTTTTCTGTAGAACTGCTTTGACTTCTGCAAGGATGAAATGTGGTTCTTGTAGTTCATGACTTTTAGGCACAAAAGTGAGGTTTCATATGTTATTATGTGTTGGGGTTAAGTAGTTCTTGAAAGTATTCTGCCCACCTTGCTAGTCTTTGTTGTGGATTAAATATTGGTATACCTCTTTTGCTGTTTATGATGGTGGTTGGCTCTGTTTCTCATTGTATGAAACGTTTATAAAATTCTCTTGGGTAGTCTTTGTTAAGGGTCGCCACCGTATATTCTCCAGTATTCATCTTTAGATGCTCTAATTGTTCGTTTGGTCTCTCTTCGTGGTATTCTACAAGTTTACTGACTTTACTCACTTTACTCACTTTACTTACTATATTTGCAGAATAAGGAACTAGAACCTTTAACAAAAAAAAAAAAAAAACGTGTTGCATTTGATCATCCTGATGTTTGTGTTAAGTTTTCTTTAGACTTAGCTTCCCTCAAAATGTCAAGATTGCTAATTTTGTCTGTTCAAGGAAGTGTCAACAATCTTCTATAACACCACAACACCAAAGCCATTTTTTCGCGTGTTTACTAATTGTCCAGGATTTGCTACCGTATGTTAGAATATGTTCTATGTAACATATCCAGTATGGCCACTGAGTGTTCAGTAGGACGGGCATCAACACGCCCTATAAGTAAACATCGCTGAAGCACTGCACAGGTTGCTGCAGCCGTACATGTCCCCATAGACGGGCTGGTAGGCTTGTCACTTTAGCGGATTCTTTCCTTATGTAACACTGAATATTGATCACGAGCTGTCGGGGTGAACCTTCCTTGTCTTGCTGTACAACATGTGTAGTTTAATATGTGGACAGTTGTGAACCTTACATGTCTCTATATACAACGTGTGTGGTTTAATGTCTAGACAGAGGTGAACCTTACTTGTCTCTATATACACCATGTGTGGTTTAATATGTGGACAGTTGTGAACCTTACATGTCTCTATATACAACGTGTGTGGTTTAATGTCTAGACAGAGGTGAACCTTACTTGTCTCTATATACATCATGTGTGGTTTAATATGTGGACAGTTGTGAACCTTACATGTCTCTATATACAACGTGTGTGGTTTAATGTCTAGACAGAGGTGAACCTTACTTGTCTCTATATACATCATGTGTGGTTTAATATGTGGACAGTTGTGAACCTTACATGTCTCTATATACAACGTGTGTGGTTTAATGTCTAGACAGAGGTGAACCTTACTTGTCTCTATATACATCATGTGTGGTTTAATATGTGGACAGTTGTGAACCTTACATGTCTCTATATACAACGTGTGTGGTTTAATGTCTAGACAGAGGTGAACCTTACTTGTCTCTATATACATCATGTGTGGTTTAATATGTGGACAGTTGTGAACCTTACATGTCTCTATATACAACGTGTGTGGTTTAATGTCTAGACAGAGGTGAACCTTACTTGTCTCTATATACATCATGTGTGGTTTAATATGTGGACAGTTGTGAACCTTACATGTCTCTATATACAACGTGTGTGGTTTAATGTCTAGACAGAGGTGAACCTTACTTGTCTCTATATACATCATGTGTGGTTTAATATGTGGACAGTTGTGAACCTTACATGTCTCTATATACACGTGTGTGGTTTAATGTCTAGACAGAGGTGAACCTTACTTGTCTCTATATACATCATGTGTGGTTTAATATGTGGACAGTTGTGAACCTTACATGTCTCTATATACAACGTGTGTGGTTTAATGTCTAGACAGAGGTGAACCTTACTTGTCTCTATATACATCATGTGTGGTTTAATATGTGGACAGTTGTGAACCTTACATGTCTCTATATACAACGTGTGTGGTTTAATGTCTAGACAGAGGTAAACCTTACTTGTCTCTATATACATCATGTGTGGTTTAATATGTGGACAGTTGTGAACCTTACATGTCTCTATATACAACGTGTGTGGTTTAATGTCTAGACAGAGGTAAACCTTACTTGTCTCTATATACATCATGTGTGGTTTAATATGTGGACAGTTGTGAACCTTACATGTCTCTATATACAACGTGTGTGGTTTAATGTCTAGACAGAGGTGAACCTACTTGTCTCTATATACATCATGTGTGGTTTAATATGTGGACAGTTGTGAACCTTACATGTCTCTATATACAACGTGTGTGGTTTAATGTCTAGACAGAGGTAAACCTTACTTGTCTCTATATACATCATGTGTGGTTTAATATGTGGACAGTTGTGAACCTTACATGTCTCTATATACAACGTGTGTGGTTTAATGTCTAGACAGAGGTAAACCTTACTTGTCTCTATATACATCATGTGTGGTTTAATATGTGGACAGTTGTGAACCTTACATGTCTCTATATACAACGAGTGTGGTTTAATGTCTAGACAGAGGTAAACCTTACTTGTCTCTATATACATCATGTGTGGTTTAATACCTGGACGTAACTAACTGAATACACATCGGAGGAAGGTGACGCCATTTACACCACGTACATTTTTTCGAAAAGAAAATGATATCTGTCTGTCCGTCTGTCTGTTCGCATGCCAACCTAGCTATCTATTTAGCTTCCTGCCTGCCTGTATGTTTCTGCTTGCCTATCTGTTTCTATCTGCCTGTCCAATTTACTGCTTGTAGATTTGTCTGTTAGTATGCCTCTCTGGCCTCTTCCCGCCTCTGTTCCTGTCTGTATGTGTCTGTCTGCCTGTCTGCCTGCCTGCTGTCTGTCAGTCTAATTTACTACTGGTACCTATGTCTGCTAGTATTCCTGTCTGTATATCTTCTGTCGCTCAACCTTTCCTCCTGACACATATATGCCAACCTCTCTATTTACCCGCAGACATTCCGTTCTAGGAAATGCAACTACAAGTTCACTGCCTCGTTAAAACTCATCACAGCCAACATAATTAACCATATGCCATCATTTCGGCACGCACATTTAACATTTCTAAAAAACACCTTACATTTCGACAAAAATTTAACACTTCTAGACAACACCATACATTTCTCCCATCAAAGCCATTACTGTCACACATTCCAACCACATACAGGGAAAACAACTCAGCATCGGTCTGACGTGGTTGTCTCCCCGAGATAGCATTACACTAAAACTATTGATTATGTAAGAAATAACAAGGCTGGGGTATATGGCAAATAAGATGCTTAAATATCAGCTTGAGTTCACACTCTTAAATAAGCGAGAGATCGCCTTGAGAGGGTTGTTATCGCCGTATCCTCGGGGCGTCGTTTATAAGCATGCTAGAAGGGTGGATAAGGGGGGAATTCAACACTTGCGCAATGCTTCGACCACACGGGTTTAATGGATGGGTGAGAATTACAGCAATGGCCAGATCGTTAAGCGTCCAGTATTGTTGTTAATGTGTGATGTATGCATCGTAGGGGTAATGCGTGATGTATGTATTATATTGGTTAAATTGTGGCAACTTCGATGTAGTTAGAGTAGTGTGTGTGTGTGTGTGTGTGTGTGTGTGTGTGTGTGTGTGTGTGTGGTGTAGTCGGTTGAGTGGTGTGTGTGTGTGTGGTGTAGTCGTTAGAGCTTAGTTTAGCTTAGTGTGATGTAATCGGTAGAGTGGTTTGTGCAGTGTAGACATTAGAGTGATGTGTGTGGTGTAGTCGTTAGAGTGGTGTGTGTGGTGTAGTCGGTAGAGTGGTGCGTGTGTGTGATGTAGTCGGTAGAGTGGTGCGTGTGTGGTGTAGTCGTTAGAGTGGTGTGTGCGGTGTAGGCGGTAAAGTGATGTGTGTGGTGTAGTCGCCAGAGTAACGTATGTGATGTATTTTCCAGAGTGGTGTTTGTGGTGCAGTCTTTAGAGTTGTTTTTATAGTGTAGTCGTAAGTGTGATTGAGTAGTGTAATCTTTAGAGTGGTATGTGTAATGTAGTCATTAGAGTGGCGTGTATAGTGTAGATATTAAAGTGGTTGAGTAGTGTAATAGTTAGATTGATATATAGTTTAGTCATTATAATAGTGCACTGAAGTACTGAAGTACTGAAGTATTGGAAAGAGCAGATTGTGTGACGGTGTATTCCATGCTCAGTCTTCGTAGACTTAGATGGACAGGACATCTTATGAGGATGGATGATGGTAGAATACCAAAGGACATCATTTTTGGTGAATTACAGACGGGTAGGAGATCTTAGGGTCGGCCTCTACTACGATACAAAGATATGTGTAAGCGGGACATGATTGATACAGACATTGATAATGCACATTGGGAGCAAGTCGCCGCTGAACGTGTTGCATGGAGGGCAACTATCAGAAATGGAATAAAGACAAAGGAGAAAATTATTGCAGACAAAGCACACACAGAGCGTGAGAGGCGTAATATGGTGCACAATGGTGGAAATGACCATGTTTTCACATGCATCTACTGTGGGCAAACATTTGCAGCAAGAATTTGCCTTACCAGCCATACTCGCCACCGCCATGGGTGGTAGTTATTAAACCTTTTTGAAGTACAATGTACCAAACTATCGTCTGTGAAGAAGGAAAGGTGCCAATGATGATAATGGTGCAAGTAGTTTCGTTATTACAATAATATTGTTAGTGTCGCCGTTATAATGATATGCGTTGTGTGGTCTCATAATGATGCGTGTTAGTGTGGTCTCATAATGATGCGTGTAGCGTGGTCTCATAATGATGCGTGTAGTGTGGTCTCCTAATGATGCGTGTAGTGTGGTCTCATAATGATGCGTGTAGTGTGGTCTCATAATGATGCGTGTTAGTGTGGTCTCATAATGATGCATGTAGTGTGGTCTCATAATGATGCGTGTAGTGTGGTCTCCTAATGATGCGTGTAGTGTGGTCTCATAATGATGCGTGTAGTGTGGTCTCATAATGATGTGTGTTAGTGTGGTCTCATAATGATGCGTGTAGTGTGGTCTCATAATGATGCGTGTAGTGTGGTCTCATAATGATGCATGTAGTGTGGTCTCCTAATGATGCGTGTAGTGTGGTCTCATAATGATGCGTGTAGTGTGGTCTCCTAATGATGCGTGTAGTGTGGTCTCATAAGGATGCGTGTAGTGTGGTCTCATAATGATGCGTGTAGTGTGGTCTCCTAATGATGCGTGTAGTGTGGTCTCATAATGATGCGTGTAGTGTGGTCTCCTAATGATGCGTGTAGTGTGGTTTCATAATGATGCATGTAGTGTGGTCTCATAATGATGCGTGTAGTGTGGTCTCATAATGATGCATGTAGTGTGGTCTCATATTGATGCGTGTAGTGTGGTCTCCTAATGATGCGTGTAGTGTGGTCTCATAATGATGAGTGTAGTGTGATCTCATAATGATGCGTGTAGTGTGGTCTCATAATGATGCTCATAGTTCCGTCGTGTGTAAAGAGGGCGGTGTGCCATTGCTTTCCACCTTGGCAGTGACCATACTGGTAAATTACAGTATGTATTGTCTCTACAATGAGACCTATCGTAGCGAACCTGAGGCCGTAAGAAATAACTATCTATCGGATGTTCTCCACCTCCATTCACCATCTGCCCACATGGACCTTGGCTGGGAGGACAGACAGGAACTCCATCGTGCCCAATGGTGTCCGTAGACTAGGAGAGGAAAGTGACCAATGGTGTCAGTAGACTAGGAGAGGAAGTGTCCAATAGTGTCCGTAATCTAGGTGTCATGGAATCAGCCACCCTTGAGGTGCTGAATAAAACACATGCAATAATTTCCTCTGTACCATCGCCTACAAGGGATAATACTGATATTCCCTGGTGATCAGTAATAAACCATATATATATCTATATATATAAAACAGAGTGTATGTGACTGACTTTGTTTGTGGTTATGTTTGTATTGGATGCGTTCGATAACGGTACATCCGATTGAGATGAAAATTTCTACACATCTTCCTTTCATTCCTGTGCAACCGACTATAATAGTTTCTTAGTGTAAAATTTCTACTTATTTAATAACATTTACTTTTTCATTTTCATTATATAATGTCTATATAGCAGGGGGACTTCACTCTAGAATAGTTATTTCAAGGGGCATAACTTTTAATAACATTTCTATATACTTTATAGTCATATTGTTGTACTTACTTGCACTATTGTTAAACTCTTTGTCTATAGTTATTTTCAGGCATATGAGTTATAATAAATAATGATATAATCTTTAAGGCATTTTCAAAGTTTGCATAAAAATAATGCATAATGCATAACATTGTAACCCATCTTTTTCTGCTTACAGAACTTATCAACTGTCATGTCGGTGATTAAAAACAGTTTTCATTAAAAATAATGAATGGTGTGTGGAAGGACATTCTTTTAAGTTAATTCCCCCCCCCCCCCCCCCCCCCCCCTGTTTGTGGCCTTAGTTTTTTTTTTCTTCCAACTTTTATTTCATACAAAGCAATGTGTATTTACAAGTTGTAGTGTGTGTTTCTTTTGTTTGTGTATATTACAGAGCGTTGCCGTTTGTTAGTGTTAAGTGTGCCATTGTGAATAAAACATATACATACATATATACAGTTATAATAATATGACATTTGTGGCATAGTGCATGTAGATACACATTCCTTGCATATGCTTCACTTCCACTTCCGCAAGCGGAATGCATGAAACACCTGTCCATCTCTCTCTCTCTCTCTCTCTCTCTCTCTCTCTCTCTCTCTCTCTCTCTCTCTCTCTCTCTCTCTCTCTCTCTCTCTCTCACATACACACAAACACACACGCACACACAATCTCATGCTTTCTGGAGACCGCAGTACATTTAAATGCCCCGCGCTTGGACAATAAACTTTAAACTATCATTTCCATTAAAATGTGGCTTCCTTGTAATTTTTGGGTCACTAAGCTCCCGAGGCGAAGGTCGTTGGTGTTGTTGCCTGATGACAAATTTCAGGGTGACGCTCTAGTCCATGATGTCTTTTGTTTGGGGGACAAGAATTAGGGATTTACTACTAGCAATTAGGGTCCATGGTCTGTCCCCAGGGAGATAATTGGTCCAAAATTGTGATAGTGTCTGGGTTTTATATACAATGGGAAGGCTTTAAAACCTGGCCACTAAAAGCAACCTTAGCTTACTGGGTAAGCATGGTATAACTAGGTATACATGGTGGTGCATATTTTTCTTTTGAAACATATCATTACCGTATAACATCATTTTAATACTTAAGATACCGATTTGGTTTAAAGACTGCTACGCGCACGCACGCGCGCGTGCGCACACACACACACTCGTACACATGCGCGTGCAAATTCATGCACCACACACGCACACACACCTGCATCCACACACAGACACATACATATCTTACTGCCAACGGCACAGACACCCATCCACAATATATTTCATGTTGCACATTAAAATATAATAATGGGAAAATTAATAATAATAGTAGCAGTAATAATAATAGCATTAATAATAATAATAATAATAATAATAATAATAATAATAATAATAATAATAATATAATTGTAAGATTATTAATACCATCAATAAATACATTTACAGTTGTAGTATCCTTTATTTAAAACAAGTTATTTGCTTCTTCTGTAATATGTGCTGTCTTCAGCCAAATCTTTTACGAGATTTGCGCTTGTGGGGCTAAGATTAGAATGTTTGCGACTTTTTGTTGATAAAGTTGTTTGACAATTTCTTTGTTGATTGTTCTGTAATTGTATAGTGCTTTGTTTCTTAATGTCCATATAAGATTTCTGTACTCTGCCAATAGAACAAGTAGCTTTGTGTGGGTGTCTTGTGTGGAGTAAGGAATGGAATTTATTATGATTGCTTTGTAAACATCTGTTCTTTGTTTCGAATGAGTGTTTAGGATGTTTTGTAGGAGATTTCTTGTTGGCATGATTGTGTTGCATTCGTAATAGATGTGCTCTTCTGATTCTTGGACGTTCCGTCTACAAAGCTGACACTGTAGTATTTGTTTAGTTATTTTTGCTGTTCTCTCTGTTGTTGGGGTCATGCTGTAAACAAGCCTATATGTAATTTCCCTTGGTTTTGGAGCAATCTGCTTGTTGTGAATATTAGAGAAAATTTCGGTATAATCTTTTATGAAATATCTATGTCCTCTTTTAATTCTGAGATGTACCGGAGTTGCTTGTAATTTAACTAAATGCCTGTAGATTGTATGTGTTTTCTTGTGTAGTAATTTTTCATGTCCTTTAATGGCTGAAATACATGTTTTGTAGAACGTTGGCAGAGTTCCAAAATAATGTGAGGATGTATTCCTAATAGGTTTAAAGATAGTCTAATTCCAATGTAATAGTGTGCTAAAGGGTGTTTTTCTGGGTGTTGTAGGATTTCACCTACGTGTTTGATCCTAAGTGCTTGTATTTTGGTTGTTATGTCTTGGAGGGCGATACCTCCATCTTTTTTGTCTTGCATGAGTGTAGTATGTTTGATACTGTAGATGGTGCTGCCAAACACACAGCGTCTAATCTCTTTGTTTATGTTTGTGACAGTTTGACGTGGGGGATCTAGGACTGTGCACAGATATAGTATTTTTGGAATTATATATGTATTAACAATGGTACTTCTACCAAATATGGTAGTTGTTTTGTATTTGTATCTCTGTAACATATCTGTTATTTTCTTCTCTAGATTTTGCCAAGTGTCTTTGTGTGTCTGATTTGGTTGACATGGGAAGACTATTCCGTACATTTTTATAATTAAATTTATTAAATTATTTAAGTAATTAAGTTACTATTTACCGGCGAAACCACGCCGGGTCAGATAGACAGACACACAGACAGATAGTCGGGAACGGAAGCTTATTTGACTACTTATATGAATGAATTAAATGACATGCTCCCCACCAGGGACTGGGTGAAGCCGGGCCGGGTCAGACAGACAGACAGATAAACAGACAGTCGGGAACGGGAGAGCTTATATGACTACGTATTTGAATTAAATGAGATGCTCCCCACCAGGGACTGGGGGGGGGGGGGGGCCGGGACAGACAGACAGACAGATAGACAGACAAACAGATAGTCGGGAACGGGAGAGGTTATATGACTACGTATATGAATTAAATGAGATGCTCCCCACCAGGGACTGGGTGAAGCCGGGTCAGACAGACAGACAGACAGATAGACAGACAGACAGTTAGTCGGGAACGGGAGAGCTTATATGACTACTTATATGAATTAAATGAGATGCTCCCCACCAGGGACTGGGTGAAGCCGGGCCGGGTCAGCCAGACAGACAGACAGACAAACAAGCAGACAGACAGACTGATAGATAGATAGATCCCCTCCAGGGCCTGGGCGTATATATATATATATATATATATATATATATATATATATATATATATATATATATATATATATATATATATAATATATATATATATATATCTTAGAATTATGATAGTGATGCATGCCTATCTTGTCCCAGTACACATTTCTCCCCGCTAGTGTGCATCTTGCTGAGGTAACAAGAATAATCTTGCTGGGGTAGAATTGAATGAAATGTAATTGAACGAAACTGCACGACTATGCGTGAGGTAAAATTTCTCCATTAGGTTACTAACCATCGTCAGTTGCTAGTCGTTCATGGAAGGGAGTAGATGGATTGTGTTATCTAAGAAATCATAGAAAATCCTTTGTCTGGAAAATCGACCAGTTTCCATTAGGGAGTTTTGTGCTCTTAGCAAGGTTAATATATAATCTATCATCCTAGGTGGTCAGCCAGATCGAAAATCCCCTTTCCTGTGAATGAACGAATACATAAAGGTGCTATCATCTCATTTCTGTTCTGATAGGTCAACCACCAGTTCAGCCGGGTGAGAAAATGGCTAGAGATCTTTCAGCATTCTCTTCTATTAGTTTTCTTGAGCACTTTCGGACCCTGAAGCTTGTATGAGGCAGACAATCGCAAGAATCCACATGAAATCTAACTCTACGGGCGAATAGAAATCGATTGACTCCTTTCTCGTGGAGTTTAGTGAAGTCTATCTTCTCATCATCCCGTGGTGTGCCATAATTTAGAGCTTTCTGTATATTCTTGTTTCATTTGGGTTACTTTGGTATTCATTGTCCTTATTTAGGTATAACATACTTTGAGGACTTGTTCTGGGAGGAGGATGAATTCCTATCACTACCACTGTTCTGGGAGGAGGATGAATTCCTATCACTACCTCTGTTCTGTAATCACGGAGAAAACACTACAGTGACCGTGTCTTCTCCGTGATTATATGTTGCTTTTTGTGTATCTAGTCGCTGCAACGTTCTGTGTTTTCCGTAATTGTGTTCTACAAAACTCCATTTCGTTGTGTTATTTTATGATTTTTACATTCCCACAGCTTTACCTCAGTTCCACTAATTTTATTGTTACTTTATTTATGTCAATTTGGCGGTCACATTTGGCAATATACTATCCTCGACACTTGATAAGTTAATGGTGTTGTCTCGGTATCATCTCAGTCAAACATCTTAACTTGTTCCTGACAACATGGAACGGCCTATATTCTGCTGGCCCTACTTACTTGCTCACTGTATCATCCTAAAATCTAGGCACCCAATAAGGCTTCGCAACCCCACATTGATTAACTTATTTTCAGTTATTATTTCTTTGTGGGTACAAAATATTTCATTGTTCACGGCAGCACAGTTTTTCGTCGACCCGGGCCTCTCCCGTCTTGGCTAGGGAATATTAATAGCAGTTATTTACGCGTCCTGACAACTTCGCTCCAGGCACCGTCAGAATTCATTATTTGACTTGATTTCGCTTCATATATTGTCAATTTTTTGCCTATTAATGTCAATTTATCTGGCAGAGAGAAAAAAACAACGGAGCAGAATTTTGAAGATGGTGTCATTACGCCGTGAGCTGTTCCATTGGCTGCCTGGTTTTATAAACTTGTTTTTGGTTTTTATCCCTCATTCATGATCGTTAAAACAATTGTTTACGTCAACACTCGCGGAAACGCTCCGCTGGAAATATAAATTAGAAAAAAGACTTAGTTAAACGTTCCAGTGAGATTTGAAATTCTGAAGTTCTTCTTTTCTCGGTCTGACGGTAATTTTGAGGTAGTGAGCGTCGGTTTTTGCTATCTAGTGAATTTATTTACAGTTATATGTGGCACTCGCGGAAGGAAAGGGAAATATGTAATTTCCTAAATGTCTGTAGTTTCCTTGGAGTGGGTCGCTGGGCGGTTAGGGCACCAACCTCCCACATTTAGTGACACGGATATTAATATTCGGTATGGCAAAATATTTCATAAAGTTAGCTGTCAAACATTTTTGATAAAGTTAGCTGTCATAAACATTTGATAAACGTAGCTTTCAAACACGTGGTTATAAAGGTAGTTGACAAACACTTTTAATAAAGTTAACTGTCATAAACATTTGATAAAGTTAACTGTCATAAATATTTCATAAAGTTATCTGCCATTAACATGTGATAAAGCTAGCGATCATAACCAATGATAAATTTAGCTGTCATAAACATGTGATAAAGTTACCTGTCATAAACATTTAATAAAGTCAGCTATCTTAAACATGTGAAAAAATTAACTATCATAAAGATGTGATAAAGCTAGCTGTTATAAACATGTGATATAGTTAGCTGTCATAAACATGTGATATAGTTAGCTGTCATAAACATGTGATATAGTTAGCTATTATAAACATGTGATAAAATTAGCTGTCATAAACATGTGATACAATTAGCTGTCATAAACATGTGATATAGTTAGCTGTCATAAACATGTGATAAAATTAGCTGTCATAAACATGTGATACAATTAGCTGTCATAAACATGTGATATAGTTAGCTGTCATAAATATGTGATATAGTTAGCTGTCATATACATGTGATATAGTTAGCTGTCATAAACATGTGATATAGTTAGCTGTTATAAACATGCGATAAAATTAGCTGTCATAAACATGTGATACAATTAGCTGTCATAAACATGTGATATAGTTAGCTGTCATAAACATGTGATAAAATTAGCTGTCATAAACATGTGATACAATTAGCTGTCATAAACATGTGATATAGTTAGCTGTCATAAATATGTGATATAGTTAGCTGTCATATACATGTGATATAGTTAGCTGTCATAAACATGTGATATAGTTAGCTGTTATAAACATGTGATAAAATTAGCTGTCATAAACATGTGATACAATTAGCTGTCATAAACATGTGATATAGTTAGCTGTCATAAACATGTGATAAAATTAGCTGTCATAAACATGTGATACAATTAGCTGTCATAAACATGTGATATAGTTAGCTGTCATAAATATGTGATATAGTTAGCTGTCATATACATGTGATATAGTTAGCTGTCATAAACATGTGATATAGTTAGCTGTTATAAACATGCGATAAAATTAGCTGTCATAAACATGTGATACAATTAGCTGTCATAAACATGTGATATAGTTAGCTGTCATAAACATGTGATAAAATTAGCTGTCATAAACATGTGATACAATTAGCTGTCATAAACATGTGATATAGTTAGCTGTCATAAATATGTGATATAGTTAGCTGTCATATACATGTGATATAGTTAGCTGTCATAAACATGTGATATAGTTAGCTGTTATAAACATGTGATAAAATTAGCTATAAAAACGCCGGTATGTTATCAGGACCCTAAGAGGAAGCAAAGAACATTAACACTGCCACCTACCAAGCATGCCGTAAGAGACGACCAAGCAGGATTCCGCTAATGTGTTGCCCGGAACCGCAAGGGCAGCCAAGAATAGCATGACACTAAATGCTACCATACAGGTCGTCAGGGGCCACGACGGAAGGGTGGAAGTGGTGCTGACTTGTCCATTCGTAGTAGAACTGTAGCTGTTTAATCCAAGCACCCATGAACAGATCTTGAATCCTCGGGAAGTTGGTGGGTGGCGGGATGATAGACGAAGACCTATACAGACAGAGAGAAGGGAAGTAGGAACAGAAGCGAAGAATATGGGGAGACATGATCAAATCTGCATGGGATACCTAGAGAAAGGAGGACTTGCAGTGATGTGTGAGGGCCTCTGCCACAAAGGGTGGCAGAAGAAGAAGAAGGCGGAGGAGAAGGTGAAGGGGGAGGAGGAGGAGGAGGAGAAAAAGAACAAGAAAAAGAAGAAGCCACTGTAGAATAATTAATAAAGTTAAATGTTAAAAACCTTTGAAAAAGTGAGCTGTCAGTGCCCTAGTTATATATGATGACATATTTATTTTCATCCATCTCTTGTTACCTACCCACTTGTATCGTTGATTGCCTCTTGCTCGCCTACCTTCGACTTTACTTCCATGTATGTTGTCATAAGCGTTCATTGTCTTCTAATATAGTATAACGACTTCACCAAAATGTAACAGACCAATGTTTGATGTGACCATACCTTCATGTCATAAATAGCATTTTTCTTGTGTGTGCCAATGAGATTTTCCACATCATAAATTTCATTTGACGTTTAATTT
Source organism: Cepaea nemoralis (assembly GCA_014155875.1). Taxonomy (NCBI): domain Eukaryota; kingdom Metazoa; phylum Mollusca; class Gastropoda; order Stylommatophora; family Helicidae; genus Cepaea; species Cepaea nemoralis. The sequence continues at coordinate 288,581 of JACEFZ010020148.1, forward strand.
TGAAAATGTGAGTTTTAGCTTAAAAAGTAGTGCATCGTAAAAATGATTTACGCATAAATTTTGAGTCATCGCGTATGGGAAGACGATGTTTGGGAAAGAATGTGAATACACAATAGACTGTAGGTATTGAAACCTATTGTAAGTAAACGATCCTTCTCAACATCTTGAGCCTTCTCGGGAGTAGGGTGTCATTTTCCCATTACATCTACCCCGTTCAATCTCAGAACAGAAGTTATAATTAGGACGCATCCCAGCCTCATATTGATATCCCGTGACCGTATCAGCGATATTTTGGATAATGATTTGAAAGGGTTTGTTGTCCATATACTCATACATGCATAGACAGATCAGTATTTTTGGGTGTTATCCAGATACTCGTAATTTTATAGACAGATCGGCATTCAATGGGTGATGTCCATATACTTGTATTTGTATAGACAGATCGGCATTCAATGAGTGATGTCCATATACTCGTACATTTATAGACAGATCGGCATTCAATGGGTGATGTCCATATACTCGTAATTGTATAGACAGATTGGCATTCAATGGGTGATGTCCATATACTCGTACTTGTATAGACAGATCGGCATTCAATGTGTGATGTCCATATACTCGTACTTGTATAGACAGACCGGCATTCAATGGGTGATGTCCATATACTCGTACTTGTATAGACAGATCGGTATTCAATGTGTGATGTCCATATACTCGTACTTGTATAGACAGATCGGCATTCAATGGGTGATGTCCATATACTCGTACATTTATAGACAGATCGGCATTCAATGGGTGATGTCCATATACTCGTACATTTATAGACAGATCGGCATTCAATGGGTGATGTCCATATACTCGTATTTGTATAGACAGATCGGCATTCAATGGGTGATGTCCATATACTCGTACATTTATAGACAGATCGGCATTCAATGGGTGATGTCCATATACTCGTATTTGTATAGACAGATCGGCATTCAATGTGTGATGTCCATATACTCATACTTTTATAGACAGATCGGCATTCAATGTGTGATGTCCATATACTCGTATTTTTATAGACAGATCGGCATTCAATGGGTGATGTCCATATACTCGTATTTTTATAGACAGATCGGCATTCAATGTGTGATGTCCATATACTAATACATTTATAGACAGATTGGCATTCAATGGGTGATGTCCATATACTCGTACTTGTATAGACAGATCGGCATTCAATGTGTGATGTCCATATACTCGTACTTGTATAGACAGACCGGCATTCAATGGGTGATGTCCATATACTCGTACTTGTATAGACAGATCGGTATTCAATGTGTGATGTCCATATACTCGTACTTGTATAGACAGATCGGCATTCAATGGGTGATGTCCATATACTCGTACATTTATAGACAGATCGGCATTCAATGGGTGA
>JACEFZ010020148.1:295000-357500 GCA_014155875.1 Cepaea nemoralis
GTGGGCACATTTCTATGCGTATACATTATATACCCCTATAGCGGACGGCGACATTTCAGGCACTGCTTAGTGTGGTTCACAGTTGCCGTTAAGTGTAATGAAGCGTAGTGGGCGGGCCTTGAAGGAGTTTGTCTTGTAGGCCGGGGTGTCTTCCAGGTTGTGAATCCTACTTTTGGCTTTTTTATAGAGCTCATCTGAAGCTCGACCAGGATTGTGTACATTTTGAAATGATACAAATAATAATCGTATATGTCAATCTGTTGCTTTACATCGAATGTCTAGCCAGCTCGGTCAAGGACGAGTCTCACAGAAGTTGTGTATACAATCCCCGTTACCAGTTATTCTATTGGAATCCAAAGAGCTTGCTGAATAGAGTCTATCGACCAGACTAATTTCAAATAATCATACTTTTAATAAAAAAGCTACCCACATAAAGAATATTTATAGAATGCATGATTGTGATATACACATCTGTATCCTCGCTTAGAGATGCGGGAATGTTTAAACTAAGAGGCGTCTCCGAATCAGGGATTGTTCAGTGAAGCAACAATGATATATATATATTTGCCAGGGATCTGGGTTAGTGTAGTGCCAACAATATCTAATATATTGGTGATGAGGCTTGGCTGCTATTAAGGTTGGGGACTCTACTCGTGGTTGCCGTGACCCTTGACCGCCAGTATTATGCTGAGAATAATTATCAACATACAATACTGAACTAATAACAGATAGGAAACGGACGACACATTGAGTCTCCACTCTGAGTGACAGCAGGAAGCCTTGATTTCTTTAATTTTATTCCTCAAACTTCATGGACGCCGATCAGTGACATCTGCACTGATTCTTTTATTTTTTATTTTTCGCTTATTCTTTACAGGACATCGCTGTCAACATCAGCATCTTTCAGCTGATTGTTAATTGATCCCTGGTCTAAGTGTTACACGACTTTTCCCGTAATCCCGTATACTCTCGTGAGCAACGTGACGTGCACGAGAATCGGTAGCGGTTCTCTCTGCGTCGGTAACTTACTGGGTATGTGAGCCGGTCGCTCAGAAATCAATGGCAAACTACTGAGCGTAATCTTGCCATGAAATCAACAATCAGCACTGATTCTAGTAGATATATAAGCAAAGTATTACTGGCATGTCTGTTCACTATATTAGAACTTGTCACTAATCACTTTTCCACAATAACTACAAACGCTGGTCGTTGACTTCGGGTCTTTCCGGTCCCGATCCTTGTGGGTGTCAACCATCCTCGGTAATATCCCAGGGCAGACTGGTTACCCTTAATGCCTCACGTTCACGTAACAGCCCATACACATCCATGATTCCCGCTTTTATGGTCATGCGATGGGTCTTCAAATGAAAATCTTAAAAGTGTGACAGAAATTACAATAACCATGCCAATATCTTGGAACCTGTCAATATTGTTGTTACGAATGTCAAGAATGTTAAGCATGTGATATCACAGTGCATACGAACACTGTGACGTCACAAGGACAATTTAAAGATGGCCGCCCCACTTTTGACATACATTAAAGAGGAGCAGTGTTGTTATCCGGCTTTTTAATTTTTTAATCAGTGAAGGTGTGAAACCTATAAAAATTCATCAGCGACTGAAGGTCCAGTACGGTGATGCATGCCTGTCAGTCCAGCAAGTGTATGAGTGGAGTAGGAAGGTCCAGTACGGTGATGCCTGCCTGTCTGTCCAGCAAGTGTATGAGTGGAGTAAGAAGTTTCACAACGGTTTGACGGATGTGATAGTTTGTTCACGACCGGGTCAAGCACACCGACTAGTGACCACAGACTCGATTATTCTACAGCAATCCTAGCACTTTAGGGGTTAGCAGCTTTCTCCGTTAATCCCGAATACTTTCGTGGTTGACGTGAGCGCACGAGAATTAGAAGTGGTTCGAGTCGCGCCAGTGACTTATGAGAGTATGGAGCCGGTCGCTCAGAAAGTCGTGGCATGCTGATGAGCGTAATCTAGCCTAGGAATCAACATACAGCTGACAGATGTTGGTGTAGACCGCACTATCCTGAAACAGGATGGAAACGCGGAAAAAAAAATCCTAGTACTTTATACTTTATCAGTGCTGGATGACTTGCATTGAAGCAGTGGTGGCTACATCGAAAAATTATACATTTGTTCTTTACTTTCAGAATGTATTCCCACAAGCGCGCGCGCACACACACACACACACACACACACACACACACACACACACACACACACACACACACACACACACACACACACACACACACACACACACACACACACACACACACAAGGTTTTCACTTGAAGCTCTCTCCTACACAACTGTTACTAACTATTTGATGACTCTCGTGCGTGAGTTATGGCAAATTACACTCACCATTTTAACTCTCACACATTCATTCTGTTGACACAAATCCATACTTTCTGTACTTAACCTTTCCCCTCCAGTACGTCTCTGTTTTCCACATCCTCTTCTCCACACTGTTCACGACAGTGTTCAAAAGTTGTCACACTCGCCATGCTACGAGGATTGTGCACAGTGCTCAGAATCCCCTGGCGGTATCTTTGGGTGGATATTGGAATACTTATAGAGACTTCAGCATGCAACAGAGATACGTCTTCAACACAACCAAACCTTCAGTCATGTATGTCTTGCTTGAAGCGTGTCGGCCATACAGCTTCGCTGGGATGTATACGCTGTGCCCTTCATTGATCTTTTACATCTGTTTCACGACACTCCTTTAGTGCTACATCCAGAAGGTCTCCGACTGGAGGTACCCAGCGGTAGTTTCATTCTCACAAGATGACACAACAACATCATTGTCGGTGTCATTTGGTGTGTTTCACAGTTTATGAGATAACACTTTTCGTGCACCATTAGCCACTACACGTGGGACAACCACAATGTGGGGATGTAAGTAATATCACCTTCTATGAATGACCCGTGATTGGCCAAGATTAACCAACAAATGGACGCCACAAGATCTGTTGTTTCAATCTTTATTAACATGATAGTAAATTTGGTAATACTCTGTTGATTACAACAGGACAATAACAGTCAATATGACAGATGTGACCTATTGAAATATGAGCGTCAGTTCCATGATCTTATAGCGATTAATAATAAGGTACGTTCTACAGTTTGTCTTGGCGCCTTTCCTCGCCGTTAGAGTTCCAGCCAAACAAGTATCTCTTTTACTTATATCCCCTAGTCATCTTTGGACAACAACAGCAACAACAGCAGCAGCAGCAGCAACAACAGCAGCAACAATAACAACAACAACAACAACAACAACAGTTACAACTACAACAACCAAAAATATCAACTGAACAACAAATGCAACCACAACACCAACCCCCTCCCCCTCTGGTATCTTAAATACCCTTACGATTGAATGTGGCTTATGCAACTTGCTTCTCCTAGAATGTTCCAGCTTCAAAATGTACTTCTGGAACCTGCAACTCTTGTGACATGATTGACAGGAGGATGTTCACAACTCACGTTCCGCTGTGTTTTCCAAGTACTAATTTATTTATTTCTACCAAATAAACGTAATACATTTTGTTGACCTCCTGTACTCGTCTACCTCAATTGCTTGTTTGTGTCTAGTGCTTCTATCTGACCTTAGAGAACTGGCTTGTTGGTTTAGAGAACTATGGGGTACACTGACCTAGGAACATATATACGTGGAACTCAGTCCCCTCTGTTACAGATCGTTTCATTCTCACAAGATGACAAAGCAGCTTCATTGTAGGTGTCATTGTCACAAGACAACACAGTAGGTTCATTTTATGTGTCATTGTCACAATATCATTGTCATTGGCACCTTTCCGTCTTGACAGACGATAATTTGGTACATTGTGCTTCAAAAAGGCTTAATAACTACGATCCATGGCTGTGGCGAGTGTGGCTGGTAAGGCCAATTCTTGCTGCAAATGTTTGCCCACAGTAGGTGCATGTGAAAACATGGTCACTTCCACCATTTTGCACCATCTTACGTCTCTCACGCTCTGTGTGTGTTTTATCTGCAATAATTTTCTCCTTTGTCTTTATTCCATTTCTGATAGTTTCCCTCCATGCAACACGTTCAGCGGCGACGTGCTCCCAATGTGCATTATCAATGCCTGTATCAATCATGTCCCGCTTACACACATCTTTGTATCGTAGTAGAGGCCGACCCTGAGATCTCCTACCCGTCTGTAATTCACCAAAAAAGATGTCCTTTGGTATTCTACCATCATCCATCCTCCTAACGTGTCCTATCCATCTAAGTCTACGAAGACTGAGCATGGAATACACCGTCACATAACCTGATCTTTCCAATACTTCAGTATTTGTGATTTTGTCTTGCCAGTTAATACCAAGTATTCTTCGCAGACACCGCATATGAAAGCTGTTTAAACGTTTCTCTTGGCGTGAGTAAGTTGTCCAGGTTTCACTGCCATAAAGAAGAGTACTAAGGACACAGGCTTGGTAGACGAGGACTTTGGTTTGGCAGTAAGCTTCCTGTTCTCCTAGACTCTTTTTGCTAACATGTTCATTGTTGTTGCTGCCTTGCCAATCCTGATGTTGATTTCCTGATCGAGGGATAATTTGCTATTTACCTCTGATCCTAGACATGTAAAATGGTCTACTATCTTCAGTTCGGCGTCGTCAATAAAGATTGATGGTACACCATGTGCACCTTGTGACATAATCTGTGTCTTCTTTTTGTTAATTGTTAAACCAAATTCAGAACAAGCATTGGAGAATGCAGATAGTAGATGTTGTAATTCTTCTTCAGAGTGGGTCGTAATCGCAGCATCATCCGCAAAAAAGCAACTCTCTGATTAGTACCCTGCTAATTTTGGTCTTGGCCTTCAATCTCTGAGCATTATAGAGGCCACCATCTGAGCGTGAGTGAATGTATATACCGTCATCCTGATCACGAAAGGCATATTTCAGTAGAAGTGAAAAGTATATCCCAAAGAGGGTGGGGGATAGTACACAACCGTGCTTAACTCCACTCTTGATTTCAAACTCTTCTGAAGTTGAGCCATCAAACTTGATTATACCCTTCATGCCTGTGTGGAACGATTCCACAATGGACAGAAGAGTTGGTGGGCAGCCAATCTTCTTTAGTGCTTTGAACAGACCCTCACGACTGACCAAATCGAATGCCTTTGTGAGGTCAATGAAGGCAATAAACAGTGGCTGATTTTGTTCCCGGCATTTATCTTGCATCTGTCGCAATGAGAATATCATATCAATGGTAGACCGGTTCTGACGGAAGCCGCACTGTGATTCGGGGTAGACTTGATCTCCCAGGACTTGAAGTCTGTGCAGGATAATTCTGGCAAATACTTTCCCAACAATACACAGAAGTGAGATACCCCTATAGTTGTTACAGTCGCTCCGATCTCCCTTGTTCTTGTACAGCGTTACGATGTTTGAATCTTTGAAATCCTGTGGGACTTGTCCTTCTCGCCAGCATAGCTCTATTGTAGTAGTTTCAGTAGTTTCACTGTAGGTGTCATTCTCACAAGATGACACTGTAGCTTCATTGTTCGTGTCATTCTTACAAGATTACTCAGCAGCTTCATTGTAGGTGTCTTTCTCACAAGATCCTCACAGCAACTCCACTTTAGGTGCCATTTTGACAAGAAGACACAACCACTTTATTGAAAGGTTGCTCTCCTTTACAGGACATGGCAGTCAACCCCAGCTTTATTTGGTTGTTCTTTGATTCCCGGGCAAGGTTACGTTCAGTAGTTTGCCATTGCTTCCTGAACACCAAGCGGTAATTCTCACAGGTGACACAACAATTGCATTTATTTTCTCTGCACAAATTCAACTCATTTAACCGCATCCACGAGCTCCCTAGAGCCATCATTTTCAGTTCTGTCTATGGTAGTGGACCTGACATGTGTTCTTAGCACATGTGTAATTAAACCCACCTCGAAGATATCTCTGCCTCGCCCTGCTACTGAACAAACCAATCACTCTGAGCAATATTTACAAGGGTAAGTTAATAAGTAAGTCACAAATTACTGTAGAAAAATAACTAACTATGATAACAACTTGAAACCAGTTTAGGTTTGTAAATACATTGTCTCTTTATTTCTCAACAAATTTCCACCAACATTGATGCACCTATCCCATAGTTTTATCAGTCTTCCCAAAACCGGCTGCATTGAACCGCGTGCTCTGTTTTCTAAACCACGTTTTAACTTCACATTCAACGTCGGCGTCACTCGCGAAATGTCTCCCGCCAAAGTGGGTTTTCAGTGGACTTAGCCCCTAGCGATTTCCCTTAAAGCGGTGCATAGCTGGGTAGAAAAAAGTTATGACGGCGAGTCAGTAAGTAAGTCACAGAGTTCTGTGGGATGGCAGGTAAATGAAAACAAAGCACCCATTTCTATGCAGCCGGTTTGGGAGGGCTGATAAAACGATGGGATAAATGCAGCAAAGTTGGTGGAAATTATGCTGAGAAATAAAGGGACAATGTATGTATAAACCTAAACTGGTGTCAAGTTGTTATCATATTTAGTTATTTTTCTACAGCCATTTATGACTTTCTTATTAACTTACCCTCGTACAGCTTGGAGTTGCTCAAAAATCGCCTCAAATCTACTAAGCTCCACCAGGCGTGGGTTTTCCATTCCAGTAATGCTGCAAGTCACTTCTGAGAGTCTGAGTATGCTCAGAGTCAGACGTATGCTGAAACTTCCTGTTATAAGTCAGTCTGAAGCAATGAATTTCCTGTTATAGGGCAGTCAGAAGCAATGAATTTCAACTGAATGATGCCACTCGTTATGTCAAATTTACTTTAAATAATGAGTTTGGAAAAATGGATTTTTGGAGAGCGTAGAGAAAGTGGGGTACCCATTTAGCCCCCAAGCAGGGTAGTATGAAACCAAACTAGCAGGTGGTGGATGGAGCTGCGAGGAGCCGACAGATAGTTGGTTATGGTCTCAAGTTTCACTACGGTAGACAGAGGCTCTCATTATAGGGACAATGGCTACAGTCATCGATCAGAATGGACACTGCCAAGAGGGAAAGCAATGGAAAACTATCTTCTTTACCGATGCCTATAATATCATGAAATCAGACAAACGGCGTAAATTGATGCTCCATGGGAGCAGGCTGGCCTGGTAGGGATAGTCATACGTACTAGATGTGTCCAGACCGTCAGCACACGACAGAGTGCGAAAGGAAAACAATAATAGAGACGAGAGCACAGAGCAGATCAAAGACTGGTGATGGTGGTGAGATGTCGAACCGTAAAAGCCCACGATTGTCGGCATGACACATGATGAGGACGAGCCGGAGAATTATCATGTAAAACCATCTGTGTCTTGATTACACGCTTCCCCCCTCCCTATATAATGAGTCGTGGTGGCGCAAAGCTAGCATGCTTATATTATCATGTAAAACCATCTGTGTCTTGATTACACGCGTCCCCCCTCCCTATATAATGAGTCGTGGTGGCGCAAAGCTAGCATGTTTATATTATCATGTAAAACCATCTGTGTCTTGATTACACGCTTCCCCCCTCCCTATATAATGAGTCGTGGTGGCGCAAAGCTAGCATGTTTATATTATCATGTAAAACCATCTGTGTCTTGATTACACGCTTCCCCCCTCCCTATATAATGTGTCGTGGTGGCGCAAAGCTAGCATGTTTATATTATCATGTAAAACCATCTGTGTCTTGATTACACGCGTCCCCCCTCCCTATATAATGAGTCGTGGTGGCGCAAAGCTAGCATGCTTATATTATCATGTAAAACCATCTGTGTCTTGATTACACGCGTCCCCCCTCCCTATATAATGAGTCGTGGTGGCGCAAAGCTAGCATGCTTATATTATCATGTAAAACCATCTGTGTCTTGATTACACGCGTCCCCCCTCCCTATATAATGAGTCGTGGTGGCGCAAAGCTAGCATGTTTATATTATCATGTAAAACCATCTGTGTCTTGATTACACGCTTCCCCCTCCCTATATAATGAGTCGTGGTGGCGCAAAGCTAGCATGCTTATATTATCATGTAAAACCATCTGTGTCTTGATTACACGCTTCCCCCCTCCCTATATAATGAGTCGTGGTGGCGCAAAGCTAGCATGCTTATATTATCATGTAAAACCATCTGTGTCTTGATTACACGCTTCCCCCCTCCCTATATAATGAGTCGTGGTGGCGCAAAGCTAGCATGCTTATATTATCATGTAAAACCATCTGTGTCTTGATTACACGCTTCCCCCCTCCCTATATAATGAGTCGTGGTGGCGCAAAGCTAGCATGCTTATATTATCATGTAAAACTATCTGTGTCTTGATTACACGCTTCCCCCTCCCTATATAATGAGTCGTGGTGGCGCAAAGCTAGCATGCTTATATTATCATGTAAAACTATCTGTGTCTTGATTACACGCTTCCCCCCTCCCTATATAATGAGTCGTGGTGGCGCAAAGCTAGCATGCTTATATTATCATGTAAAACTATCTGTGTCTTGATTACACGCTTCCCCCCTCCCTATATAATGAGTCGTGGTGGCGCAAAGCTAGCATGCTTATATTATCATGTAAAACCATCTGTGTCTTGATTACACGCTTCCCCCCTCCCTATATAATGAGTCGTGGTGGCGCAAAGCTAGCATGCTTATATTATCATGTAAAACCATCTGTGTCTTGATTACACGCGTCCCCCCTCCCTATATAATGAGTCGTGGTGGCGCAAAGCTAGCATGCTTATATTATCATGTAAAATCATCTGTGTCTTGATTACACGCTTCCCCCCTCCCTATATAATGAGTCGTGGTGGCGCAAAGCTAGCATGCTTATATTATCATGTAAAACCATCTTTGTCTTGATTACACGCTTCCCCCTCCCTATATAATGAGTCGTGGTGGCGCAAAGCTAGCATGCTTATATTATCATGTAAAACCATCTGTGTCTTGATTACACGCTTCCCCCTCCCTATATAATGAGTCGTGGTGGCGCAAAGCTGTCGTGAAATACTGAAGAGTTAATGATTCCCAGATGGACGACTGTATACACCAACTAACCAGGTAGGAGAAGGGTTAACCAACAAAGGAGTGACCAGGCGCATGTGTTTCTAGGTCAAGACACAGAAGGGGGCTAACCGCCCAGGTAAACTGTCGAGTGGAAAAATTGGTTTGCGACAAAAGCAGACAGCATTATTGGATAGCATATTGCGGTCTGAATGTATGAATAATGGAAAAGTTTCAGATCTGTAATTTTCCACTAACGATGATAATGAAGTCTGGATGTGAGGTGTCCAGCAATGTCAAGGACTATGCGGCAAAAATGACCGATATAAAGAGTGGCAACTCTTTGTGTAAGTTTAGTGTGTGTTCCAAACTGAACTGAAGGAGATATGTTCTTGAGTGGGAATAGAAATACACGTCCCTAATGATGGAAAGAGGGGATAGTAGTGTGTTATTCGCTAAGTGTTTTTTCGATTCCAGGAACATAGATGCCTAAATAAGGTATATTAGAGTATAGTTTAGCATAGGAATATAGAAGTGAGTGAAGTGCATTTAACATTGCTTTCTATTAGTAGGAATAGTATAGACGACTAGGTGAATCTTCTATCCTATGTCAGAGTGGGTTTTTTCGGAAGCCTTTTCATTTCGGCTGGAGGAAAAGACACTCACATAGGAGGGAAGAGGAAGCAGACACAGATCTCATTATTAAATGTATATCACACAGGTTTCCATACCAGTGCGGGACTTATCAACTGAGAGATGACACAGATGGCTGTGGTCAAGATCACCCAGTGTTGATAACCCACAAGAAAGCACTTTAAAGTAATAAAGCACGACACTTGTGCATAAGAAAGGAAGGAAAAGAAGTGGCATCTTAATAAGTCAGGAGGACAGAGAATGGAAAATAGAGATCATACAAACTAAAGAAAAAAGACTCAAATTACTCAATATCGTAGAGTTGCAAGGTGCATACAAAGTGCCTATATCAATTAAGAACTATCCAGTGTAGAACTGTTACAGGACAAAAATAGAGAACACTAGAAACTCGATGTGTTTTTCCAGGATGGAATTAAGAACGCTATAAGATAATAAAGACCATCCAGTTGCGCTGACAGCATATGGTGATCGGGTTAAATACATTCATACAGTGGTGAACATTTTTCATTACAAAAAACGGATATATCTACAGACTCAAGCAGACGGAGCTGTCAGGGTGAGACCGTTCTGTTATATCTATGTCATGTCCTGTACTCTAGCTGAGAGAAGAGACGAGAGAAACCACGGAGACTATCTATCAACATCTTATCTGGCAGCCACACTAGAAGAACATACCAACTACATAGACAATATCCATACATACACCAGACATAGTTTTTATTAATAAATCTTTTATCTTATCGTTGAAAGGAACTGTTGTCGGAGTATGTGTTGAGGGAATAATAGAGAGAGAGAAAGAAATAGATATATGGAAGGGAAGACAGAAGAGAGGAGTGTAGACCAAAGTCAGTCAATAATCCCAACAGATAATAAGTTTAAAGATGTGCTTGTTGAGTCCAGTCTTCTCTCGGGAATTTAACAGGACATAATTGGTGGAGCGAGCGGGATACGTACATACATTATACCCATATGACCTGCATATTGGCACAGGCATAGCGGAGTACATGCATGTTGGGACATACTGATTGGAATAAAAAGAAGTATACATTGATGACTTTTAATGGAAGGATGTCCATTGGATATATGGTGCCATTACATTTATGGTAGAAACATTTCATTAATGCTGGTGACTTTGCAGTGAGAAAGTTCCAGACAGAGTGAATGTGGATAGGTGGTAAGACACATTACATACCTAGTCACACGGTCACACGTCTACATAAGTCTTTATCCTATATCTCCTCTTGTAGATGAGAGAGTGGTTGTGATGTACTGTGTGGTGTTGGAGATTTATAATATTTAATAGACATAGATAAATGATATAGGTTCTAGGTAGAGTATCGGTTTATAGTGAGTATTCTTTACTGCCTTGAGGTGTCTTTACTCAACGTGCTGACTTATCTGCTGTAACTATGGCAACTCCTAAAGTAACTACAGCCGAACTGAGGGCCAACGGGGAGGCAATTGGTTTAGCCGGTTCCGAGCTAACTGATTATATACAAGAAAGAGAGCGAGAGGTTCGTCAAGCGGAAAGGGAGGAGCGGAAGACCCAGTTGGAAGCAGAAGAAGCCCATAAGATAAGGGAACATGAATACCGCATGCGAGAACTGGAGCTCAAGACACAAACTAAGGGAGAAATAGATGGAGTGGAAGGAAATTCTTCTTCACCTGGTGCAACCCATATGAGTGGACATGGTTACCATGCCATGAAGTTTCCCTTAGCTGTCTACGATCAGTCTAAGGAACGCTTTGACCAGTACGCATCTCGTTTCGAAGCAATGTCAGTCGCTATGGGGCTGGATCGGAGCAGATGGGCTCTTAAACTATCCCAGGGATTAATCGGTTCGGGATTTGACGTGTACACACGCTTACCACCAGGACAGGAAAATAATTACCAGGAATTAAAAGCCGCTTTGATGAAACATTTTGACATAACCGCACAAACGTATAGGAAGAAGTTTAGATCGTCTAGACGAGAGCCGGGAGAACTATTCGCCGCCTACAGTCTAAGGCTGAAATCCTATCTCCAGAAATGGATGGACTTGGCAGAATTCAAGAGGGATTATGAGAGTCTCGAAGAGATGATGGTGGTAGACCAAATGCGAAAGCAAATGTCGAAACCTCTCAGAACCTTCTTAGGAGAACAAGGGGCGGAACGGATTGATGTTGTGAATAAGCTGGCGGAACGATTCGTGGAAGTACATGGTGAAACTGAGGAACTAAGTACATAAACCAAAGGTCAGGAGAAACCAGAGAAAAAGAAACCTAAAAACTGGGAAGGAGAAAAAGGGGAACCTTATATAAAGCACACAGAGGAGAGTTCAGAGAAGGTGAAGGTAGGAAACCAGAGCACCTCGAATTCTCAAGCGAAACGACAGTGGTCTGAAAAGTGGTGTTCGTTTTGCAAGGCGGCCTCTCACAACACCAAAGACTGCAGATCGAAACCTAAAAGTTCTTACTTCGCAGCATGCAAAGTGATTCCTACATCGGTGATCACAGACAAGGCTGAGGTCGGCGAAGGAGAAAGGAACAAAAAGGACACACGGAAACCTAGGAAGGGAACAGAGTGCACACACTGCCAGTCGACAACACATAATACTGTGGACTGCAGATGCAAGGCCAAACACGCCAATTGCATAACCAACCTCGAGGAATCAAAAGAGGAAGGCAAGGAAACGGTCAAGGAGATGAAAGACACTCAGGACCAAGAGAGACCACCTGTGGTTGAACTGATTGAAGTAAATGGCCAACAGGTTGCTTGTCTCTACGATACCGGTTTGGATGGGGAAGCGGTGGTGGACGCCAGCTTGGTAAGCCCAGACCAACTTACAGGGGAGACCATAGAAATACAGCCGGCTATGAGGAGTGCTGTTACCATGACGCTGCCAATCGCCAAGGTGGAGATTAAATCCAGGTACGTCACGGGCATTATTCCAGCTGCTGTATTATCTGACTCCTTATTTCCAATGATCATTGGCACGAAATATGTCTTTTTGGGGATGCCCAAACAGCAAGCCCACAAGGGAACAGTAGTCAGTGGATCTCAAGGGAAGGAAAAAGAGGCAGAGACACTATGCGACAACTCGGAGATAGGAGAATTGCATACTGCCCAGAGGAAGGATACTACGTTGCATCCTTGCTACAGGAAGCTGCAAAGAAGTGCTGAGCCACCAGAACGGGGACAGTACTTTCTGAAGAATCAACTACTCTATCGGAGAGCTGGGAGGGGAGATAACCTGCATGAGCAGTGGGTGGTTCCAGAGACCCACCGTCCTCACATTCTTCAGAGTGGACACATCATAGGCGAGAATCGACATATGGGTGTCAGAGAGACCTTGCAGCAAATATCCGGCCATTATTGCTGGCCAGGAATGACCGGAGATGTACGCCGGTGGGTGAAGTCTTGTTCGGAGTGCCAGAAAGCACCACCCAACAAGCGAATTAAGAGGAAACTAGCTCTTAAAGTGGAAGACAAAGTGGAAGTGTGGAGTCCAGCAGAGACCAATATACTCCAAGTAGGATGGAAAGGACCTTATCCTGTGGAAAAGGTGGTGTCCAAGAACATCTACAAAATACGGATCGGGGAAGAGAAGAAAAATCTCCCTAGACATCTCATTAGGAAATATGAGGAGAGATCCGGGAGCAAAGCTTCGCACTTTATGGTGATGGCAGCCATTGGGACAAAAGTTACCAGTCCAGACGAAGACCAGAGATCGCCAGTACAACATAGGAGGACCTATGGGACAGTACGTGATAGGTCAGATTTACCCAACGACAGGAGGAGGGAAATCACAAGTCAGGGAAAGGACAAGAGTGAAAGTTTCACAGGTAACCAAGTTCAGAAGGGGTGGGTAACGTCGGGAAAAGCGAGAATTACCCAGGACTCCAACCAAAGATTGGCTGACCAGATACAATATCGCCCAAGATGGTCCTGGAAGCAAAAGTCCAGGAGATTTGGGAAAGACGACTCGGTCCATTGAGGACGAGGTGGAACATCCCCAGAGGCAAAGCCGGGGGAAACCAAGAGGACATGGAAGCAGTGTTACAATCAGGATGGGACAATCCGTCTGTATTGTGAGCCGTCGCTGACGCAAGTCGAAAGTAGGTCGACCGGACGTACAGGAGCGAGGAGCCAACACTAGTTTCAGTCGTTAGTAGTATAGTAGGGTGTCAATTAGAGCGCCTACTGGATAATGAGATGAGCCATGTGAGGATCCAATCATATCATCAACACGTGATGTTAATAGCTACTTAGCAGAAGCTCAACGCACGGTGGATGTGATGGACGTTGTTGCTGCAACTGGACTTCACAATGGAATACATCCTTGGTAAGGAGAATGTATGAGCAGATTTCTTATCCAGACATTCAGCTCCGGAGGAAGAAGACTAGGATTGTGGATCATGGGAATCAAACCTACAGTGAGAAAGATTCGACGCGGTCTAATCTCTTAAGAGGGGGCCTATGTCGTGAAATACTGAAGAGTTAATGATTTCCAGATGGACGACTGTATACACCAACTAACCAGGTAGGAGAAGGGTTAACCAACAAAGGAGTGACCAGGCGCATGTGTTTCTAGGTCAAGACACAGAAGGGGGCTAACCGCCCAGGTAAACTGTCGAGTGGAAAAATTGGTTTGCGACAAAAGCAGACAGCATTATTGGATAGCATATTGCGGTCTGAATGTATGAATAATGGAAAAGTTTCAGATCTGTAATTTTCCACTAACGATGATAATGAAGTCTGGATGTGAGGTGTCCAGCAATGTCAAGGACTATACGGCAAAAATGACCGATATAAAGAGTGGCAACTCTTTGTGTAAGTTTAGTGTGTGTTCCAAACTGAACTGAAGGAGATATGTTCTTGAGTGGGAATAGAAATACACGTCCCTAATGATGGAAAGAGGGGATAGTAGTGTGTTATTCGCTAAGTGTTTTTTCGATTCCAGGAACATAGATGCCTAAATAAGGTATATTAGAGTATAGTTTAGCATAGGAATATAGATGTGAGTGAAGTGCATTTAACATTGCTTTCTATTAGTAGGAATAGTATAGACGATTAGGTGAATCTTCTATCCTATGTCAGAGTGGGTTTTTTCGGAAGCCTTTTCATTTCGGCTGGAGGAAAAGACACTCACATAGGAGGGAAGAGGAAGCAGACACAGATCTCATTATTAAATGTATATCACACAGGTTTCCATACCAGTGCGGGACTTATCAACTGAGAGATGACACAGATGGCTGTGGTCAAGATCACCCAGTGTTGATAACCCACAAGAAAGCACTTTAAAGTAATAAAGCACGACACTTGTGCATAAGAAAGGAAGGAAAAGAAGTGGCATCTTAATAAGTCAGGAGGACAGAGAATGGAAAATAGAGATCATACAAACTAAAGAAAAAAGACTCAAATTACTCAATATCGTAGAGTTGCAAGGTGCATACAAAGTGCCTATATCAATTAAGAACTATCCAGTGTAGAACTGTTACAGGACAAAAATAGAGAACACTAGAAACTCGATGTGTTTTTCCAGGATGGAATTAAGAACGCTATAAGATAATAAAGACCATCCAGTTGCGCTGACAGCATATGGTGATCGGGTTAAATACATTCATACAGTGGTGAACATTTTTCATTACAAAAAACGGATATATCTACAGACTCAAGCAGACGGAGCTGTCAGGGTGAGACCGTTCTGTTATATCTATGTCATGTCCTGTACTCTAGCTGAGAGAAGAGACGAGAGAAACCACGGAGACTATCTATCAACATCTTATCTGGCAGCCACACTAGAAGAACATACCAACTACATAGACAATATCCATACATACACCAGACATAGTTTTTATTAATAAATCTTTTATCTTATCGTTGAAAGGAACTGTTGTCGGAGTATGTGTTGAGGGAATAATAGAGAGAGAGAAAGAAATAGATATATGGAAGGGAAGACAGAAGAGAGGAGTGTAGACCAAAGTCAGTCAATAATCCCAACAGATAATAAGTTTAAAGATGTGCTTGTTGAGTCCAGTCTTCTCTCGGGAATTTAACAGGACAAAAGCTAGCATGCTTATATTATCATGTAAAACTATCTGTGTCTTGATTACACGCGTCCCCCCTCCCTATATAATGAGTCGTGGTGGCGCAAAGCTAGCATGTTTATATTATCATGTAAAACTATCTGTGTCTTGATTACACGCTTCCCCCTCCCTATATAATGAGTCGTGGTGGCGCAAAGCTAGCATGTTTATATTATCATGTAAAACTATCTGTGTCTTGATTACACGCTTCCCCCCTCCCTATATAATGAGTCGTGGTGGCGCAAAGCTAGCATGCTTATTTGCCGGTCAGATAGTTATATGTTCCAGCCACCCCCGAGGCAGGGATTTAAGAAAATCACCTGACTCCCAGGTAACGTGGGTAGATGAAATATACTGGGAAGTTAAGGCGGCCGTCCAGATGTTAACCACATGACCCATGAGGTTCTGATTGGTCTATACAAGTACACAGCTAACACCACATGCCCAGAACGCGGGAAGGCGTGCAGAAACGTACTTTTTTGCTGACTATATCTCCACTTTGTATTTTTGTTCATTACATTTAGAGTATTTTTGTTTTTTAATTATTTCAAATATCCAAGTCAGATATGAAGATATTGCTATGTGAATGAAGATAGTGTTATGGGAATGAAGATATTGCTATGGGAATGCAGATACTGTAATGGGAATGAAGATGTTGCTATGAAATTAAGATATTGCGCTACGAATGAAGATATTCTGTGGGAATGACGATAGTGCTTTGGGAATGAAGATACATCTATGGAAGATAAGACATTGCTATGGGAATGAACATATGGCTATGTGAATGAAGATATTGCTATGGGAATGAAGATATTGCTCTGGGATGGCGATATTGTTATTTGAATGAAGATATTGCTGTAGGAATGACGTTATTGCTTTGGGAATGAAGATACAGCTATGGAAAAGAGGATATTGCTATGGGAATGACGATATTACTTTGGGAATGAACATATTACTATGAGAATGAAGATATTGCTATAAGAATGAAGATACTGCGCTATAGGAAAGGAGATACCCTGTATGTCACGTACTGTATGCTTGAACTGTACCTGTATAGAATGACACGCTACCATCATTGCTGCATACTGTTCCACGGCTGATTCCATAAAGCGGTCAGTTGGACCAAAATGTAGACTCCTGGTTCAGAAAGCAACGGTAAACTTTCTAAATGGAGACCAAGATGTGGTCTCCTGGTTCAGAAACCAACGGTAAACTTTCTAAATAGTGATTGTCCTGCAAACAATCCCCACCCCCGGTTGATGTATTAGGCCTACAGTAGTTTATGAACGACAAGTCCGCGTTCAGGTCCAACTGACCAGTGTAGGAAACGATCCCACAAGCCCGCCTTCAGCGCACCGGAAGTTTAACAGCCTGCCAGGAAATCAGCCTGAGCTTGATCACAACGTCCTGCAAAGGACATGGAATATTTTTTACACTCGCTGGCTTTGATCTCAAGCGTAGTTCATACACACTACTTCTAGTAGCACTGGACTGAAATTTGCGTGTGGATTAGCTTTCTCTATTACAAGTGTCCCTAGCTATCAGGCCAACCCACTCCGACTTCATAGGTACTTGTAATTTACATTCCTAAGTCAAGGGCGAGAAGACAACATGTTAGTCCAACTGACTGGTGTAAGGGGTTGAACCCCTTTCCTCAGCTTCAGCACACCGAATGTTTAAGAACGAGCGCTGTGTCCATTCGGCCATGCTTACATTTATGCAGGATTTAATCCCGGGAAGTCAATATCCTTCGATTTTATCTACAAGGACGTCATTGCGACTCGGCCACAAATCGTTTGCTTAAGTACAATTTTCTGCTAAACAAAATGGGTCACATTTTCTGGCTCACTAAAACCGCGGGATTTCTGCGCCTGGCCGCACCCACTTACCTCTCTGTCAGTCGATTAGTTCCGTCCTATTCCTCTTGATTAGGCCTATTGAGTTCTGGTCGAACACGTCAGGTCCTTTCCGATTTTGTTGGTCCCAAATTGAGGTCAGTGACTGCTGCTTTCTGTCGTTACGGCTTTTCTTCTTAAGTTTCTATTTCTCTTAACGTGGAATAGCCGAGGATATTTGTTTTTTTCCCCGTTCGCGTGCTTTGAACTGAAGAGTTGTTCATTGTGACATAGTCCACGTGCTGCTACTACTGCAACAACAACAACAACAACAACAACAACAACAACAACAACAACAACAACAACAACAACAACAACAACAACAACAACAACAACAACAACAACAACAACAACAACAACAACAACAACAACAACAACAGCAGCAGCAGCAGCAACAACAGAAACAACAACAACAACAGCAACAACAGCAGCAGCAACAACAACAACAGAAACAACAACAACAACAGCAACAACAACAACAACAGCAACAGCAACAACAACAACAACAGCAACAACAACAATAACGAGGATATTTGTTTTTTTCCCCGTTCGCGTGCTTTGAACTGAAGAGTTGTTCATTGTGACATAGTCCACGTGCTGCTACTACTGCAACAACAACAACAACAACAACAACAACAACAACAACAACAACAACAACAACAACAACAACAACAACAACAACAACAACAACAACAACAACAACAACAACAACAACAGCAGCAGCAACAACAGAAACAACAACAACAGCAACAACAGCAGCAGCAACAACAACAACAGAAACAACAACAACAACAGCAACAACAACAACAACAGCAACAGCAACAACAACAACAACAGCAACAACAACAATAACTTCTCTTGATTCCCCCCCCCCCCCCCCCCCAACCCCTGGGACATAGGTCCTCAATCAAACCATCCCAAGCCGTCCTGTCTGTTGCTGTCCCCTGCAAGTCCCTCCATGTCCTCCCACGTGTATCTGCTGTAGGACTTCCATTACCTTCCACCGCTTTAAGTACAGACATGAGGCCCAGAGAGCCAGGCAGGCTGAGTATTTGCACCATGTACACGGTAAGCGTTCCCGGGGGGGGGGGGGGCGTAAGTCTTGCAGCACTTTTGCCGCCAGGCATCAATTGAATGTTTTAAATTAGAACCGATTTGCCACGCTTGGTTAAAGACCCGGATACTATCGGGCAATTACAGCGTGCAGAGAATCATAGCGTTAGAGTTACGGGGTGTGGATAGACTCGCGTCATGTGACTCGGCGGCGCCTGGTTCCTTGCCAATAGATATTGATTGACAAGTTATGACGTAGCAAGCAAGAAACGAAAGTATCAATAACACGGAAGGCAAGATGACACGACACATGGAGATTTGAACCGTTTCCCTTCAAATTGTACATTTGTCTTGCTACAGATTTGAGACATTGGGTTCTCATTCACATCTTGACTGTAGCCTTTCCTGTTGTCACCGCAAAATACCCATGTATCTTGTTTTACGGTTCCTATCTCTTTATGATGACGATTATTATTATTTGAACAATGAAGACATAAAAAATAGATTGCACAATATATTGTCAGGCATATTTCGCAGCATCTCGTCAGGTACATACTGCAAAATTCACACAACAAAAACTAATGAAATAACATGAATCCGCCAAGTTGCAATACACATATTCGCACCGCAATTTGAATTTTCTACCATGGTAATTTTCCACTGACTATCGTGTCTTTTTATGTTCACAAAGTTGGCTGTTTTGTATGAATAACAATATCCTCCACCTTCTTTAACATCCGTCTATTTTGTGCGTTTGAACAACACACGAAACGCATTGTCTCTGTCAATTACACAAACAGTTTCCAAAATATGGCGCCCTATTATCATGTAAGGAAATTCCGGTGTGTAGGTTTTACTGGGTTACCAGTGTCTTCTTTGTTTATTATTCTGTCTGTCCAACTGGGTATGTTTCTATCACTCTGTTATCCAACTGTCTGTGTCTTTTCGCCACTGTGGGTAGACTGACACTCACATTTATTATTATTCTGATTATGTTAATGATTATGATTATTATGATTATGTTTATTATTATTATTATTATTATTATTATTATTATTATTATTATTATTATTATTATTATTATTATTATTACTGCTTCTGCTGTTGCTGATTTTTCTGCTGTTGACAGAATCAACCACGTTTCGTATATTAATTTGAAAGGGATTGTTGTCCTTATGAGGCCATGGCTGGTGTCACGAGCTCGCCATGAGTTAACCAGATAATAATACCGACGTTTGCTTGGCGTATATTTTCTAGGCCACAACAGACGTACTAACAGAGTAAACACAGCTGCACGGGATACATCAGGTCAGCCCATATACACATTTGGTGGTGAGTGAGGAGGAAGTGAGTGCGCTGAATCATATATCACCTTGACAAGTCATAAACATATCAGAGGGAAAACGGAAGTACTTAGCACGGAAGTAACAGTACATATGTCAATTCTGGGTTTCCGGAACATCGAGAAGATTGACGGGGTTATTGGCAACTGTTGTTGGGGGTATACAGGAACTCGCTGGCTTGTTTTGGGAATCTAAACCAGTGATGACAGATCTAACATGGAGGGAGCCAGAGGGGGGATGGATCCCTGACAGGGGATGATCTGCCAATGTGCCACCTGTGTGGGGGCATAAAGGATAACGTCACGTGGCCAACTTTGGTAGTTTGCCATATAAACCCGAGTTGGGACCAACTAGGGGGACTTGAAAATGCTCTAGTCGGAGTGCAAAGGCACTGCAGTGCTTAGTGGAAATAATATCTACCGTGTGTTAATTAGTGACTTAATTTTACACGTGCCTATAATGGCAGATGTAGATATGATTGATAGGACTGCAGTAGTGCCATTTAAGGTATAACCTATTATAATATATTCGTTCTAATTAATATAGACTGTGGCCTTGTTAAACTATAGGGTGATGATTAGCACTGTTAGTGGAAAACTAACTAGAGTAGGGAAGTGATACTTGGCTCTGTTAGTTGAGAATAGATTAGTGAAGTGTTGATAAGCTTTACTAGTTGAGAATTGAGTAATGAGGGATAATTGGGATTTTCCCGTAGGTGTCCCGGGTGGTCGGAGTTCCGCATTCTGTTTGCTGATATTTTGTCTTGGCCTGATGATAACCTATGTGGTCAGTTCATATGTCCCTGATGGGTTCATTATATTTTCTGAGTGAGGCCGATGGCCCACGATCATCTAATAGAGATCAGTGACGGGGAGGCTATCACCAGTTGTATGATTTATTTTACAGGTTCCTCGGGTTGGAATGAAGAACCCGGACCCAATGTAACATCCGATCCCGGATAAATTATGATGTGGAGAGATGGGCCAGCAACTTTCGCAATGGAAGAAGTTAAGACACATTGCTCGGTGGAGTCTAATGGTATATGTATCCTACATGAGTGAATACCAATCGTTAACACACCTGAAGTGATGGAGGTTCAGCCCATGTGGAACTAGATCAGTAGGGACTGATGTTCACAGTAGATGAAACCAAACATTGAAGTGTAGTTGTTCCACGTATCAAGGAAATCAGAACTTTCAGACTATATCTAGTGAATAAAGCAAGCCATTTTATTCTAGATACATTAACTGTTTCATAGTGAGAACTAGTGAACATTTATCAAGAGACAAAAAGACTTGTTAGTAGGACAGTGTTCCATGTTTGTTTTCACTGCGCCGGAATTATGAAGCCGGAGTTTCTATAAACTATTAGGAACAGTCGCGTTAGGAAATACACTAGTATTTTCCACGGATTATATTTACATGAGATTCAGGTCTCATGGTCATCAGAGTTCCTGGAGGAGGACATGTCTGGAGAGAAGGATACGACTTCGGTGAGGTTTTTCGTACTGACTTGAATGATGTCGTGTGATCCTCGCCATGATGTGTACACTATGATCCTGAACTTTGAGGGCTGACACATACATTTATGTTATAATACACGACACACTTTTTCTTCGCATACACGTCTCATATACGTTACACTTTTCTTTTAATAAATTAGTCTTTATTAATTTTTAGAAGCAAGATTTGTTGAGTATGTTGCGTTGGGGAAGTATGAGAGGGGGCATAGTACGACAGTGAGAGAGTGATAGGAAAAGGTGTCCATAGGCTGATGGAGTGTGTTGGACGGAAGCTGGTGGATTCTCCAGAATATTGAGAGGGAAAAAAAATATTATAATGTGGGTGTCGACTATCCTCACTCCAGGGACGACACTTTAAAGGAGGACACGACAGCTGGGGAGTTTAGTGAATTTTGAGCCCCTTATATAGATTCTCACTATATAATGGGATTTGAAGGGGGGGGGGGGGGATAGGGGTGTGGCAGAGAAGAACACTCTGAAAATTATCCAGTAACCGTCTTAAGACGCCATAGATGTACTGCAGAGAGTGGATCCTGTATCTGTTGGGCATTGAACCCGCACCGCTGTGGTGACGAGCTAGCAACCTAGCCACCAGCAGAACGTGTGCAGGTGTAGTGCTATCCGGTGCCGTGGCTTAGGGAATAGTGAAGCTGCGTTTGACAACTTCCCGACATACAGAGTCCAGGGTTCGAAGCCCTGGCTGATTTGGAAGCTGACCGCTTTACGTTGATTTCAATGATGTAAGACGTCGATAGTTCATAATGAAATGGTAAACTACTGAACGTAAAATTGTGACACCGAGGACAGTCATCTATGGAGAAGCATGGTCTAGGAAGATGATATGCCCGGCCAGAATACTTGCTGATGTTGCACATAATATAAACCTGTCATAATGCATGAGCTTGTCTGTCGTCATCTACTGCCATAATGCATGCGCTTGTCTGTCGTCTACTGTCATAATGCATGACCTTGTCTGTCGTCATCTACTGCCATAATCCATGACCTTGTCTGTCGTCTACTGTCATAATACATGACCTTGTCTGTCGTCTACTGTCATAATACATGACCTTGTCTGTCGTCATCTCCTGCCATAGTCTGTTCAGCCAGCATGAGTGATTTAGAAGTGTCGTAAATTTTCCCAACAACGTTTGTCGGGTTTGAACCTTGCTAACACTTGCGTAGAGCCACCTGGCACAGTAGTTAGTTCACTAGTCTGCCAAGACAGGGTTTTGTGACACAGTGGTTAGTGCACTAGCCTGACAGGACAGGGGTTTGTGACAGTGTAGTTAGTGCACTAGTCTGCCAAGACAGGGGTTTGTGACACAGTGGTTAGTGCACTAGTCTGCCAGGACAGGGGTTTGTGACAGTGTAGTTAGTGCACAAGCCTACCAGGACAGGAGTCCAGGCTAATTATAGCCGGCAGAGGCGGTATCGTGTTTTCCCATCCATAACGTCTCGACATACCCTCATGTATCCGGGTAACAAAATTCTTAGTTTTCTTGGAATTGTCTGGGAAAGAAAGGGACGAGAACTGGAACTATTCAACTCACCTCATATATCGTGACCTAGGATATGTGAATGTCTAGCTGTTCACATCCCAGAGGCAATATTTTCCACGGGACTACCTTTACCTGTTAGTACGACAGAAAGGCACGAGGAAGGGAACTGACCAGCCCAACTCAAATGTCGTGGTCCAGAACTTGCGAAAGTCTGCCACATCACATCCCAGCGACAGTATTTGCTACCCTTACATGTTCCCATCCAATCCAATATTTGCCAAACAAGTAAAAATTCATCCTCGCTCAACAGACTTCTGTAGTGTCGGTATTAATCGAGGCCCACTTTTTTGTGTGAGATTTGATATTCTTTCCTTTCTGTGTTCTCTTTCGAGGACTGGTTATATTTTCTACTCTCTGCTCTTCGGGTTTGGTTGGGTCTTATGGGGCTCACGCTGACTGGGCATGTTCATGATTGCGTTGAATTGGTCCTGATGAGGACTGGTCCAGAGGAGTTCACTTCTTTCCCAGTTGCTCGTTGTTTACTCTAAAAGTTATTGTCTTAAATTCTCTTAGTTAGTTAGTTAGTTAGTCAGTCAGTCAGTCAGTCAGTCAGTCAGTTAGTTAGTTAGTTAGTTAGTTGGTTAGTTAGTCGAGGTCCCAACTTCACGGCAACGGATCGTTCCCATTATGTTCCGTTCCTGTGCCAGTTAATATCACACACAATGCTTTGACACTGTCCAATGTGAAAAGTGGAATAGACAGGCGTCTCGGCAATCCAACAGCCCGCACAGATACACTGTGCATAATGCCGCCGTCAGAATGCCAACACAAGATTAATCCACGAAAACCACAGTTCATCGTCGATGGACTCGGCAGTCACCAGAAAGACCTCGTTGACCAGGACTTTCTCACATGGCTCGGTTTTTTATCGCAGGGCGACCCACCGAAAGTGTCGCATAAAGCACGAACTCCGCAGCTTCAGCGCCGACTCCCAGGAGTCTCTTGAAAAATGCATTCGTGAACCGAAAAGGCAAATCAGTATATTCAGCAACAGCCGGTAGCCATTGTTCCGAACATGCAGGTCACTGTACAGGACAAATGTAAAAGCAAGCCCCGCGAATTTCACAGCTCACAATGTCGCCCACGCACTCACTCTGTAGCAGGGCGACGGAACCATGTACTACCAATCCAACACGAGGAAAATGCGATTGCAAACCGTAGCTGCAAGCATAAACACGCCACAGGCCTTAATGGTTCAACGCCTAACCACCATGTTGGCGACCGGAAGTCTTGAATTCTCTTAGTCCTCGCAAAGACTGGCGTTGAACCCATTTAGTCCTCATAGGCACTGGTATAGTCCTCACAAGGACTGGTTCATTGAGCCCAGTTGTTACATGTTGCCGCGACTGCCGCAGGTATCACGTGGCAGACGTAGTTCAGAGTAATATATACAAGGTATAGTTGGTCTCTGTGGCTTTGCTGTTAGCGACACGCGCACGGTTCTCCGACAACCACGTCGAGGGTTCGAAATCAGCCGACGGCGACTTGAAAGCTGATCACTTTGCGTTTAATTAGACGATGTGAGGCGTCAGCTGCTCAGAATGCATTGGCCAACTAATTAACGTTGCAAGCTGTCCGCATAGGCCAACTAATTAACGTTGCATGTTGTTCGCAAAAAGTTACGATCAACCATAGGTTGACTTTCTGGTCAATTTTACGTTCAGTAGCTTACCATTGCTTTCCGAACGAGAAGTCAACTTGTCAGTTCAACTTACCGGTGTGTGCAGTAAACCCACTACTCCGCCGTCAACACACTCACATGTAGGCGCGAACATGTTACACCTCTCGGCCACGCTGGCCGCAATGGCAAACTAAACTATCCTAGTAAATCATAAGCAGCCAATAAATGCTGGAGTGATTGCAACCGCCTGTAAAGGTCATAAACTTGCCAAGACATAAACAGCAGTAAAATGCTGGTGTTGGCAGCGATGCCCCGTAAATAGGCTATGCAAAAAACAAAACAAAAAAAAAACAAACAAAAACAAAGACTGCACGATTTATTGCCTGGCATATTTCGCACATACTGCAGAAATCACACAACTTAAGTGAATTAACTAGATAAATCCTTGAAACTGAAATATACACGTGTTCGCACAGTAATGTCGATTGTCTACCACGGTAATTATAAACTGACTAACATGTCTTTCTGCTTGCACAAGGACGGCTTACGAAGGTTGATTATTATAACTTCAGCAAACTTTAACAATCGACTATTTTGTGTGTTGAACAACACACGGAAGGCACTGTCTCTTTCAACCACGTGACCGCTCTCGAGCACATGTCTCGCGACCGATGAAGCAGGGCTGTTCCGGTGTGTCGGCCTGCCTAGGCTACCATCTTCTGTGTGTAGTATCTTGTCCACCCAATTCGGAATGTGTTCCGAAACCCTGCAATGTAACTATCGCTCAGTTCTAACTATGTGGATGGCCTCGCATCTGCATGTAAATTGGTAAATACAATTTGATTTGGCGTACAAAGCTACAGGTTCTTTTACTGCTGGGATGGGGATCGGTGTAGCCTGTTCTTTTGTATGGATGTGAAACTTGGACAATGAGCAGTCAAGCTGAAAAACATCTGATGGCTGCAGAAATGTTATTTCTGAGGAAAATGCAAAGAATACCATGGACAGACAGAAAAACCAATGACTAAGTACTACAGGAGACAAATGAACATCGTAAACTCATTAGAGAAATTAGACGTAGACAGTCAAAATTTTTTGGACATGTTATGAGAAGAAATGGATTGGAGAACTTGGTGACAACTGGCAAGATCGAAGGGAACAGACCAAGAGGAAGACCGAGAGGAAAATACCTGG
Source organism: Cepaea nemoralis (assembly GCA_014155875.1). Lineage (NCBI taxonomy): Eukaryota > Metazoa > Mollusca > Gastropoda > Stylommatophora > Helicidae > Cepaea > Cepaea nemoralis. The sequence goes on from JACEFZ010020148.1 coordinate 320,909, forward strand.
ATGGCTTGGCCACATGGCATGGACGAGACAGGAACACTGAGCTGATCCACGACACTGGTGATCGAGTGAAATGGCGAGTCATGACCGCCCACGCTTTCCGGCATGGCACATGATTGATTGATTGAGAATAGCTGATGGTATGCCTAGTTTTAGTTGTTTGTCTCTAATGCGTTTACTTATTATATTCACGGTCTCATCTAATGGAACGTTGGTGAATAAAGAGGCAATATCCATGGATGCCATGTGTTTGTTGGTTATGTCCATAGTGGAATTATTGGATGGGCAGTTTAAAATTACCGTCGTAGACAATCGACATTACTGTGCGAACATGTGTATATTTCAGTTTGAAGGATTTATCTAGTTAATTCACGTAAGTTGTGTGATTTCTGCAGTATGTACCTGACGAGATGCAGCGAAATATGCCAGGCAATAAATCGTGCAATCTATTGTTTGTGTCTTCGTTATTCAAATTCATCACAGGAAAACATTGTTTTGAAAAGAATAGACGCTTGACGCGGTGCGTCGTAAAGGAAGAGTGAATGTATTGATGTACAACACTAGCATTTCTTTATTTTGTTTTATCCGACCTCTTTCCAAGACAACAGAAAGCCGTCAAGTGATATTACCGGGGAAAAACAGAGGAGAAAAGTGAAAGGAACATTCGTCAAGCCACGAAGAAATAATGTGAAGTGAAATCATGCAGTAAACAGTTATGGACTGAAGGAGCTGCTATTTCTGGACGGTGATTTTTCTAAATCCTCTTGCGGTTTTGTGTGTGTGTTTCTTTTTCCCCGGGGAATTAATTAATTGAAAATTAGATTTTTAATGTGAATATTTGTGAAAAATTGACGCTTCTAGCTGTTATGGTTTGTTTATTTTCTTAGTGATTATGCTCATCATCATCATTACCATTTTCATCATCATGATTATAATCATCATTGTTGTAACTGTGTAACTATTATTATATGTTATGCTTTGTTTATTATCTTAGTAATTATTCTAATCATTATCATCACCACCATCATCATTGTCATACTCTTGATGAATATCATCGTTGTTTTCATTGTACAACTATCGCATAGTTAATAGGCAAGAGGTTCTATTTCATTGCACTTGGTTTTCCCCACATATCCCCCATCTCTCTCTGCAGAGCAATTTTAACGACTGCCGGAATCATGGCACAGAGCACGAACTCTGTAGCTCTCACCACGATCCCAGGATCTCGGAAAAAGACACTCGAAAACAGAATGTTGGACGACGAACACGAATGTTTGCAAGATATCACTAAGCTGTTCAGTATGTGTGCCGTTTGTATACAAGATAATGCAAAAATGTCAGTTTGTAGGTCGTTTGTCTACAAGATATTACTAAACTGTCAATGTGTGGGTCGTTTCTCTACAATCAATAAGGTGCCGTCTCCGCAATGAAAGTTGGCTGCAATGGATCTCCAACACTGTCTGTCTCTTGCCTTGTACATTCTGTCAGGCTGATGTTCGTCCATCTCTTGATGTTATCCTCCCACTTATATCGTTGTCTACCTCTTGCTCGCTTGCCCTCAACCTTGCCTTCCAGTATGGTTTTTATAAGAGTATCATGTCTTTTAACGTGGCCAAAATATTTCACTTGTCTCCTCTTTATTTCTTTCATCAACTCTCTCTTCATTCCCAGTCTTTTTAGGACCTCTACATTTGATTGTTTTTGTTTCCATGAAATGCGACATATTCGTCTGTATATGTGCATTATGTGTATTATCAATGACTGTATCAATCATGTCATAATAATATTGCATTCATAATGCACATTGGGAGCAAGTCGCCACTGAACGTGTTGCAGCAAACATCAGAAATAGAATAAAGACAAAGGAGAAAATTATTGCAGATAAGTCGCACACCGAGCGTGTGAGACGTAAGATGGTGCATGATGGTGGAAATGACCACGTGTTCACATGCACCCACTGTGAACGAACATTTACAGCTCGAATTGTCCTGATCAGTCACATTCGCTACCGCCATAGGTAAAAGTTATTATGCCTTTTTAAAGCACAAACTATCGTCTGTCAAGACGGCAAGGTGTCAATGTTACGTCTGTATATTCACATCTGCAGGGCTTCTATGCGACTTTCTAGTTGCTTGTTCAATCAATGTCCAGGCTTCCGTGCCATACAGTAGCGTAGAATATACGTTTCTCTGCAAGATATTACTAAACTTTTAATGCGTGGGCCGTTTCTCTACAAAATATTATTAAGATGCCAGTTTGTGTGTCGTTTGGCAACGTTCCAGGAGGACGTTCACCTCCGGCGGTTTTTTGGTCAAGTCTTATTTTCACAGCTCTTGCAGTCCTACTTGCTGTGCAATTTTTATACCCTTGTGTGGACATTTACGCCATGAATCTCGATCTTTGGCAGCAGCCTCCCATGTGTCGTGATGAATTCTAAAAGCTTTGAGCGTTATCTTCAGTGTCTTTAAAGCGTTTCCTATGGCCGCTTTGGGAGCGTTTACCACAGACCAGCTCACCGTAAAAGATTCGTTTAGGGAGCTTGCGATCTAGCGAGATCTAGCGTGATCTAGATAAGGTGACCAACCCAGCGAATCGAATTATTTATTATAGAATAGTGATACTAGTACATGAGACACAAGACTGACAGCGGTTAGACACTAGCACACGAGACACATGACTGACAGCGGCTAGACACTAACACACGAGCCACATGACTGACAGCGGTTAGACACTAGCACACGAGACACATGACTGACAGCGGCTAGACACTAGCACACGAGACACATGCACACGAGACATATGCACACGAGACACATGCACACGAGACACAAGACTGACAGCGGCTACACACTAGCACACGAGACATATGACTGACAGCGGTTAGACACTAGCACACGAGACACATGACTGACAGCGGTTAGACACTAGCACACGAGACACATGACTGACAGCGGCTAGACACTAGCACACGAGACACATGACTGACAGCGGTTAGACACTAGCACACGAGACACATGCACACGAGACATATGCACACGAGACACATGCACACGAGACACAAGACTGACAGCGGCTACACACTAGCACACGAGACATATGACTGACAGCGGCTAGACACTAGCACACGAGACACATGACTGACAGTGGTTAGACACTAGCACACGAAACACATGCACACGAGACACACGCACACGAGACACATGCACACGAGACACAAGACTGACAGCGGCTAGACACTAGCACACGAGACACATGCACACGAGACACACGCACACGAGACACAAGACTGTCAGCGGCTAGACACTAGCACACGAGACACATGCACACGAGACACATGCACACGAGACACAAGACTGATAGCGGCTAGACATTAGCACACGAGACACAAGTGTGACAGCGGCTAGACACAAGCACACGAGACACTAGCACACGAGACACTAACACACGAGACACAAGTGTGACAGCGGCTAGACACTAGCACACGAGACACATGCACACGAGACACATGCACACGAGACACAAGACTGACAGCGGCTAGACACTAGCACACGAGACACATACACACGAGACACATGCACACGAGACACAAGACTGATAGCGGCTAGACATTAGCACACGAGACACATGCACACGAGACACAAGACTGACATCGGCTAGACACCTGCACACGAGACACAAGACTGACGGCTGCTAGACACTAGCACAAGAGACACAAGCACGCGAGACACAGGACTGACAGCGGCTAGACATTAGCACACGAGACACAAAACTAGCAGCTGCTAGTCATCAGAACACGAGACACAAGCACACGAGACACACGACTGACTGCGGCTAGACATTAGCACACGAGGCACAAGTGAGACAGCGGCTAGACACCTGCACACGAGACACTAGCACACGAGACACTAACACACGAGACACTAACACATGAGACACAAGTGTGACAGCGGCTAGACACCTGCACACGAGACACAAATGTGACAGCGGCTAGACACTAGCACAACAGACACAGTACTGACAGCTGCTAGACACAAGCACACGAGACACTAGAACACGAGACACTAGCACAACAGACACAATACTGACAGCGGCTAGACACAAGCACACGAGACACAAGACTGACATCGGCTAGACACCTGCACACGAGACACAAGACTGACATCGGCTAGACACCTGCACACGAGACACAAGACTGACGGCGACTAGACACTAGCACACGAGACACAAGACTGACAGCTGCTAGACACTAGAAAACGAGACACATGACTGACAGTGGTTAGACACTAGCACACGTGACACTAGCACACGAGACACTAGCACACGTGACAATAGCACACGAGACACAAGACTGACAGCGGCTAGACACTAGCACACGTGACACTAGCACACGAGACACTAGCACACGAGACACTAGCACACGAGACACTAGCACAGGAGACACTAGCACACGAGACACTAGCACACGAGACACTAGCACAGGAGACACTAGCACACGAGACACTAGCACACGAGACACTAGCACAGGAGACACACGCCTGGCAGCTGCTAGACATTTGCACACGAGACACAAGACTGACAGCTGAGAGACACTCCGACGGTTATGGGTTCGATTTCAGGCTACACCGTTCGGTTCACGAGTGCAGTGTTTCCTGAAACTCATGGGGGTCGTCGCTGGAGCTATGGATTTCTTGCTTTGTGCCACGCTGTCGGCAGGCCGCCCTGGGGAGCGAGACCGAAGCATATGGGATAAAACCTGGTGCAATGAAATCGACCCCCTTGCCCGTTAAGCCATTTTTAAAGTCTAGCTAGCACAGAGGCAGCTACTCACATCTGCAAGGTGTACAGCATCAGCTGTTGACCGTGGATCCAAGCCTTACGTGACTTTTCTATGAACAGATCTGCATATCGGATAGCTGGCCAATTTACTTGACAGTCAATAGGCTTTAAGTGATGGATCTCTTACATTGCTAGGCTATGAGAAAGCGGAGAGAGAGAGAGAGAGAGAGAGAGAGAGAGAGAGAGAGAGAGAGAGAGAGAGAGAGAGAGAGAGAGAGAGAGAGAGAGAGAGAGAGAGAGAGAGAGAGAGAGAGAACGAACAAACGAACGAACGAACAGACTTTATTTTCAAAGGGTAACAAATTGGGCACGCAGGCCCGTCTTACATTCGGCCCTTCCAATCACTCATCTTTCTTTCATCAACAGTGCATACGAAAAAAAAACATTGTCACATGAATTTTGTAAACATAAACAATGCATATTACTATGTTATGAAACACATCCACCACCCACCCACACATCCCCCATTCACTCCAACTCTCCCACCCATCCACCACATCCCTACACCTACACATCTCCCCACCCAGACACACCTCTCACCCACCACACATCCCATCCACCCACACCCCAAGCCCACATACATTCCCCAACCCACACATCCCCCACCCACACACATCCACCCACCTACACACCTCCCCCACCCACGCATATATCCTCTACCCGTCCCATTACCCACCAACAATCACTCACCCACATATCCTCCTCCACCCAAACACCTCCAACCACTCAGCCAAACACACATTCCTCGGCCACACATTCCCCACGCACACACACACACATCTCCCCGTCAACTCACATATTCCGCACCTACCCACACACAAATTCCGCACCCACCCACATAATCTCCCATCTCCCCCAGCCCACTCACAGATCCCGAGCCAACCCCAACAACCACCCCCCACCATCTCCTAACCTACACACACTCACAAACCCATATATCCTCTACTCACCCATCCCCCAACCAAACATCCCTTAACCACACACCCTTACTCATATACAATCACCCACTCACACATCCTCTACCCAACCACACATCCTCATCCCACCCATCCCCCAGCCACACATCCCTTAACCACACACCCCTACCCATACACACACACATCCCCACCCCCGCACATTCTCCCCACCCTCACACACATCCCCACCCACCAACACATCCCCCATTCACAAACACACACCTCCCATCCACGCACACACAACCCACACACACATCCCCAACCCATACACTCATCCCCTCACACATCCGTAGACACACGTACTTATCCCTCAACCACTAACACCCACACATCCCTCACCCACTCATCAAAACATACATCTCCTATCTACCCACCCACACTCACACACCCCAAACACCCATCTAAACACACATCCTCCACCCTCACACACATCCTTCACCCACCAGCACACCCAACCACACCCCCACCCACCCACACATCTTTTATCCATACCAATCGCCCCTCCCACACAACACCACACCCACACACATCCCAAAGACACATCCCTCACGCACACACACATCTCCTACCCATCCACACATCCCCCAACTACAATCACCCTCACTACCCACACATACATTCTCCATCCAGCCACACACACCCCAACCCAGCCAGACATATCCCCTCCACACACACACACATCCCCAAATCCATCACCCACACCCATCATGCACCCCTCCCCCAACCCACACACATCCCCCACACACATTCACCCACACATTTCCCACCCACACACACGCTCCCCACCCCTCCACCCAAGCATCCCACACCCTTACACATCACACACCCATACACACATCCCCAAACCCACAACCACCCCCACCTACACACATCTCCCCACCGACACATATATCCCCCACCCATCCCATAATCCACCATCAATCATAACCCACCACCAACATATCCTCCTCCACCCACCCACCCACAACCACCTAACCAAACACACATCCCCACCCACACAAACACACATCTCCCCGCCAACCCATACATCCCGCACGTACCCACACACAAATCCCCCACCCACACAATCCCACCCCGCCCACCCACACATCCTGAGCCCACCCACACACATCACGAATCCACCCACACATCCCACCCCACCCACCTACACATCCTGAGCCCGCCCACTCACATCACGAATCTACCCATACACACATCCCCCATCCCCAACCTACTATTATGATAAAACTCCCACACTTTACACACACATACAGTGACGATTGTCGTGAGCATTGTCGCAAATTGTAAAGAAAATAGAGAAAAATTGTGCAAATACATTTTGTAACTTAAAAATTAGTGATGCAATTCAACTCTCTCTCTCTCTCTCTCTCTCTCTCTCTCTCTCTCTCTCTCTCTCTCTCTCTCTCTCTCTCTCTCACTCTCTCTCTCTCTCTATGTATAATATAACATTACTGTTCAGTGAGAGAGAGAGAGAGAGAGAGAGAGAGAGAGAGAGAGAGAGAGAGAGAGAGAGAGAGAGAGAGAGAGAGAGACGGTACAATTATTTCCTTGCTATAAAGGAAGATTTGGAAAGGCCGACAGAACGACATGGCGTTATATAGCTTGGCACTCTGACAGACAGAACTAGCTCATCGTAAACTGCCAGACTAAGTTAAATAGGTCACCGCTTCCAGATGTGTCCAGTGCAAGAACTCCATTTCCGGTCTGATTCCCCGATCGGTAATCACGACAAACGGGAAGAGAATGTCGCGTCAGCGTGTGGTTACCACCCTTTTGTCAGTGCCGAAGTAGATGGATATGTTGCGGTTATCCCCCTGTTTCATCCAGTTCTGTATCTTCTTACCCTTCCAGGGGTCTACTCAATGTAGGTTTGCTAGAATGTAGTTTTGCGGGACGCAGGGGTGTTTCCAAGGCACCAGGGCCGGGTTATATACTGGCCAAGACCTATTGACGCGTCCTCGTCGAGCGTCCTGGGCAACAGGTCCTTTCGGGGTCCTGGCTGAGGTCAATAGGATCGCCGATTCCTCCGAAGTCGGAGAGTGTCTGCCTGTATGGCGAGGAACCACCAGTCTGCACACCAATAAGCCAGACATGGGACAACGGATACTCACGCAAAACTCAGGTCCTGTATGACATCACACTGATGTTGGACAACAGGATGCCTTCATCCGACATACAGGACTTCGCGTTGGAGCTCAAGCCAACGAACACAAGCAAGCAAGCATGTAGTTTTGCATGAACGCAAAAGTTGGAAAAAATAAATATAAGCAGATAGTAGGGCAATATGGTATGGGAACAAGAAACGACAGAGGAGACTGGCTGATACAGTTCTGTAAAGAATACAATCTTATTGTTTGTAACACATTTTCCCAACACAACCTTAGGAAACTACACGTGGAAAAGCCCTGGAGATAGAACAAGAAACCAAATTGACTCATGATTAGAAATAGGTTTAAAAACAATGTTAAAAATGCCACAACATACCCTGGTGCTGATATCAACTCTGATCATAATCCTGTAGCTTAAACTTACAAATAAAACTTAAAAACCCAGGAATAAGGACATCGAAGACACCTCAAGTAGATATATCGGCATTGAAACAACCAGAAATAAGACAACTATACCTGGTTGAAGTAAAAATAGATATGATGGGCTAATCATTGAAAGTATGGAACAATATAGACGTGAAAATCCTGAGGATAAAATTAATACAAAATGGGAAAGTGTAAAACCAGTTTACAGATTGCAAATACCACCTTGGTGTGGCCCCCGCCGCACACAAGCCATATTCGTGGAGCCATACATGAGCTAGGTACAGAGATGGGAACCAAATAGTATCCTGGTCTATCCCTTGGGATATGGCTGCCACTCAGCGTGAGGTACTATCCCTCTCTCTTTACCCTACACCATGTAGAACATGTTAAAAAAAACAAAAACGAGAATCTCATGGGGAGATATAGATTCACCCATTTATAGGCTTTAATTGGCACGCATACCGTTGTTAAGATTATTGCCCTCTTTGAACACTAATCCGCTTCACATTAATTGTATCTGACTGGTCACGGCATTATTAATCCGAGCCTGGCGATGGACTTCTCTTCTGGAGTTGATAGGAGAAATTGTAGAATAGAATGGAACACAGACTGTGGAAAATAAGACTTGTGAATTGATATTCAGAGGACACAAAAGACAACTGAAAAATGTGTAGGATACAAGTCTCAAATAATTGCACGTAAATTCAGACCTCAAAGTAAATATTGCGGAACTGATATTACATCATCATCATCATCATCATCATCATCATCATCATCATCATCATTATCATCATCATCATCATCATCATCATCATCATCATCATCATCATCGTCATCATCATCACCAAGTATCTTGTCGACTGACATGGGTGATTTTGTGGTTCCTCACATTGCAATCTTCAACAACCTGCATCAGTTCACGCGCTGACATCCCCCCTTGCCATGACACAAGACTGTCTAGAAAGACATCTCGTTGATGTCTGATTAGTGAGGATCGTCATTATCGCTCTCCGGCCAGATCCATAAGTGCTCCAATCTCTCCCTAAACATCCCCGCCAGCGTAAATTGACTGCTCGCACCAGTTCTGTGTGGGATAATCAAATGTCTTGTGCTCTTGACAAAACATTCGTGTCTGGCGGCTCTCCGCTTCACTCCCAACTCCCTCACTCTGGACAAGGGTGAAGATTCCCAACTTTCGTTCAATTCATTTGTTTGTTCAGCATCTCTTATAGCGCTGATGATGTCTGGCCTGTTTATTGCTCTTCCAGCCTCGATTCACCGTCATGCCCATCAAACGATCGCTCGCTGGTTGTCTGTCACGCCTGAGTGCCCTGGTAGATAGATGACAGTTTGACAGTTGTGATGTGCCCAGTGTGTCGAGCCACTCGAGTCGTATCAGACCATTCTGTACCTTCTTGAGCTGTCTTCCTCATTCTCTTTTTCCACAAGATGTTGCTTCACTCAGGACAACACCATTGATGATCAGTCGTCTTCAGATTTCTCGTCATGCCTGCTTCAGAGGGATTCTGTGATGTATTTCAAGAGTACTAGTCTCAACATCCACCCCGCCCAGTGTCCCAGCAGTGGGCTGGTTGTGAGGATTCTTGAATGTCCCATTGTTGTATGTCCTGTGTCGCTCTTAATTCAGTTTGTGTATGTCTGCAGACATGTAGGTGAGCTGTATACATGTTTTTCTGTGTCTACCACTGATGGTACCACTGTCTACCACTGTGTCTATCGCTGGTGCCTGGCTGGGGCAGGACAGTCGTGAATAATAACAGGAAAGACCACAGTATCCAGTGTTGCTGAATTCATTCACCATGAAAGCTTTTTGCAACACCACCAGCTACTAGCATAGACGCTACACCAAGGAAGATCTGACGCGAGAGCAAGAGGACACCAGAGAAGAAAATGGATTGAGGACATCAACAACATTGTATAATCTCTTAGAATGATACTATCCATTACCACCCATCGGGCGCTGGAACGTCAACTATTCCTCTCCACAATGCTTGACGGCAAAAGTAGAAATAGATAATGATGATGACAGATTGTGTATGGTGGTCCTCGAATGAACAAAACCACCCAGAATGATAACAATGTTCATGAACGTTGACTGCAGTGTTTACTGCGTACTTTACTCGACATCCCGCAGTCTTCTCGTGTAACACAATGATCACAACTGATGCCAACGTCTGGCGCTCTCCACGACCGACTGCCAGTCAGTGTTGCCGTTATTATATTTCTACAGTTAATTATCTACAACAGACTCATGTTGTCGGTTCGTCTGTCTGTCTGTGCTCGTCTCCTACCAGAATACTCGCCAGTCTGGATATCTTTGTTTGTCTGTCAGTATATATTTTCTCTCTCTCTCTCTCTCTCTCTCTCTCTCTCTCTCTCTCTCTCTCTCTCTCTCTCTCTCTCTCTCTCTCTCTGTCTGTCTCTTTCTCTCTCTCTCTGTCTCTCTCCACGAAACTCCTTCTTTCTCTGTCTTCTTGTCTGCCTATCTGACTTATCAGCTATGTGTCTACGGTTTAGTTTATGCTTGTAATGTTATATGATTGTGAATATCTGCTTTGTATCCATCCGTATGTTTACTTATGTATCTCTTTGTCTGCCGGTCTGACTGTCTATGTGTCTGTTTCTGTGCCAGTCGTTTGGTTGGGGATCCATGGCCAAGTGGTTACCTGACCTCTCTTATACTCCGAAGGTTGTGGGTTCGATTCCGACCTTCGTCGTTCGGTTAACGTCTGCAGTTTTCTAGGAGACTGCTGGGGGTCGTCACTGGAGCTACGGAGTTCCGTCTTCGTGTGAGGCTTTCGGCAGACCACCCTGCGGAAAGAGATCCAACCATATGGGTGCATTGATTCCTAGAGTCTTTTTATTCGTTTTGTTGCTCTGCTTGTCCGTCGTGCATGACTTGTTATGAGTCTGCCTGACTGCTCCTCTCTATGCCGGTCTACCCAGTCACATCATCAGCAGTATCATTTTCTTCCTCTTCTGTTGTATCTTCTTGTCACACCGACTTCTTCGTCTTCTTGTTCTTCGTCGTCCTTGACATCTTCTTCAGGTGGCTTGCCTGTGACAGGCATCGGTGAAGACGACTCTCCCATAGTCTCTGTTACTTGATGTTTGGATCAATTTGATGTTCATAAATATAACATCTTGTACTGATGGTGATTGTGAAATTCAATTCAACTTTTCAATTCAACTAAATTTTTAAAGGGTTACAAATTGGACACGCAGGCTCGTCTTACATTCGGCCCTTCCAAACACTCATCTTTCATTCATCAATAGTTCATGGTACATTCACATAGGAAATTACATTGTCAAACGAATGTTGTAAACATAAACAATGCATATTACAATGTTATGAGACACATCCCTCACCCACCCACACATCCCATCTCCCACCCACATACACCCCCACCAATCCACACACATAACTATCCACCCAAACACAACCCCCACCCACTCACACATACCTCACCCACCCACACCTCACCCACCCACACATAACACCCACCCATACACACAAACACCCTCCATCGACCCACACACATACCCCTGCCACATACATCCCCCACCCACACACATCTTGAACGATCTTGTAAGTCCTGCAGCCCTCCGTACATTAGCGTGTGTTGTATTATCTGTCCACGATACTCCCAACATTCTCCTCCAAAACCACATCTCCACCTGCTACAGTGTCTCCACCACTCCATCACTCACTGTCCAGTATCGACCAACATACAGAAGCAACAGCCGCACACGACTAAGTCAGTGAGTTGTTGTACTAGTGCTGTTTCTATAGGAAAAGCCGCACACGACTAAGTCAGTGAGTTGTTGTACTAGTGCTGTTTCTATAGGAACAGCCGCACACGACTAAGTCAGTGAGTTGTTGTACTAGTGCTGTTTCTATAGGAAAAGCCGCACACGACTAAGTCAGTGAGTTGCTGTACTAGTGCTGTTTCTATAGGAACAGCCGCACACGACTAAGTCAGTGAGTTGCTGTACTAGTGCTGTTTCTATTTTTTTCCCGATCATGCTTATTACAATCAAAGAATATATGGTTATGGCGACTGTTTTCTTTGTCTCTGCGTCACACCTTCCGTGAGATGTGGCGGTGTAGCCTAGATATTGAAAACCAGTGAGTGAAGCGATATTTGTACTTCTCCTATGTATAAATCCAGTTGACAGTTGTGCTTTCTCGGTACTAGCATACATTCAGCTTTTGTTCATTTCTCAACCAAGGACATGTTTAACTCTGAGACACTACACGCACAGCAGACAAACTTCCTTCACTGCCGGGTCGAGAGTAGATGAAGGGTTAAGTCATCAATGCTATTTCGTCAAGATCACAACCAGGTTATAAAATTAGAATTTCCAAGAAGGAAACATTGAAACAGTTGACACTGCCCTGGTAAATGTTGACACTGCCCTAGCAAATGTTGTCGCCGCCCTGCAAATGTTGTCACCGGCCTGCAAATGTTGACACTGTCCTGCAAATATTGACACTGTCCTGCAAATATTGAACTGCCCTGGCAAATGTTGACACTGTGCTGGCAAATGTTGACACTTTGCTGGCAAATGTCGACTCTGCCCTGGCAAATGTTGACACTGAACTGGCAAATGTTGACACTGTGCTGGTAAATGTTGACACTGTGCTGGCAAATGTTGACACTGTGCTGGCCAATGTTGACATTGTGCTGGCAAATGTTGACACTGTGCTGGCAAATGTCGACACTGCCCTGGCAAATGTTGACACTGTGCTGGCAAATGTTGACACTGTGCTGGCAAATGTTGACATTGCCCTGGCAAATGTTGACACTGCCCTGGCAAATGTTGACACTGCCCTGGCAAATGTTGACACTGCTCTGCAAATGTTGACACTGCCTGGAATGTCTGGCGTCTGTTTTCTGTAATTTACTGTAGGAGCGTGCCCGCTCCGTGGCGAAGGTTGTACGGACACAGTTCATAATCCCGTATACGAAACACATTTGTGGACGATTTGGCAGCAGACCGCCCTGCGTTGGTGTTTTTATTAAACGGTATGGGTTCCGGTCGTTCAGAAAGCACTGGCAAACTACTGAACGAAAACTTGCAAAGAGATCACGAACAGGAAACAAAAAACTGCAGGGATTGATTGCAACGACCTGTAAAGGATGTGCAACTAACTTTAATTGTAGGAACGCGGATAGCGGCCAACACGTTTGCCTGCCTGCCCGATTTGCATATGTTCGAATGGATGCACAGGCGGAAATATCTATACGACAGGTGTGTGATCTGGAGACCATCAATCGTGATAAAGAGTGGGTTGAAGTACCGGCAGACAGGACACCTGGCATGGTGTAATATAACACTGGGTTGTGAGTGCCAAGAATGGGCAGCGGGCCGCACTGAGTTTGAAGTGCAACAATTGATCCAGAGCAACACACATCAAGGTGACAGTCATCTACACCGATGGGTAAGTAATGAGAAACAGATGTAGTGGTTGGGGTTTTACTGCAAAGGCTAATGGACGAGCCTTGAAAATAGATTCTGGCATATGCGACTACGACCCCCAGCATGAGAATGGAGAGGAAGCTGTAACAGCGGCATTCCGTTAGTTATTAGGGACTACTGCAACGCACATTGTATTCATTACGGATTCACAGAGTATGTTTAGTAAGGTGGAGAAAGGAATGTTTCGTGTGGAATGGCTCTCGTCGCTTCAGAAGTCATAGATTGTGAGAATTGTATGGATATTTTGCCCTCGCCATGCGGGGGTGCGGGGGGAATGAACAGACTGATAGGCTGGCAGGAAATGCACCTCTTGGTGGTAGATTGTCTATGGACTAGGGGGAGGTGGTCATGCGTTTGTGGGACCATGTGAAGAAGGTGGGGGAACAGACTGAGAACCCGTATTTGGAAAGAATGAGATTGCGGGGGATCGGTAGGGTTTCTGGAAGAATCTCATAAACTGAGAGGGAAGACCAGGAGAACTTTAAATCAAATAGCGGTGGGAACGATTAGCAGTATGACTCTTCGCTGGCTGTTGAACGAGGGGACGGAGCACATAAGGGAATGTCCTGAGTGCAGTGATGTCGGTTCTTAACTCAACTCAAATCAATTCAATATGTTCGAGTGTTCACCAACTCGTGAGTTTATACCTTAATTAAATTGATGAGTGCTGACAAGTTGACCCTGGCTGAATGTACCAGCAAATATACTGAGAAATAAAAGGGGCCGGCGCGATACTAACCACATCACCATCGACTACCAGCTGACATGTAAACATGTGGGCACCATGTACCCAAATTGTCACACAGCCGGGTATAGAGTTTTTTACAAGTGTATTTAGCCGTAGAAGCGGCTGCGCCCATTACTATGCGTGTTGTTGCATTACAGTGCGTTTTGGTGCTTTACTGTACGTTTTCGTGCTTTACTGTGCGTTGTGATGCTTTACTGTGCGTTTGGTGCTTTACTGTGCGCTGGGGTGCTTTACTGTGCGTTTTGGTGCTTTACTGTGCGCTGGGGTTTACTGTGCGTTGGGGTGCTTTACTGTGCGTTTTGGTGCCTTTATATGCGCTTTGGTGCTTGACTGTGCGATTTGGTGCTTTACTGTGCGTTTGGTGCTTTACTGTGCGTGTTCGTGCATTACAGTGCATGCTGTATCTGTATAAACCCTAAGCCTTGGTCGGCAACTGATCTAGGATCGAAGCTCCGACTGGCGGACAGTTAGAGCATTGCTTTGCTAATCCTGCAGCTTCTGCAGCTTGTCTTGTTCCAGATGTATTGGTGTAACATTTCTTTTGCGTAAAATAGACAGACCGAGAGAGTGGAATCATGATGATGCATGGACAACACGTGGTATCAACAATTCAGCCCAGGTTTTCGTTCTGTGGAGAGGTATAACTCCATCCCTGGCCTTACCGCCTTGGGTTGAAGATATTATGTCCTTTACATAACACACTGTAACAAATAATCGTCTGCCAAGATGGAAGGTGCCATTTAGTGTCTGCACGCACACGACTGTTCATATTCAGACGTGACACCTTCTAACATTACATTTTGACGAAATGATTGAGAAAATGTAAAAAAGTCTAGAAACGAGCTTCAGTGAAAAACCGGCCCAAAGAGAATATAACACTGCGATATAAACCCTTTGCTAAAAACGAAATAATCTGCTGCATACAAAAAGATTAATGTTCATCATTTATTTTTTAAATCCCCTTTTCAACATTCTTTTTTGAAACTTGTTGTTTTCCATCCGTTATTTGCACAGTCGAGCTCCCAGAACCCCGGAGTAAACAATAATTGATGGCTACTTGTGTTTGCAGTTTGTCTTTGAGGGGTTTATACAAGAAAAAATACAGCAGCAACACAGAGCACAGTCCAGTAACCGGAATAATATGAATTATTGAGATCGCCTGCTTGGTGGCTGGATGTTGATAAGAAAGAACGCCTACGTAGCTAGTCATGTGGAGAGAATGAAAGATGGGGTGGGTGCTCGACAGAGAGGGACATGTGAAATACTCAGAAATATTTCTGGCTTAGCCTAATGTGGGCCGAGATATGAGGTAGTGAATGTAGGCAGAGAGAAGGTTGAGAGCCGCTGAGAGAGGTTTGAGTCGCTACACAGTGCGGGATTTGCTGAAGAGGGGATCCGAACACTTATGGACTGAATGTTTCGATGTGCAATGAGGATGATTTGTCGACTAACTAACTTACTAAGAGTAAAGGTTGAGATAGATAGAGAACGTAGACATAAAGGAATGATACAGCCAACGTAGACAGAGTGAAGGTTAAGAGAGAGAGAGAGAGAGAGAGAGAGAGAGAGAGAGAGAGAGGGAGAGAGAGAGAGAGAGAGAGAGAGAGAGAGAGAGAGAGAGAGAGAGAGAGAGGAATGCGGCAGCTAACGTAGACAGAGAGAAGGCTGAGAAGAACGAACGAACGAAAATCTTTATTTTCAAAGGGTTAAGAATTAGGCACGCAGGCCCGTCTAACATTCTGCCCTTCTTCTCTATTTCCTCTCATACATTCTTTCATTCAACATCTCTTATGAAGCAATTCTTTGACAACACAAGAACAATAAGCAATAAAACGCATGAAAAATAATCAATAACACATGACTCGTTGAAGCAATGTTTAACATGGGCATCATACATACCCAAGGTGGGTGTAACGTGCCATACAAATGGGAATGTTTTTTTTTTTTGGCTAGTTGTCCTTCGAGATTCTTCTTTCGGTCGCTTTAAATATGTCTATATCTGCAATGCTGTCTCTTGTATGAATTTAACTGTCTTTTTTAGTTCACACAGTGGTCCATAGAGTTTATCTTCCACTGTCGTCTCTCTAGGCCAGAAGGTTTGCCTAGATATGTTATATTTTGTCGTTCCAGATAATTTACCATTATTATTGTCTTTGCTGCTGATTTTTTTTTTTTAAAAGGGGGCATGTAGTCTGTCCTGAGGTAGTGTTCTCGATATATTAAGCCCAGTGTTATAGTCTCCCGCTGTTTATGCTTCACCTTGACACCGCAAGGTACAAAAGGAACAATATGAGATGAGATGAGATGCGTAATGAAAAGAACAGACCTGCACAAAGTTAGACAGAGATCGGGAGGGATTCTGGAAGCGTCTCAAACTTGAGAGACAAGACCAGGAGAACTTTCATTCATATGGCAGCTTGAACCATTAGCAGTATGACTCTTCGCTGGCTGTTGAACGAGAGGGTGGAGCGCGTGTGGGAATGTCCTGAGTGCATGGTGTCGGATCTTAACTCAACTCAACTCTCAATGTATGTCCTATCCAGCATCAGCGTAGTTTCTCCACATCTTGATCCACCAATTTTTGTCTAGTTCTCTCCAGGAGTTCCACATCATTGCACAGAATGCGTGGACATAAGGATTGGTGGTTGCCTTTATTTGTAATTATTTGAAGCTTTCTTCGTGTTTCTGATCTATTTAGTTGTGCTGGTTTAAGACTGGAACTGAATGTTCTCAGTTTGGTGCTCAGTTTCATCTCCTTTGACTACCACACACTACCAGTTGTGCGGCGAATAAAATTCTCATACCGCATTAGAAACACATCTGCCGGCGATTTGGAAGCTGACCGCTTTGCGTTGGTTTCCATACAAAAGTATGAGTTCCGGTCGTTCAGAAAGTTATGGCAAACTTCTGAACGTAAACTTACAAAGAAATCACAAATAGCGAAAAAAAAAACAAAAACCCCACACATTCCCTATTGAAATAAAAGCTCTTCATGCCGTTGTATTCTTATTTTGATATCTGTATCTTTGTCCCCATTGCTACATAAGTAGGGGCATGATTCTGTCTCTTGAAGTGAGGTTCCCCAAGGTAGACGGGGTTATCATTCGCTTGATTTATTCTCATGATCTATGTCTTTTCCTGGTGCATGTTGAAACCTAATTGTTGTGAGCACACATCTAATGTTGCTAGTTCATCTTTCATCTGACTCCGTGTGTAAGATAGGAGGGCAATGTCGGCAGCCAAGTCTAGATCAACAAGCTGCTTTGTTCAGTGTCCATTGGATGCCAAGTCTGCCAGTGCTTGTTCTCGTCGTCATAATCCAGTCTGTGTTCACAGGTGACAACAAGCATCCCTACCCCACTCTGTTATTATTGTAAATGAGTTTTCCCCCATGTAGAACATTGACCTCTTCTCTCTATAAGCTGTCTTTATTAAATCAGTGAACTTTTGTGACATCCTCTAATGCCCCACCAGTCTCCAAAGAGATTCCATATCAATGGTATCAACGATCTGTTCATGATTCACAAGTCAAATATAAAGTGGCCAATTAAATTCGATGATGTGCTCTCTTATGATGGCCAGTGCGACTATCTGGTCAGTGCAGGGTCTGTTCGGTCGAACGCCTGCCTGTCCATGCATCCCTTCACCATATGTTTAGAATGTCACCCCCCCCCCCCCATTTTTCGTATTTGCTCCCTATAAACTCCCCATCCCTATACAGTATACGTAAAAATGGAAGATAAATTTAATAACACATACTATAACAAGTCTAGACATCTACATAAAACGTGATTTACAGGTCTTCTTACGCTATAAAATGATTTCAGAAGGGCGAGAAGTACAGGACCGTAAAGTATGGAGGGGAAAACAGTATCAAGTAATCAGTGTTTGTATTAATGCGATCCTGAAATAATCTTAATTCATCCCTGGAAACCCTAAAATTGCCCTCTGGGGTGGAATTTCCCACCGGTTGAGAACCACTGTCTTAGATGGTCTATCAGGAGTTCCTCCACGTATTCAGTTCATTTTTTTTCAATTGATGTTTAATATTAGTGAGAACTTTTCCATATCTTTGTGTGTGTGTGTATGTGTGTGTGTGTGCGTGCGTGCGTGCGTGCGTGCGTGCGTGTGTGTGTGGGGGTAGATGGCTTATAGTTTATGGGTGTCTTTTTTCTGGTACTGTACAGGCCTCTGAGGTTTCGTGTTGATGTACTTCATCTGTCACTTTTGCTAGGTCACCGAAATATTGTCTTTTATCCACCCTTATCAACTTCTTATCTTCTATATTAGATTCCACGTGCTTAAAATAATTAGCATTAACTTATTATTATGAATATTACATTTACTCCAGAAATAAGCTTATTGGTTATTTTTTTTCAACAGCTGTAAAAAAGTTCAGTTGTACCACTAAATGTTACTTTTCGTGTCTCACGTCTGCTTTTATTGTTTATTTTACTCAGCCTCCGTACTATTCTTGTATGGTTTTTAATCGCCTAATTAATTTTATTCACCGTAAAGGCATTGAAAACGTCATTGAAACTCTACAGTTGTGCACATCATTAGTCACCAAACACCATGACAAGGCAACTCTGGTGTAAATTCATGCCTCGTGGATACATTCACTAGGCTAACTGCTCTTTACTTTCACACTGCGTGGATACATCCTTACGTTCACACTGCGTGGATATATCCACTATACTTCTCCTCCTTACGTTCACACTGAGTGGACACATCCACTTCTCCTCCTTATGTCCACACTTAGTCCTCCATTGAATCTTAATGTTCTCCATTTCTCCCTCTTTTTACCCCCCCCCCCCCCCCCACCTCCCCTCCCCTCCATACTGGTGAAACCTTTACTCATTTTGCTGAAATGTTGACTGGACCGCCCCACCCCCAGAGGGCTGCTCACCCCCGAACTGTCTACTGTGTAAGTTGACTTCTGTCAGCAAACACTGTGTTCCATATTTGCAGCCTGTGAGACGAGTACCACACATTTGATGAACTTCAGCCTGCCTTTTAGGCCTTAATGTACTCACTGTAGTGTCATCTCCGAGGTTGTGTGTGTTTGCTTGATGTTCATTGCTGATGAGGGATTTTCGTCGCGAGGTTTTCTATTTTCTATTGTTGTATTTTGTGAAGTTGCCTCACTGTTGGTGTTCTTCTATTGTTTACTTTGTTCAGTGCGTTACCCCTTATGTATTCCCTTTATCCATTATTTTTAGCGCATTAGACAACTGGACCAGCTAATCCCACAAAGGACAACAAAGACGCAATAAAACCCACAATTTGATATGTTTACACGGACCCAATGATCCGCCGTGGCCGATGTTTACGTGTTTGTTAGCAATGTTTATCTTGGACGTTTTCTATTGACAAGCCGGGGTCACACTCACGATCATAGCCACCGCTGAATACATCATCTTTGGGTAGATACGATGTCTGTCATGCTTCATTGATTTCCAGTTTGACAATGTCGCAGTGTTCAATTAACGCAGGATTTGCTACAGTACAACATCGACTGGGTCGTTTCGTTTCGTAGTCAACGAGATGATGCGATTACATAGCGGCTGGGTATCTGTGGTTGCAAATATATCTTAATTGTTCACGAATTGTTCTTTGAAAATACTTGTGTGTAGGAATAGTTAACGAAAGAAATCTTTGTCTTTGAAAGTACTTTTGTACAGGAATAATTAACTAAATATATGTGTTATTGAAGGTGCTTGTATATAAGAATAGTTAACGAAACATATATTTGTCACTGAAGATACTTGTATATAGGAATAATTAATGAGTCATATCTTTGTAACTGAAGACACTTGTAAATAGGAATAATTAATGAGACATATTGAATGTATTTGTATATGGCAATGCTTAACTCTTTGTGATGGAAAGTAATTGTATATAGAACTATTTAACATCTTTGTCATTAAAGGTGTATTTTAATATTTAACGAAACATATATTTGTCATGAAGGTACTTGCATATAGAAATAGTTAACATCTTTGTCATTAAAGGTACTTGTATATATGAATATTTAACAAAACATATATATGTCATTGAAGATACTTGCGACTAGGAATAATTAACGAAAGGTATATTTGTCACAGAAGGCTCCTGCATACAGCAAGAGTTGATCACACGTATATTTGTCATTAAAAGAACGCGTGGAGGTCAGCATGATCGAATGGACAAGAGCGCTCGTTCTTAAACTTCCGGTGTGCTGATGCCGAGGTATCGGCTTCAACCCTTACACCAGTCTGTTGGACTAAAATGTTGACTTCTCGTCGTTGACGTGGCGATGTAAATTACAAGTACCTCTGAAGTCGGAGTGGTTTCGTCTGATGGTGAAGGACACTGGTAATAGGGAAAGCTAATCCACGCGCAACAATCAGTCCAGTGTATGGACTACGCTTGAGCTCAAAGCCAGACAGCGAAAAACAAACCCACGTTTATAACGGAACAATTAATGAAATAAATATTGGTCACTAAGGGTACATGTATGTAGAAATGGTTAACTAGATATATCTTGTAATTGAAGATATATCTTATATAGAAATAGTTAACGAAAAATGTCTGTGTTTGTGAAGGCACGTGATGATGATGATGATGGATCAGTTTGATGATGACAATTGTGCCCGGGGCTTATCCATGTTCTCAGGCGTGTCTGGTGTTCCTGAAAACGGGTGTTTCTTATTATTTTACTATGTGACCTTGCCCTTTCAACCAGGTTTCCCCCATCTCTGTCTGTCTGTCTGTCTGTCTGTCTGTCTGTCTGTCTGACTGACTGGCTGGCTGGCTGGCTGGCTGGCTGGCTGGCTGGCTGGCTGTCTGTCTGTCTGTCTGGCTGGCTGGCTGGCTGGCTGGCTGGCTGGCTGGCTGGCTGGCTGACTGGCTGGCTGGCTGGCTGGCTGGCTGGCTGTCTGTCTGTCTGTCTGTCTGTCTGTCTGTCTGTCTGTCTGTCTGTCTGTCTGTCTGTCTTTCTGTCTTTCTGTCTGTCCAAGGACATATCCACACATAACATCTTCATCTATCTTCTCCAGTGTATGTATACAATCTCTTAGCCCTTTAGTTGTTTCAATGTGTTTACCTTGTGTTATAGCCATACTGTTTCAGTGATGGAGTCATGTCTCCCCATAGCACAAAGCCTGAATTCAGTTATAGAGACCATGTGATGCCCATGCATCATGATCCTCTCTCAGCATGCCTAGTTTATTCCAGAGGAAAGGTAACACCAATACGTCTGAAACAAGACAAGTTGCAGAAGCTACCGGATCAGCAAAGCAATGTTCTTACTGTCCGCCTGTCGGAGCTTCGATCCTAGACCAATTGCCGCTAAGGCTTAGGGCCTGATCTGCCCTGCGATGACATTTAGTCTTTAGGTTGCATTTCCTTGCACTAGGATAAGGCTTGTACCCTCCCTATATCGCTTCTCCACCCGAGGCCGTTGGCACAATGTGCAGTGTCTGGTCTAACCATGCTGTTAATAAAAATATCATCATCATCATCATCATCATCATCATCATCATCATCATCTTCCACTTCTGCCGTCAAGCGTCGTGGGGAGGAATAATTTGCTTTCCAGGGCCCGGTGGGCGGAACTGGATAGTGTCATTCCGTGTGATTGTACAATGTCTTTGATGTCGTCAATCCATTTTCTTCTTGGACGTCCTCGTGGTCTCGTCACAGATGAGCTTGGATGTAAGGCCAGTGATGGTAGTTGCTGGTGTTGCATTCTAACGACATGGCCAAACCATTTGATCTTCTGTCTTTCAATAAAAGTGGCACAATGTTGATCTCACAGTCTGTCTGATAACAGCATTTCTTACTCGGTCTCGGATTGTTAGGTTGGCAGCTCTCCTCAGGCATCTCATCTCAGAGGTGTTGATTTTGTGAACGTTTGATTTGGATAAAGTCCAAATTTGAGATTGGTAGTATTGGGTGGTGTGAATATACTATTTATTATCTGTCTTTTTACGGACATGGGTATGTTTGGATGTTTCAGTAAGGGTGATAGATGTAAGTGCACTAGCTTTTTGACATCTGATTTCTATTTCTCTGTACAATCTGCCATCTTCTCCGATCATACTTTCAAGATATTTGAATTCTTTAACTTGTTTCAAAAATGTGCTATTTATCTGAATACTTAGTGGACCAGGCGAACTGCTAATTTGCATTACTTCGGTGTTGGCTGTATGTATACTCATATTGTATCTTCTGCATGTTGAACTCAAATTATTAATATGATTGTGCAATCTGCGCTCGTCACTATAAAACAGGCACCGATCGGATCAGTTGTTTCATCTGAAGTAAAGAATTCTAAATTGTCTGAATCTGTTCTGTCAAGAATTGCTTCATTGGATATTTTGTCCATGTAGATATTAAATACTAGAGGAGAGAGAGCACACATCCCTGTCTCATTCCTGTATTGACTGTGAACATATCTGATATACCGTCTTGTGTTCTTACTGCACTTCGGCTCGAGCGGTACATGGCTATGATGTTTTCTAGCAGTTGCCCTTCTATCCCATAGTCTTCAACGATGGCCCATAATCTGTATCTGTCTACTCTATCGTAAGCCTTTTCTTGATCTACAAACACAATATTCTGCTGGTCACTGTATTCGTATGCTTTTTTTTTCACATATTTGATTAAGTGTAAATAGTGCATCAGTGCAACTTTTACCTTTCCGAAAACCGAATTGTACTTTGCTTAACTGTTGTTCAACTATGGGTCTAGCGCTTTGTTCCAATAGTTTTGCATACATTTTCCCTGTATGGCTCACGAGTGATATACCTCTGTATGTTTCGCACTCTCTCATAATGCCTTTCTTTTTTCCATATTGGTACTATTATTCCTGTTGCCAATCATCTGGGACTTTTCTTTTATTCCCGTGCTATATTAAAAAGTCTTGTTAGCGATTTAACTCCTGTTGTCTCACAGGCCTGAATAGCTTCTGTGGTTATTCCATCTGGACCCGATGATTTGTTTTTAGGACTTTTCTGTATAACTGCTTTGACTTCTGCAGGGATGAAGTTTGGTTCTTCTTGTCCACAGCTTTTAGGCACAAAAGTGAAAGTTTTCTATGTTATGTGTGGGGTTAAGTAGTTCTTACAAGTATTCTGCCCATCTTGCTAGTCTTTGTTGTGGATTAAATATTGGTATGCCTCTTTTGCTGTTTATGATGGTGGTTGGGTTGTAGCATGCATCTCTGTCTCTCATTTTATTGACAGTTTATAAAATTCGATTGGGCAGTCTTTGCTAAGGGTCGCCATCTGTTCACCGTATATTCTCCAGGATTCATCTTTAGATGCTTTTATTTTTCTTTTGGCTTTTCGTCGTGCTATTTTATAAGTAACATAGTCTTGTTCAGATTTAGTTGTGGTCCATTTTTGGATCGCGACCTTCTCTTTTAATATGTTATCTTTAACTTCGTTGTTTCACCAAGCTGCTCTTAATCTTTTTTCCTGCCCTACTTTCTTTGTTCCACATTTATTTTCCAGTCTGTCGAGCATGGTAGCCTTGAAAATTGTCCATTCCTTATCTACGCTAGAGTAGTCATCAGGGATGTTCTTATGTAGTTGTTTGATTTCTTGATTGAATTCGTCTTTAACCGTATTTTCCCGAAGCCTCCTATAAGTGATGAGTTGTGTTGTTATCCTTTTGTTTCGTATTTTCCTGCATGTTGAAATCTTTTTAAAAAAACATTATGACTGCTTTATGATCAGTATCAACATCTGTATTTGAGAGTGCTCTTGAATCTAATAGTAGCATTTCTGTCTGAATTCCTAAGTAGAATAAAGTCAATTTGAGAAGCTTGATCTATGTCATTCCATTTATACCAGGTTTTGGTGTGGCTACGACGATGTTGGAAAATACTATTTGCTATTATTAGACCAAACTACTGAGCGTAATCTTGCCAAGAAATCAACATACAACTGAAAGATGCTGGTGTTGACAGCGATGTCCTGTAAAGGATATGCAAAGTGACATTATGAGACCGTGTTCGGAGCATATGTTGAGTAGATGTTGACCATTGCTGTTACATTCAGTCTCTGTGTCGCTGAATGCATTCATCCCACGGTGTTCTTCGTGTGCCTATTCGTCCGTTGAAAGAACCCATCACAATAAGTTCATCTGTCTCAATGACATTGTTTAAAGTGTCTTCAAGTTTATGAAAATACTCGTCTTTGTCTTCATCGCTGTAAGTCGTTACATGGGGCGTATGTCTGTATAAAAGTTGTTGGTCTATTTCCTTCTTTGATCTGTATTAGTACTATTCTTTCCTATATAAATTTCGTGTTGATAATGGCTTTCGATTCTTTTGGATGTAACAAAAAATAAAACCACTCCATGGTTAGCTGTAGCTCGCTTATCGACGCCACTCTATATAAGAACGTAACTTTCATGTGTTCGTTTCGTGTTCTGCCTCTTTCTCCTACTATCTGCGAGTCATCCTTAAGGGTTCATCCTTATTTGAACAGACTGATGTTAAGAAACACGCTCAGAACACATCATTATATCTCCAAATCTCAGCGAACGTTGTTTACACCGCCATTTTGAATCAAGGACCTGCAATAAAAACAACACCATTATTACCGCCTTCTTCTGTCCTGTCTGTGATTTGTGCATATACTTCTGTGATATTAATACCTACTTCTTTGCCACCGAATCTGTCTAACAAGACTAGATCTGATGTTACTATGTTCGCTCTTTCTCTGCCGGAGATTAAACTCACATCCCTTTGACGTTACTACCCTCCTGAGTAAATTATTGTAGAGTCGTCTGAGTGCACGTCTCCTGCTTAAGTCTGTTTTCCCACAGTTCTAACATATTTTCACCCATTCTTTTCATTTCTCTCCTGAAAGGTTCAAATTTACAAATTTTCATGTGTCCCTACATTCCATATGTTAATAGAAATATCCCTGGTGCAAGCAGCTTCTGACGCCATGTACATGTTGCTACTGTCTTTTGCAGTATCTTACAAATGAAGAAAAGGAATACACATGTATTCGGAAGCAGCTTTCTGACCATTACATGTAGTCGGCCTGAAAGCAAGAAGGAATAGGCGGCCAGTTCTTCCCTAACTTTGGCAAGTGACGAGCTCAGGACTAGACCCCTGTCCGCCCGTGCTCATGACACTACCAGCGGAATTTGCTAACAGCTTCACATTGCAGTTCTTCATTGATAATATTTCACCATCCACTTCTACAATGCAAGGAACAAAAGGAGCAGGATGAGAAGATTATGATTTGATGAATATTTCACCCTCCACCTTCACACCGCAAGGTACAAGAGGAGCAGGATGAGATGATGATGATGGTGAGATGAATATTTCACCTTCTACCCTGGTTTTGAGGCCAACTTCAGGGTTTTCATTTGGCAAAGTGGAAAACATTCAACCACACACCAACACACACTTTTCTGAATCAATGCCCGAGAGATATCAATCGACGATAATGTTGAACCGCCCCAGTTTTGTGCTGGCGTGCTGTCAGGAACAAATCCAATTTCTTGGTATATAAACCAAATAAATTATAATTCCTACATTAATGGGTAATGCTCGAATACATTAGAAAAAAATGGTTTGGGGAAGTAATAGTCTCAAGGGACACACAAGCTAACAGAAAAACTGACATCAATCAGAAATATATCGAGAAGCATGAACCTGCTGGCAGTCAGTGGTGTGGAAGCGTCATGCGATTTCTTGGTGTATGGAACAAATAAGTAAAGTTCATGCATTGGGTGTTAGTGTTTGAATATAATAGACAACATGGTTTGGGAAGAGCTGCCCTCACGGACAAAATAGACACCTGCCCTCAAGTACACACTAGACAATGTCCCCCATGGACACAATAGACAACTTCCCCAAAGGACACACTAGACATCTGCCCCCAAGGACACACTTAACATCTGCCCTCAAGGACACACTAGACATCTGCCCTCAAGGACACACTAGACAACTGCCCTCAAGGACACACTAGACATCTGCCCTCAAGGACACACTAGACAACTGCCCCCAAGGACACACTAGACATCTGCCCTAAAGGACACACTAGACATCTGCCCCCAAGGACACACTAGACATCTGCCCTCAAGGACACACTAGACAACTGCCCTCAAGGACACACTAGACATCTGCCCTCAAGGACACACTAGACAACTGCCTTCAAGGACACACTAGACATCTGCCCTCAAGGACACACTAGACAACTGCCCTCAAGGACACACTAGACAACTGTCCTCAAGGACACACTAGACATCTGCCCTCAAGGACACACTAGACAACTGCCCTCAAGGACACACTAGACATCTGCCCGTAAGGACACATTAGACAACTGCCCCCAAGGACACACTAGACATTTGCCCTCAATGAAACACTAGACATCTGCCCCCAAGGACACACTAGGCATCTGCCCTCAAGGACACACTTAACATCTGCCCTCAAGGACACACTAGACATCTGCCCTCAAGGACACACTAGACAACTGCCCTCAAGGACACACTAGACAACTGCCCTCAAGGACACACTAGACATCTGCCCTCAAGGACACACTAGACAACTGCCCTCAAGGACACACTAGACATCTGCCCTCAAGGACACACTAGACATCTGCCCTCAAGGACACACTAGACATCTGCCCTCAAGGACACACTAGACATCTGCCCTCAAGGACACACTAGACAACTGCCCTCAAGGACACACTAGACAACTGCCCTCAAGGACACACTAGACAACTGCCCTCAAGGACACACTAGACATCTGCCCTCAAGGACACACTAGACAACTGCCCTCAAGGACACACTAGACAACTGCCCTCAAGGACACACTAGACATCTGCCCTCAAGGACACACTAGACAACTGCCCTCAAGGACACACTAGACATCTGCCCTCAAGGACACACTAAACATCTGCCCTCAAGGACACACTAGACATCTGCCCTCAAGGACACACTAGACATCTGCCCTCAAGGACACACTAGACATCTGCCCTCAAGGACACACTAGACAACTGCCCTCAAGGACACACTAGACAACTGCCCTCAAGGACACACTAGACAACTGCCCTCAAGGACACACTAGACAACTGCCCTCAAGGACACACTAGACATCTGCCCTCAAGGACACACTAGACATCTGCCCTCAAGGACACACTAGACAACTGCCCTCAAGGACACACTAGACAACTGCCCTCAAGGACACACTAGACATCTGCCCTCAAGGACACACTAGACATCTGCCCTCAAGGACACACTAGACATCTTTCCTCAAGGACACACTTAACATCTGCCCTCAAGGACACACTAGACAACTGCCCTCAAGGACACACTAGACAACTGCCCTCAAGGACACACTAGACATCTGCCCTCAAGGACACACTAGACAACTGCCCTCAAGGACACACTAGACATCTGCCCTTAAGGACACATTAGACAACTGCCCCCAAGGACACACTAGACAACTGCCCTCAAGGACACACTAGACAACTGCCCTCAAGGACACACTAGACATCTGCCCTCAAGGACACATTAGACAACTGCCCCCAAGGACACACTAGACATTTGCCCTCAAGGACACACTAGACAACTGCCCTCAAGGACACACTAGACAACTGCCCTCAAGGACACACTAGACATCTGCCCTCAAGGACACACTAGACATCTGCCCTCAAGGACACACTTAACATCTGCCCTCAAGGATACACTTAACATCTGCCCTCAAGGACACACTTAACATCTGCCCTCAAGGACACACTAGACATCTGCCCTCAAGGACACACTAGACATCTGCCCTCAAGGACACACTATACATCTGCCCTCAAGGACACACTAGACAACTGCCCTCAAGGACACACTAGACATCTGCCCTCAAGGACACACTAGACAACTGCCCTAAAGGTCACACTAGACAACTGCCCTCAAGGACACACTAGACAACTGCCTTCAAGGACACACTAGACAACTGCCCTCAAGGACACACTAGACATCTGCCCTCAAGGACACACTAGACAACAGCCCTCAAGGACACACTAGACAACAGCCCTCAAGGACACACTAGACAACTGCCCTCAAGGACACACTAGACAACTGCCCTCAAGGACACACTAGACAACTGCCCTCAAGGACACACTAGACAACTGCCCTCAAGGACACACTAGACATCTGCCCTTAAGGACACATTAGACAACTTCCCCCAAGGACACACTAGACATTTGCCCTCAAGGACACACTAGACAACTGCCCTCAAGGACACACTAGACATCTGCCCTCAAGGACACACTAGACATCTGCCCTCAAGGATACACTTAACATCTGCCCTCAAGGACACACTTAACATCTGCCCTCAAGGACACACTTAACATCTGCCCTCAAGGACACACTAGACATCTGCCCTCAAGGACACACTAGACATCTGCCCTCAAGGACACACTAGACAACTGCCCTCAAGGACACACTAGACAACTGCCCTCAAGGACACACTAGACAACTGCCCTCAAGGACACACTAGACATCTGCCCTCAAGGACACACTAGACATCTGCCCTCAAGGACACACTAGACATCTGCCCTCAAGGACACACTTAACATCTGCCCTCAAGGACACACTAGACATCTGCCCTCAAGGACACACTAGACATCTGCCCCCAAGGACACACTTAACATCTGCCCTCAAGGACACACTAGACAACTGCCCTCAAGGACACACTAGACATCTGCCCCCAAGGACACACTAGACATCTGCCCTCAAGGACACACTAGACAACTGCCCTCAAGGACACACTAGACATTTGCCCTCAATGAAACACTAGACATCTGCCCCCAAGGACACACTAGGCATCTGCCTTAAAGGACACTCTTAACATCTGCCCTCAAGGACACACTAGACATCTGCCCTCAAGGACACACTAGACATCTGCCCTCAAGGACACACTAGACAACTGCCCTCAAGGACACACTAGACAACTGCACTCAAGGACACACTTAACATCTGCCCTCAAGGACACACTAGACATCTGCCCTCAAGGACACACTAGACAACTGCCCTCAAGGACACACTAGATATCTGCCCTCAAGGACACACTTAACATCTGCCCTCAAGGACACACTAGACATCTGCCCTCAAGGACACACTAGACAACTGCCCTCAAGGACACACTAGACAACTGCCCTCAAGGACACACTAGACATCTGCCCTCAAGGACACACTAGACATCTGCCCTCAAGGACACACTAGACATCTGCCCTCAAGGACACACTTAACATCTGCCCTCAAGGACACACTAGACATCTGCCCTCAAGGGCACACTAGACAACTGCCCTCAAGGACACACTAGACATCTGCCCTCAAGGACACACTAGACAACTGCCCTCAAGGACACACTAGACAACTGCCCTCAAGGACACACTAGACAACTGCCCTCAAGGACACACTAGACAACTGCCCTCAAGGACACACTAGACATCTGCCCTCAAGGACACACTAGACATCTGCCCTCAAGGACACACTAGACAACTGCCCTCAAGGACACACTAGACATCTGCCCTCAAGGACACACTAGACAACTGCACTCAAGGACACACTAGACAACTGCCCTCAAGGACACACTAGACATCTGCCCTCAAGGACACACTAGACAACTGCCCTCAAGGACACACTAGACATCTGCCCTCAAGGACACACTAGACAACTGCCCTCAAGGACACACTAGACATCTGCCCTCAAGGACACACTAGACAACTGCCCTCAAGGACACACTAGACATCTGCCCTCAAGGACACACTAGACAACTGCCCTCAAGGACACACTAGACAACTGCCCTCAAGGACACACTAGACATCTGCCCTCAAGGACACACTAGACATTTGCCCTCAATGAAACACTAGACATCTGCCCTCAAGGACACACTAGACAATTGCCCTCAATGAAACACAAGACAACTTTCTTCAAGGAAACACTAGACATCTGCCCTCAAGGACACACTAGACACCTGCCCTCATAGACAAACTAGACATTTGCCCACAAGGACACACTAGACAACTGCCATCAAGGAGACACTAGACATCTGCCCTCAATGACACACTAGACAATTGCCCTCAATGAAACACAAGACAACTTTCTTCAAGGAAACACTAGACATCTGCCCTCAAGGACACACTAGACACCTGCCCTCATAGACAAACTAGACATTTGCCCACAAGGACACACTAGACAACTGCCATCAAGGACACACTAGACATCTGCCCTCAATGACACACTAGACACCTGCCCTGAAGGATATACTAAACAACTGCCCCCAAGGATACACTTGACATCTGCCCTCAAGTACACACTAGACAACTGCGCTCAAGGAGACATTAGACATCTGCCCTCAAAAACACACTAGACCAGTGCCCTCAAGGACACAATAGACAAGTGCCCTCAAGGACACACTAGACTTCTGCCCCTAAAGACACACTAGACAACTGCCCTCAAGGACACACTAGACAACTGCCCTCAAGGACACACTAGACAACTGCCCTCGAGGACACACTAGACAACTGCCCTCAAGGACACACTAGACAACTGCCCTCAAGGACACACTAGACAACTGCCCTCAAGGACACACTAGACAACTGCCCTCAAGGACACACTAGACAACTGCCCTCAATGGCACACTAGACAACTGCTCTCAATGACACACACTTCAGCCGCCCTCACGGAAACATCAAGAAACCCAAGGACACACTAGACATCAGAGAAACTGAAATCCATCAGAAATCCTGCCCGGAAGCAGTCCCCTGCTATGGAGCTGTGGTATGATAGGGCCAGCACTGTATAGGCCCGCCATCACCCAGGAATAGTGACCAGTCTTTTTCTCACGTAGCCAGACGACGTGCGCAGGCCTCGAACCCTCCCCCGACCATTCTCATAACATTATCACCGTAGCTCCCCATCCCATAGCCACATCGATTGACTCTATATACTGTGATATATTCATTGTAAAGTAACCATAACTAAAGCAAATAAATTGGGAGTAGAAACATGGCATGTTAGGACATTACATGAGTCGGGAAAGTTTAAAACCTTTATAAGAAATATGGAAAGAATGAAAATGAACATCTTAGGCAAATGTTAGATTAGATGGAAGGGATCATGCAGAACAATAATCGACAAACGCACACTAATTTACTCTTCAGTAGGACTACTATTTGATTTAAAAAAAAACAAAAAAAAAAACAGCCAAGTCTATTAATGGTTACTGGTGCATTTTAGATAGAGTTATTATGTTCAAAATAAAAGGCAAACAAATAGATATAAATATTATAGAAGTATTCGAACCAACAACAAGCAGTAGTGACGAAGAAATACAACACTTTTACGATGAAGTAGAAATTGCCATGTCATAAATTAGATCACAAGAAAACACAAATTATACTAGGAGATTTTAATGCAAAAGTAGGAAATTTAAAAAAAATGGAGAATGTAGTGCGGAATTATGGGTTAGGTACAAGAAATTAAATCAGAGAGAAACTAAAATAATTGGCAATGATATGGTAATTGGAAACACCTGGTTAAAATACCATAAAAGAGGCTTTTTACACACGAAAAAGCCATAATAAGAGCATACGCAACCAAATTGTCTACATCCTTAATAAAAGATTTAGAAATGCGTTAAGTAATGTAAAGACAATTCCTAGTGCTGACTGTAATAGTGATCATATACCACTATGTGGACAAATAAAAGTAAAATTGAAGAAAGGACAGACTGGTTAAGATGATGAGACTAAATAAAGCGTTTCTGAAAGTAAATAAAGAAATTCAAGAACAATAGAGTGTGACTAGGAAAAACGGGTACAATACACTAGCTAAAATACAGAGTATAAATGAACCATGGGAAATGTTAAGGGACCCCATTA
The DNA here is from genome assembly GCA_014155875.1 of Cepaea nemoralis. Taxonomy (NCBI): domain Eukaryota; kingdom Metazoa; phylum Mollusca; class Gastropoda; order Stylommatophora; family Helicidae; genus Cepaea; species Cepaea nemoralis. Next base: position 353,379 of record JACEFZ010020148.1, read on the forward strand.
ATGAAACAAGCAAAGAAATATTACCGGAGAGAAGCCAGAAGAAATCTTAAAGTTGATGGACAAAAGAAAACAGATTTAGAAAAGACAAACAAGAATATGCTAAAATAAATAAAAGAAATAAGAGATCAATGTGTGGAGGCAAAAGAAAGTTGGGTAAACGAGCAGTAAAAAAAAAAATGAATTAAATTCAATTAAAGATGCAAAATTTATGTACAAACAAATCAGTGGGCTCAAAGGAAGAACAATAAACATAAATACACGGCTTTGAAACGAAAAAAAGTAGCTATAACAAAAAGACCAGGAGCTATTAAATGCGAAGGTTTTCGCATGATTAACCCCATAAACCGTGTTACTAAGCTTCTACTCAGAATTATAATGAGAATAATTATAATGGTGAAGAACAGTATGGATTTGTGGAAGAAAAGGGTACAAACAATTCAATATATACATTACAGACATTAATAGAAAGATCAACAGAGATACAGAAAGACATATATTTGTATACCGAAGACACAAACCATAGATTGTACGATTTATTGCCTGGCATATTTCGCTGCATCTCGTCAGGTACATACTGCAGAAGTCACACAACGTAGGGTAAAATAACTAGATACATCGTTCAAGCTGAAATATACACATGTTCACACAGTAATATCAGTTGTTTACCATGGTAATTTTAAACTTACTACCATGTCTTTCTGTTTGCACAAAATTGGCCTATGTAGATGAATTTGAATAACGAAGACACAAACCATATATTGTGTCATTTATTGCCAGGCATATTTCGCTGCATCTCTTCAGGTACAAATTGTGTGCTCTCCAAAGATTATAAAACGGCATTTGATAAAGTAAAACATGATGAACTGATTAAAATGTTGGAAGATATCAATATTGCTGGGAAAGATCTCAGAATAATAAGAAATTCGTTACTGGAACCAATAGCAGCAATTAAAATGGGAAATAAAGAGGGCAGTTAGGAACAAATAGAACTAGGACTACAACAGGAATGCGTTTTGTCACAGGATCTATTCTCCATATATAACGAAGTTATAATGAGAGAGATCAAAGAGAAACTAGGAATAGTAGGAGGTTACAGTATAAGCAATTAGAAGCAGACGAGACACTATTGGTGGCGGATAATGCAAAATATCTACAACAATTGTTGGACATTGTAGTAACAGAGTGTGCAAAGAAAGAACTCTCCTTGAATATAAAGAAAACAGTATAAATGGTTTTATCAAGGAAATTGTGACACCAAAACGTTAAATGTAAATAGAAGGGAACATTCTTAACCAAGTGGATAATATTAAATGCCAAGGGACATTTAGAACATCAGACTGAAGATGCACAACAGAGATTAAGAGCATACTAGGGAAAGCAAAAGCCGCATGAAGAGTATCTTATGCAAAACGACACTATCATTGAATGTAGGAGAGTGCTGAAATGCTATACAGAACCACGTTTGCTGTATGGCAGTAATTCTTGGAATGTAAATGAACAAATTATGAAGAATTGAGGAAGAAAAAGAAGACGAAGTACCACTTGTAGTGTGGTTCCTGAGCGGATGTTGCTAATTCCTTGGACTGCCAAAGTGTCTAAGAACGATTGCCTGAAAGAGGCTAATGAAATTAGAACATTATATACAATAATAAGAAAAGACAAAAGCTTTCTTTGGTCATTTGATGAGAAGAGAGGCATAGGAGAACATCGTGACAACTGCAAAGATTACGAGAAAGAGAAGCAGAAGCAGACCAAGAGAAATGATGCTGGATGGATTGGGTCAGTGGCATGGGGGAAAATCAGCAGAGTTGATCCATTAATACCAAAGACCACGATCTCTAGAGAGCCATGATCTCCTACGCCAACTGGCAGGGCACTTGATGATGATGATGATGATGATGATGATGATGATGATGATGATAAAGATCTCAGAAGCTGCCTCAAAATTAAAAAAAAATCTCGATACACATTCAGCACCATTAGTCCAGGCCACAAAATATTACTCAAAGTGTAAACACATTAGACAGCCGCCAGATGTATTAGTTTGGTCAAAGAATTTCGTAAGGCCAGACAAAATCGAACTCCAGGAAACGCGAATCGGTTAGGGATGAAACTATTGACTTCTTCTTTAGGTTTGTTTCTCTTTGTCGGCAGATGAAATTGATGTTTCTGTGACGTCAGCCATTTAATTGTGGACGTGGAAAAAAGAGCGCACGAGGCATGCACGAATTGCCACGCGCATAGTTGAGTCAGCCGAGTTTCCGAAGTTTTCTGTGACCGGCCCTCGTGTACACTCAAGTTGCGATCCGGGGTGGAGACTGGGATTGATCGCTGATACCCTGCCTTCTGTCTAGGTGAGTTACCGTGCTTTATGTTTCAGTTCAGCTAGCTGACTTGATTATCTAGGGTGCTGTTGATTTTGTTGGTTAACTTTACCTCAGGGAGACGCATCTCGTTCAGTGGTTCTGAAAAAACTTTTTACTTTTGTTGCTCTTGTTCTTCATCGTCATCATCATTATAATTTTCTTCATTATTATCAGCATCATGCTCCACTGCTGCTGCTGCTGCTGCTGCTGCTGCTACTGCTACTACTTCTTCTTCTTCAGCATTCCGAGCCATTGAGGTTCTTTGCTGCAAATACAATCTGTCTCCATTCGTCTCTCTGGTGGACCTTCTCTTGCCAGTCGTTGATTCCAAGTGCTTGTAGGTCTGTATGTATATTATCTCTCCACCGCCTTCTTGGTCTACCTCGGGGTCTACGGTCATTTATTTCCTGAGTGTAAGCGAGTTTTGTTTCCCTATTATCTTCCATTCTTTCTATATGCCCCAGCCATTGTAGTCTATTAGCCTTCATGATACCAGTGATTAGCGGGGACTTAAACAAATCATAAATGTCTTTGTTACTTCTTCTTTTCCACTCTCCACTTTGTGTATCCCTAATGGGTCCAAAGATGCGTCTTAAAATTTTGTTCTCAAAGGTTTGTAACAAGGCTTCGTCTCCTTTCGTTGTACTCCAGGTTTCAGAGCCATACAGCACAACTGGTCTGATCAGTGTTTTGTATATTGTGATTTTGGTGTTACGAGATAGCGCCTTTGATTTTAGTAGATGTTGTAGTGCATAGTATATCTTATTTCCAGAGTTGATTCTAGTTTGTATTTCTTCCCTTATGATGTTGGAGCAGTTGAAGATTGTACCCAGGTATTTGTATGTTTCCGTTCTTTTAATGGTCATATTATCTATTTGTATGTGGCCAGAGTTTTTAGCCATTCCGTCTCTTGAAATTACCATATATTCTGTCTTATCTTGGTTGATAACCAGCCCCATCTGTTGGGCTTTTTCCTTTAAGTGAGTCAATATTTCTAATGTCTTTTGTTCACTTTGCCCTATAATATCTATATCATCTGCATAACCAAGCAGCTTGGATGTTCCTCCAATATCACATTCCTCCTTTACCTTCCTTACAACTTTCTCTAGAGCCAGATTGAAGAGTAGCGGCGATAGTGCATCACCCTGTTTCAAGCCAGATGTTATTTGGAAGGGGTCTGATTTCCTGCCTTTATATGTTACTATATTATAAGTATCTTCCATGCATAGTTTGGTCATGTTAATTAACTTCCTTGGTATTCCAAATTCCTGCATAACATTCCATAGACTATTCCTATGGACACTATCATAAGCCTTTTTAAAATCCACAAAAATGTTATGGAGATCTCTTTTATATTCCCAATGTTTCTCGGCTATTTGTCGTAAGATAAATATCTGATCTATTGTTGATCTGTTTTGTCTAAAACCCGCCTGGTAGTCACCTAATATGTCTTCTGAATATGGTTTTAGTCTATTTAGTAATACTGCGGATAGTATCTTATAGCTTGTGGACAGTAGTGATATTCCTCTATAATTTCCACATTGGAACTTGTCTCCTTTCTTAAAGATAGGTATCAATAATGACTCTTTCCAGTCATGGGGTAATTCTTCTGTCCTCCAGATTTTTATTATTAGTTCGTATAGCTTTAGATGTAATGCATGGCCACCTGCCTTTATAAATTCAGCAGCAATTCCATCAGTCCCAGTTGCCTTATTGTTTTTAAGTCGTGTGATTACATATAGGATTTCTTCAAATG